>CM036535.1:16537945-17090445 GCA_020745685.1 Tautogolabrus adspersus | reverse complement strand
CCTAGAATAGATGATCACGTATTTATTATTATATACATTTCAAATGGCATTGGGTTTTTTTTATTTAATGTTTTTAATACAGAGCAAAAAAATATCCAGGTTATATGGTTGTTTGAGCCAAATTTCAATATATATAAATCCTGTTAATTCTGATTAGAAAGAAATTAATAATTATATCTCGCTAAAAATCCAAGCTGTAGATAGTGATTAACATCTCATTTGTCACAAACACCTGCACCAACAAGTTAAGGCCCACCCTCGATCTCCTCCCCTCACTAACTAGTCTAGAAGTCACAGTGTACCTCCACATTGAGCTTAGGAGTGTGGAGGGCAGGCCTTCAAACATGGAGCCCAGCTGCTGCTGTGTATTTTTGTCAGCCAACACACACACACATTGGCATCCCTGGGTGTTTGCTCTTTTGGAGGGCACATGTTACTGGGTAAATTATCATAGCGACGGTAAACAGTGTTTTTATGAGGGAATGTAGCTTGGTTGTTATATTTGAATTCTGTGATTTGTATACTGCTGTGCTATTAGGACAGATTGAGGATGTTTGCGCCTGGTGTCTGCACTCCGCCCATGTGGGGTACACACACACACACACACACACACACACACACACGCACACGCACACGCACACGCACACGCACACTCATAGTCACAGGCTTATTTGTACTTTTTTTTTGTAATTTGTAAAGTGTTATGTTTCTGTTTTGTTGTTGTTTTTAAATAAGAAAAGAAAAAAACATCACAGCCACTAAATTGTGCAGCAGTGTCACACTCTTGTCACTCTCAGGGTAAATGCAAATGAACAGCAGCAGGGGAGGGAAGCCTGAACACTGAACTCTGAAGTGCAGAAGAAGAACATTGTACATTGTAGAAAAATATATTGTTTGCTTAAATGAACTGTAGTCAGTGGTAAAAGTAAGTATATGGATACAAACATGATGTATGGTAACTGCTGTAACATTTTCAGCAGCTGAGTCATGATATAGCTATGATAACAAAGTTATCAGATACCTATACATTCAAACTGATGGATGGTTGCAGGATAAAGGACTGGTGCCTTAAGGTCTTCACTTTTCAGTTAACTCATTTGAAGCATGGTTAAGGGTCTCATTCATTCTACTAACATCTCACTTTAGGCCCACTTTGGGCCTCATCTAGGTAAAATCCAACTCCAGGCTCTGAAGTACAGCCAAAGACACAAGCATCTCTTTGAACTGGGTAATATCCTGAATAAAGTTGTTTTGCAAATTTATTTTCCATATTTGGCCATTATGGTACATTTTCCATTGTTTTTTGTGTTAACTCTGACTCCAGAGAAGCAAATGACGTGCAAATAGCAATACCACAAAAGTGAAATTTCATGTTTTTTAAAATCTGATTTCTTTATATTTGGTACGGGAAGTGTTGCCTCTGATCTTGTATAAGCTTTTGTTTAACAGTTTAAGTGGCTGGTGCACTGATTGTGTGCTCACTGCAGTCATCTTAGCTTTTTCCACTCTAAACTGATAGTGCTCCATCTCCTCTATGAATGGAGGAAATGGAGGAGAGAAGGGAATAATGATGATGACATTCTGTCCACTTTTTTTGAGTCTCAATTACCCTCTAATGTGTGATAAAACCAGAAAAAATGGACAGTCGTTATGTGTGAGGCCTTCCACAATGGAAAAATCATTCTCTTCCTGTCTCCCATTCTTTGGATGGGAATAATCATGTTTTGTCCCAAACACCTGCGCTTCAGTTGCCCTGACCTACCGCCCAAATGAGTGCAATTAATGACAATTACCCTCCAGGTGTCACAACATAGACATGTACTGATAGGGACCTATCAGGAGGGAGCACGAGCTTGTCCTCCAGGTAAATATGTAATGATAACAGCTGTAACACAGTGGGGTGGAGGGGGGTTCGATTGCTACCATTGCAATCTATTTGTGTTTGCCTCAGCTCAGCACCACATTAACCAGTCCAGACAAATCAGAATGGATAGACTTGGGTTTTCCCCACGGGATGGAGGGTAGTGGACTGGAGTTGACCGGTGTTTGAATTCCTGATCAGATGAAGATGGAGGCAGATGCGCTCTGAAAATATTTCTGCATCAGATTTATGTGCTGTGATCAAACATTATGTGTTGGGATAGTTGTCTTCTAATCTACAGGATATTTCCAATCCTATTTGCCTCTATTCCTTCTAACAACAACATTTTGTTCACTCTAGTTGAGAATCTTAGATCATAAAAGCATTACTTAAAAAGACGTAGCAGGGAATGAGTAGACAGATGATCCTTAGAGCCTCAGATTTCCCAGTTTTATTCAAAGATATAACAGGCAAATAGTTGAATATGTACCACATCTGTCTGTTTTATATATACCCACAGATTACGGTCAGACCCTCTGTGAGCTTTGTCCAGTTCCTCTCGGACAAGACCTCTTGGACAAAGTAAGTAACAAAGAAGGGAATCACACATGATATAAAGTTTACAGGACGGTAATTTATCATAAATCTAATTTAATCATAAATAAATAAGTTAGATAGATCAGTAATAAATGCAATGTATGGATGAGTGTGGTGAATGTTGAGTGCAAACAAAACACATCCAGGAGACCTGGGAGGAAGAAAGGGGAGAGATCTTAGCAGTGAAAGCAGCTTAAATGAGCTAAAGCCTTATTAACTCAGGTGCAGAGTAAATCTGTTAACCTTTAATTATCTGTGTTCATTTTAAATTATTTTGTAACATAGATAGTTAATTTGAAAAATGATTATGGAAACATTTAACTTTCTGTAAATTTGGTTTCCATTAACGTCATTGTCGTTCCTTGAATTCACTTTCACCAACTCAAGTCAGCTGACCTTATGTGCTCCGGACTTTCAGAAGAAACGAGACTGCTGACACTCTTGTTATCCCTTTTTTCCACTGACTGATCTGTATCATGTGTGATGCCAGCCATGTACTCTGCCTCGAAAAGGCAGAGTACATCATTTATTACAGAAAATACAGATGATCAGTGGAGGACATTTTGAAGGAATCAGTGGATCTTTATGGATGTTGTGTGTTTGGATTAAATCTTTTCTTGGATTTAGATAATGGGGACCCTTGTCAATGCAGCAGGACTGTTTCTGTTGGAATATTATTACCAGAAGAGTACGGAAGCCCTAAAGACGGTAATAAAAAATAAATCTGAAAGACCTGTTTGTTTGCAGGGGTCTGACAGATGTGTATAGATTGTTGCTGCTGTGTTGGTTGGATCTTTAAATAGTTTACATGGTCAGAATCGCAAGAATTGTAGCTTTCTAGCGATGTATAGCATGAGTAATAGTTAAACACAACAGACGTGTAAATGTTGGTGATAATGAGAAAACACACTTATGGCCTGTGGACGGGCCGTCAGGGGAGGTGATACATCCTAAAAGTTTCTATTATTTGTAGGATTTTCAATACAGACAACTCATTTTGAGTTCACTAAGTCATCATGGTCTTTTAAGAACTCAAATCTATTGACATTGGAAAAAGCTGATGTTTTTTTTTTTTATAAAACTGATTCACTGATGTTATTTTTGGAAAAAAACAAACTGTTAACACAAATTTGAACTTCAGATCATTATTAACGGAATTAACCGATAATGAAGTTAACTGTGCCCACCTTTGCTCAGGTGTACAGAGTTTACAGATGTCCTTCCCAACTCTACCTATTGACTCCTGAGCCAAGAAGCTAAACCTACCAAACGCATACTACTATGTACATGCCTGCAGGCAGGGAGGGAAGGTGGTTGCTTTTGTTTTTCCCTAAAATAAAAGTGTTTTTTGGATCATTTAAGCTGTCAGTGGATGATTCTATTGAACTGATAAAAACAGTGTCAAGACCAGTCAAAATAACGTGTGGTTGAAATAGTTGTTTTCCTTTCACATCTCCATAAGACATTTGAAAAAAGGTGAAGGTTTAAAATTATACAGAGGAATGACAACAGAGGTGTCTATGAACATAAACACCTGTGTGTTGTAAAGTGAACACTAAAGAGTACTTGCTTTGCATACATGAAGCTATGTATTCTTGAAATAGGAGCTACACTATAAGCTTAGGCTTTTAGCCAATTTCCCTGCATGAAGAGAGATTTCTCAGGTGCAGAAGTCAACTTTAACCCCCCTCCTCCTGAGGGTTCAACATCCTTTCCCTGTGAACCTGCATTAGCATAAAAGCATTAAAATGTGAATAGGAATTAATTTGGACTTTCCCCTCCATAGGAATTAATGGAAGTTTGTTCTGCCCATACTCCTCAGACGGCTTGCGCTTCTCCACAGTCCATAAATATTAATATTAATACGGCATCGCATTTAAAGGTAGCGCTTGGCTGAAGCCATATACAGAATATTATTAGAGATCACGATACGTTTCTCATGAGAAGTACAGCTGAGTGAATGCATTGCCTTGCCGTTGTGATCTGTAAAATCCAATCTTCATACAGCACAAAAAGTTATTTTCAGAGAGACGGAAGATTAGCAGGGCCGAATGGCTGCTGTCTAAAGCCATTAGGCAGGTGGGGATTTTTCTTTCTACGCTGAGTTGAGAGAGAAGGACCCACATCTTCTGCTCTATCAAGGCTCTGATTCACAGTCACACTACTGTAGCGCTATTATCATGCCCGAGCCGATCAACTTGGCAGATAACTATTATCACCGTTTCACCGCATCGCTCCAGTCTGCTCACCCACATAATACAGACCACAGAAGTTTTTGACGCTCTTCCAAATCACTATATTCACCTTCTTTCTTTTCTTGTGTGGTATTTGTCGTTTTTCGTGTGTGTGGTTGTATCACAAATCTTCAATAGTTGTGAGGTTACTGCAAAACCTTGGCTAGTATAATGCACTTATAGGAGCAATTATTAAATAGTTAGCTTTTTTCTATGAAGTTTCTTTACTATAATTTAACCAGTTTGTGTTCCTGTCTTTCTCTTCATGACTGATAGTTGCATCAGTTTGTGAATATACGCCTGATAATTTGTTGGTCAAACTCTGTCAAGTTGCGTGAAACAAAGAAGTGTTGTTGGGGGATGTTGAAATATTCAGCAGGTCCTTTCCTCTGTCTTCCTGTTTTAGGAGTGCTGATCCCGACAGGTTGCAGTGGGCAAGGTGAGACACGTTAGTGCTGATCCCAGTGAAGGAGAGAGGAGAGTTTAGAGCTGGCTTCAAAGTCCCAGTGTGTGGGTGAATGTTGCATGCTGCCACCCCTGCAAGCTCAGTCAACAGTACCCGCCTTTAATCTTGCTCTGTAATCTTTACTCCTCTCACATTTAGTCAATACACTCTCACTTTGTTCTTTGAGGAAGTGGGGTGCGAGGCTGAGAATGTGTAATGTAAGAGAAGAGAAAAGCACAACACAATACACAAATCAATTACCAAGGTGAAAGTGGGTATGGCTAACTTGACATAAGGTCAATACCATTTACATGCAGAATGATAAAAGGCCCAAGCATGTTTCTTTTGCATGCTAAACGTTGTGACACAGTGATCATTCTGTTGAAAAGAGCACAATTTGAGTACTTACAAGACTACACAGACAAAACTGTGAGAATACTTTATGCAGAACTAAAAACGATTGCGAAATTTAAATGAACAAAAGACAATTCCCCAAGTACTTGAGGTTTCTGTCGCAATTCAATAAATGCACTAGAAATATCCCTTAGTAATTATGTGCTTGATAATTAAAATGTTTGCAGAATACAGTCACTGACAATACTGTAAATAAAAAAAACAATAGTAAACGGCCTTAATCCCAAACACCAGTCAGTGTTGTGGAGGCATGCATGTTGTGGTAAGCTCTGAGAGCCGGGGTTATAATTGTGCATCAGGTCATTCCTGTAGCGGGCTGGTCCGGGTCGGCCCACTCCCCTCTGAGAGCCTTCTCATCAAGCCAGCCTCTACTCTTCTGCCCTCTTCCCCACAATCCCCATAAACTCTCATAATTGCCACATTAAACTTGAGTTTATTATTTTTCTCCAGGTGCAGGTGTGCAGATGATATGAGCCCCAGGTTGCATTTACATACAAATTGAAGGTTTTTATTAATCAGGCAGGCAGCAGGAATCAAACGGCAACACTCCATCAGCCCTTTAAATACATTTGGTGACATTTTTACCCGGCATTAGCATGATAGGGCAAGCGGAGTATAATGTACCAATGATTGCTTTTCCATTGAAAGCACAAACGGTTTCATTTTTCCTGTCATCTCAAATAAGTGTTAAAGAGGGTTTGGAGGCTATTGTGCGAGTGCCGTATGCTGGGGACTTGGGACCGCTGATGGCCATATTAAATAACCATTAGTGCCTGAGCTTAGATCATTGTGGCATCCGCCTCCTCTGAATTTATCCTGTGATTTCAAATGAAGGCAAGCTGTGCCAGCTTTCATAAAGTGCTCAAGCCCTCTCCATTTTTCCTCAAACTAAATGCATTACAACGGTAATTTTGTGACTGTTAAGATAACTAGCGTTAACAAGCACTTAATTAAAATGTACAATAAATAGCCGTCTGCAGCCTTATCTCCCCTCCAGAGCGACGCTGGTAGGAGGCTCCAATGCTCAGGCCGGCTGTTCCCCAGCTCGTTTGCAGATTAATTGCTTTTCTGTCTGGCGAAGCCTGCCTCTTCTGCAGCCAGATCGTAAATAGCCAGATAGGGAGTTTATCAATCAGGGCTCTCTACCTCACTGATCTCCCCCACAAAGCCCTGTTTGTCTGTCTTACTGTCTGTCTGTAAGCGCATCTCCTACTATCCTACTACTAACATAAATACATGTACTAACCTCCAAAAGGTAGAATGCTTTGATTGTCATTTTGTCTGTATGTTTGTATTCTTGCGTACAGCATGTCTCTTTATATGTTCGATTTTTTTAATTTTTTGTTTATGCAAAGTCATTCAGCATGTTTCTTTTTCTGTCTCTCTTTAGAGACTTTCTCTACAGCAACGCATCAGCGTGTGACAAATGTACCCTTGTTGATACACGACTTGTGTTTTTGTAACCTTTACTGACACCATATTTATGTCTGCTGTCTACAAGCTTATGCCCTCTTTACGCCAGTGCATTTAGTTTCCCTTTATGTGAATAGTGGCTGTGTACAAATGTGCCTTGAGTGTATCCTAGGGGTTAATCAAACACCAGCCGCACATAAAAGTAGCCAGGGCTTGTGTGAGACAGGACAGAAGCGAACAGGGAGTATTTGCAGTAATAAAAGTTAACAGCGGTCAGACCCTTGGGATCACATTACTCCTCAGACATGTGGCTGCAGCTTTCTCCACACAGCTTTATGGACTTAAGCCCACCGTAAGCAACCTGCAACCCTCCCTGTTTTTAAAGGAAAAAGGAAAAGAAAACATGTAAAAGCAAACTTGCCTGCTGCCCCCTCCCACACTGAAGCTACCTCTCCTCTGCTGGTGTCCCACCCTTAACCTCTCGATGATAAATCTGCCGACAGAAGCTGTGAGAGGGAAGATCACCAAGCTGGAGGACCCCCATGTGTCCTCCATGACACATCCTGTTTGTGTAGTCAGGGCTACAACCAGTGATCTTTACACCCATAATTCACAGAGCGACTACACTTGAAACCCTGCTATATTTATATCTGTGAATTTCAGTACTGTTAGGGTTAATTGTAGTCGCAAGGGAGACATTTTTAGGTTAAAGATGGATTAACCTGCCATATTATCCATTTAAATAAGCAGAATTTGTAAAAAAAAAAGTGTAAAATAAGTGCATCTTACAGCACATGGACATTTACAATACATTGCAACTAGATGTACAATTAGATGTATGATGTGATATTGTCCAATAGGAAGGTTGGATTTTGCAGTTATCATCTGTTCAGATGTGTCACAGTGCTTTTACTATGCAGCTTGAGTCTGCTGAATAAACAATGATTTTTCAGGCAGGTTTAAACATGTGCTTGTCTCATTGATTTCCCACAATGGGAGAGATAATTGTTGTGTTTCCTGAGCTCCTCTTCAATCTTGAATCATTGAAGGAAATTGCAAGTGATGATTGTGCAGTGGCTGAATCTCTGTTTTGACAGTGTAACACCCTGTCAAGGGCCTGTGGGGGCTTTCAATACTCTGTGTTCATATTTTACTGTGTGAGGAAACTGTCAAATCTGTGAGAGCTAGTTATGATAACAGCTGAATTACTCGCCACGCAAATGTTCCTGCTGTATTCCAGTGGTACCCTGTTAAGAGAGACTGTTGACATTCATGGTGGTCTAAAGGCCTGTTGGGCTGCCTGACAGGCACATTGGGAGAGCAGCCATTTGACAGCAATGCTACAGGTATCAGACCCACCCAAGCAAGAGTGATTTACAATGCAAGAACATGATAAATGTGTAGTTCTTGTGGCGGGAGGGGGGTAGCTTTAAGGAGAAGGTAGAGTTTATGGATCTGTGAGTTTTGACCTGTGGGATGGGGCAGGGGGGACAACAAGGAAGCTGTGATCAGAGAGAGCAGGGCATCCTGTGCCCTCCACCTTGCCTGTCATAAATCAGCTTGAACAGGCCTCTCTGCCCTCTGGCCCATGCTCCTGTCTGTCTTAACCTCTGTCTCTCACAAAAGACCCAAGTTCTGACCTGATGTCTTAAGTTAATGATGTGCCTTCAAATGTTTTTTATCTGTACTTAGATCTGAAGTTAATGATGTGCAATTACCTATGTCTGAATAGTGTATCATATCATATTGTATGGATACGACAGTATCGTATCATCACCTCTCTTATAGAATCAAACTGTATCGTATATGGTAACGTACCATAGTCAATATTACTCTATAAAATGCATTCCAAATATCACATCTAATTGTAAGGAGGGAACTTACTATAATTTGAAAGTATTTATCACCGAGTTTCATTTAAGGTCAGCTACGGTACTGTATGCTTCCTTGATGGGCCTTTTTCATTCCTGCTTAACGTGGCCCTCTGTTGTGACAGCCACAGCAGATACAATCAATACATATATCAACAGTGGCCTAAATGGGTCAACAGTGCAAGATAACACATCTTTCAGGGAATTGCAGTGTCCACAGGAGAGTTTACAGAAAACAAAAGGCTATTGTAATAGCTTTTGCCAAAGTTTTTCTTGTTATTGTTCAGACCTTGGAGAGGAAATTAAGTTATGAATGGACGTTGCAATTCGATACACACTGACAACAGCACACAGACCCATACATCAATATCTGCTAAGCCTCAGAGTGAGTCACCTGTCACTTTGCAGATGCTGGCTTTGCATGATTTGTGTGGTTTGACTCCTGTATAAATCCCCATGGTCTCCTGCGTCAGTAATTCAACACAGGGTATATTTTCTATAAATAATTTGCTGCTCATTGATTGCGAATTCGGGAAAAGAAATGTGCTGGATCCTACTCAAGGGGCGGTGGATGTATCTGCTGCTCACTTTTGTGGTCAAAGTTGTGACAGCTAGAGCCCATATGTTGTGATCAATGAATCCAAATTTACTGTCCTTTGGAGGCCCACTTATCAGGAATAAGGACATCATGTGTATGGTGGGACCAGCATTTGTGTGTATCAGTTATTCACTGGGGACTATAGCATAACACACAACAATATTCCTTAAACATCTAACATGCAATGTAAAGCTACGATTCTAATCCATGCTACAATCTAATTTAAAAAATTAATGTGATGTGAAAAATACTGCCATCCAATTCTGACTAGGATACTCGCATGCATCAATGGCTATGGGCTGCTCATTTTTAAATATATATATTAAAGAAAGTAAAATGTTTGATTTTGATTACATTTTTTACAATTCTGCTGGCTCATTTAAGTGAATGTGGTTTTCAGACACAAATGTATCATGAATTTCAACAATAAGGTGCATACACAAAAATGTTGTAGGTTGAGAGTAGAACCAGGCTTTGTCTCTGTATATGGCTCAGCTGCTCTATCAACTGAGCTAAACCAGCAACCCAATTTCTGGAACTTTTAAAAATTCAAAACTAGGGAAAGCACTATGTTCCATAAACATCTTACTAAATATTGTTTGCTGTGATCCCTGATGATAAATTGTGTGTTGCACCTCCCATAATGGCAGGATTTTCAGACTGCCTTTAAGTATCGACAATTCAAACAGCTATAAGCGTTGTCCTTTCAGTAGATAGTAGATAGTAGTAGATAGACAGGGCTTTTCGATCACACCAGCCTTTTCTCTCATTTTTCTTCTTTCCATCTTCCTTGTACTCTTCTGAAATTGTAACCAACACAATGTCATTGTCAACATATTACGATGGCGTTTCCTGTCTGATCAAATGTTTCACATTTTTAATGTGGAGATATCCATTGAATAAATATCGTTGTGTGTAAATTGCCAATAGTTTGATTACTTTTTTAGTTTTTGAAAATATTTTTTTGTTCATTCACACCGACTAAAGCTAGCAAACTGGTCCACTAAAGACTATAGGTCCAGTAACCTTGATGACCAAAGACCAGACTCATTAACTACCACCAAAGGATAAAGCCCCCTCCTATACAGAGGGGGGCTTTAAGTCTGCCCTCTGTTGTTAGGTGATTTTGTGTGGCCATTTTGTTGCAGTGTCACCTATGACTGATCAAACTGTTGATTGGGCTGTTTGCTGGCAGCTCAGGGAGGAGAGGCAGGAATTGATGAGGTTTAATTGGTCTGTCTCCTGTCAGCTGTCATTAGTTGCTCATTTAACACTATCTGATGGTGCGAGTATACTGCACCTAACGGGGGAGGAGTGTGTGTGTAAAGGAGAGAGAAATAGCTACATTAGATATATATGTGAGTGTGCCAGTGCGAGATAGTGCGGGTGGGTTGATTCTGTTATTGAATCCAGGTGTTATCTTGGCCGGCTGTGGAGATGATACTTCTGTAATCAATAGGGAGGAATCCCACCTGATCAGAGCACTCCTTTCCTCCTTTAACCATTAAGGACCCATGTTCAACCTAAAGTTACCAACAAACTGCACTCTTCTGCAGACCACTTATTTGTGTAACTCATAACGCTGTGTTGGTTTATATGTAATCACTCATGCAAAAAGTATCCATACTTTAAAGAGAGATGCAATAAAACTCTGGAATTTTTCTTCAAACCTCAAGTGTTGAATGTTGAATTTATAAACGTGGACTAAACATGAGGCTGAAACAAACTTCAATATGGAGCAATATTTTCCAAGTAGTTAAACTCTCTGAAAAGTACAGTTTCAGCAGTTGGACAGCCTCTCATCTACAGGGTTTAGTCTGTTATGTTTGCAGAAGTTCAACTGAATGTCCTGAACACTTTGTGAGTACTCTAAATTTGATATTTACTCTCGTCTGCCTTGAAAAAAGTTCTGTCAGAGCCCATGTTTTTTGATCATGTTTGCACTGTATCGTTCTACCAGATGATCAGACTTAAAGTTGAATTTTATAAATGAATGATCAACACCATTGCCGTCTTTGTCCTGCAGAATTTTTAAAATACAAAAAACTGTCCAATCAGATAAAGACAACACTTTATTGTTAGCACAGATTAGCATGCTTGGATGCCCATACCTCCCATCATGCCTTTCCTTTTGAGTGACAACTGTTAAAACGCCTTCGACATGATAGTGAGAATTGGTGTGGACGTGGTGGCGAGCTGTGGAATTCCCTGCTGCTGCTCGCTGATAGCTCTCCGAGGGCTTGGGTGTCACTCCAGTGACGGTCTAAGAGCCATTAATTTTAGCCTCTGGAGTGGCTGCTGTAACAAGATCCCACAACCCCCCCTCCTCACAGCGAGGCTCCTAAATATACATTTATTTTCAGAGGGAGTCCCCCCTCGTCAGGATATGATGGATGTTACTAATCAGATGGCGTGCGAGTGTCCGTCCGCAGTCAGGCCCCACTACAATGGTTGAGTGGCTGGTGTAAATCTCCGCAGGGCGCTTTGTTGGGGTCTTGTCTTGGTAAGGATCTTAGAGATATGATACCCTGTGCTGTTGCTGCCTGAGTGGGTCTATCTTAAGACTCCACATGGAGGTCTGGCATTCAACTGAGTCTCCATGGGTTTGTGGGCAGCCAGCAGGAGGGGTGCCTGTGGCCTACAGTTACTAAAAGACACACTTGCCATGTGCCCCCCATCTATTCCTGCCTCTGGATGGCGTAGATCGAGATAAACAGTCCTCTTGCTTGGCTTGTTGCAACAATTAACCTTCCTCACGCTAACTGTGGACAGCCATCCTAACCATTTCTCCGTAATGTATTCCTGTACAAACAAATGGGATATATCTGCTTGTAGATGTTTACACTTACTTTAATGTGTTTTCCTTTGTGAACATATCAATAAGCGCAAGACTGGCTGCTTCCTCCTGTGACTGGGTGCTGGATAGATGGTTGGAAGGATAAGCAGGGCTGCGGCTCACCAGCTCTGTGGGGGGAGATCCTAGCAACTCCTGGGGCATGGCAGATGGTTGAGAGGCAGGATGGGGCTTCCTGGCCTGGCTGTCTCTGACCTGCGGTGCAGGGGAAGAAGAAAATGACTGCTGAGAGACTTTCCTTCATCTTTACTCTCTAAGCACTCACAAAGACACCATACATAGTGAGGCAGAAATAGAGCCACAGGGTGAAAGGAAGACCTGTGATAGTGTTGCTGCTGAGATGACTCAAATAGATTGGTATGATAATAGCTTCAATGAGAGTGTTTCACACTTTAACTTCAAGTCTCTGATTTCATAAACATAACGCAAACAATGTGTCAGTGCTGTTCCAGGTCAGGGACCCTTTTTCACCTGATATCTATGTGAAAAACCCTCCTCCTCAAGCTCTGCTCTAAGATGCTGTATTAAAGCTGTAGATGGAAGGAGAAGGAAAGAACAGAGAGGAGAGGAGAGAGATGGAGGAGGGGGTAGGTAGTGGTGTTTAAGTGAAGAGTGTGGCGTGTCCTGGAGGATCTAATAAGCAGGTTGAAGCCTGATAAGGATAAGCTGTCCCTCAGGCTCTGGAGAGCCTTGTTTTCACCCCCCTCCCTCCTTTTTCCCCTCCACTTTTTAAGATGTATTCTGAAAACAAGGAGAGCAGAGTGTCACCAAACGAGACAAACATATAAACTCAGGAGAGATTTGATGAGCTGAATGGGAAGAGAAGAGAAAGTGAAAATAGTGAGGTGAGAAGGAAGGGTGAAAAAAAACCTTTTAAGAAGCTGAAAGTGTAAAGATGATGGAGTGTATGAAAAGAGGACATGTGAGGACAATGGGCATATGGGAAGTGATGAGATAAGGGGGCAAGGAAGGAAAGGTGACAAGGATAAAGAAAAAGAAAGACGAAGTGAAGACATAGGAAAACAGGGGAAAATGAAAAGAAAATTCAAAAGAAGAGAGGAGTAGAGATGAGAGATGAGAAGAGGAAGAGAGGAAGTTGTGAGGATAGAGAGCTTATAAATGGGCTGAAAGGGACCTGCTGGTGTGTCAGAGCTTTAGATCCCACCCCTTCCCCTGGGGAACAAGGAGAGAAAGGAGAATGGAGAGACATTGACCTTGCATTATTTATGCTTAGCACTATTGGCCCAGGCAGACGCGGCTTCCCATTGTGTCTTCATAATGAGGAACGGCAATGAAGCTAAAGAAGGGGAAACACAAGCGGGAGGGCAGTGTGTGTGAGGAGGTGGGAGGTCATTACAGTGTAACCTGCAGACAGTTTAGTGAACACGGATTAGTGTCATAAAGAAAATCCCCCGTATGTAGTGGGCAGGTGAAGCACAAACACACAGATAGACTTGTGTTTTCTGCGTGGTGATACAGGCCTGTATGTGTGAAGTGTTTACAGTGTGAGTGAATATGAGAGGAAGGGGATAACGGAGGGTCAACTGTTATTTTCCTGAGCTTCACCTTACTTTTCTTGTTACACTTCACAGACCAAGGTGTGTGAAAAAGAGGAGGAGTATCTGTATCAAGTTGTCTGTGGTCAAGTGGTCAAAGTCCTGCTGCACACTCCTAACAACCTCTGCAGTATTCAGCGCGTTCAAATTTGTACCCCTCACTTAAAAAGAAGTTTATAATTTGTCCTAATATGTCTGCCTTTGGCTCTATACAGTATAGAAGAATAATGTGAACAGATAAACGAATTTCAACAAGAAAAATACTTTTTTTTAATGCTTTCAATTCTGCTGTTTTAAAACAAAACAAATGTTATGTTGATGTAAAAAAATCTTAACTCCCTACAGCTTCCTCTCTTTATCATGGGCCTTTGTCTAAAAAAAACCCCAGTAAGTACGCCATGAGGACCACCAACAAAAATCCATTGCTTTCCTCATGGAATCACAGATGGTTAGCAATGTCCCAAAGAAATAAAAACATATCTGTCTGTATTACCAGAGGTTTTGTGAAACCTTTTCTTCATTAAACTACTTAGTCTCCGTTCAAACACTGTAATTCAACTGCTAACATCAATTAAATGTTAATGATACAAAGTTGCATCAGTCACTGGCTTGTTAAAAAGGCAGAGAGCTTCGATTCAGGGTTTTGAATTAAAAATCGCTGAGATCTGTAACTAATACACTCTGGCCCCATTCAAATCCAGTCTGGCACAGCCCTTAGCTCCTCCCACTTACCTTTCACCCCTTCTGCGTCTATCTATAATAGTACTGTCAGTTTCAAATTTAATTACATACAACTCGACACACACAGTCCTTACCCTGTAATTACCTTGTGTGGGTCCACCCACTCATCATAGCCCCACATCCACACCTCCCTGAGAGCTGAAAGCAACCTGGGTCCTGACAGCCGGTTATGATAGTGGATGTAGTCTATGTGTAAGTGTGTTTGTGTGTTTGAGAGAGTGTGTCCCCTCCTTTCTGGTCCTCTCTGTGCCTGGGATGTGAAGATTTGTATGGCGTGTTAGTCACACCCTGTGTTATCAGCATCTCTGTGATGAGCATAAGCATAGCCTGAGGGGACTGGGGTAGTGTCACAGATGGTACAGTGTCAGGGTCCCTTAGTGTGGTTTTAGACGATGGTGAGCAGCTCTTATCCCCTGTCTCCCAAGTCGTCCTGTCACCTTGCACTGCCAGGGTGCCATCTCACCTCGTAGTCGGTGACCCATCTTCTTTTTTAACCAGCCCTCTGAATATGGCAATCGATGCTTCCCAGAAACCCTGACCTAATCCTGTTATCCTTTTCCTTCAACAACCTGGAAGGGAAAAGAGGGGGCGGGATCAGAGAAAGTCGGCAGCCAAGAGCTGTGCAGAGCCTGTCCCTATCGCTGAGAAGGCGGGCTTAGCTGAAACACAATAGGTGTGTAATTTCAGGTTTTTGTTAAGCCAAAATCCAATCACATACATGACTGCAAGATCACAGAGGAACACAACAGGAGAAGGGGCCTCGGAGGTGGAGGTGTCTCTACCTCACACAAACAATATCTGCACAGTTGAGGCACCATTGATGACAGCATGCTAGCTAAACCACACTCAGCTGAGAGATTAGCCTGGTTCTCTGTCCTAAAACTGACACCTGACTCCTTCCTAACCTGGCAGATTTCCAATCAGATTGTAATGCAGGGATAACTTTGGGGCTAAACACATATTCCTGCAATATACAAGTTAATATAATACATATAAATACTGCAGTAATATCTTGAAATAATGTATTCAAGGAGGCTGTGTGGCACAATCTCACAAGAAAGAGTTCTCTTATTTTTCCATGAAATATTGTCTCTCTGTCTCACTGAGCACAACTCTTATGCTAAATTAAAGGCAATGGTTTTAATCTCACCATATTCATCTCCTAAATGCTTGCGTTAGAACTTTAAATTAGTTGTATAAAGTCTCTTGTCTTCTCCTGAGACTAAAGCCCATTTGAAGATTTGTGGTAGTCTGCGGTTTTGTTTTTGCCTCTTGTTTTTGCAGATGATAAATGAAATTAATACATGCATTTAATATTTGAAATGCTTAAATGAATAATTTATGACTCAACAGCAGCTTAAAAGTAAAGCAAAAAAAGGATGGGAGGGGGGGGAGTCAGTAATCACGAGTACACAAATTCAGGACAAGCCAAAATGAATTTTTAACTGCTTGGGCCTATTGGTCTCTCTGTTCTGGTTTGTGTGTTGGGAGCCGTGGAATTAATGGTGTGCATCTTGACCTCATTACAGCAAATGCAGACTGAGAGTTTTCCTTTGAAGCTGATTTATAGCAAAAACATAAAGCCTAATTCATCTATTCAGGACGTCTAATGAATGCAATACCTTAATACCGAGTAATGCTAATCCATGCTTGCTCACAACAGACAGACACGATCATTTCCATCATCATAATTATTATTCATGTAAGGCAATTACTGTTGCTGGTACCTCAATTCTGACAACTTCATTGGCATGGTGTTGGGAAGATGCAAAAAGTTGCGAGGAGAATATATACATGTATTTCTGATCAAATTGTTGCCCTGCATGATGGCAAAGAGTATTTTTTTGAATGTTGTTGTTGACCCTAATAAACTCTGCAGGAATAAAGGAGAAAGGTTAATACATTTCCAAATAGTTTTAAATGTGTTAGTTATTAAAATGGATGAGTTTTATTCAGCTTTATTATACTGAAATAATATTGAGTATGTTTTTAATAAACTATGCCATGCCTTTAAAAAAGGACTTTCTTCTTAACAAAAATGTCTTTACGTTCTGAATAAAAAACTGTTTCTGTTAAATATTTGGCAAAATATTTTCAGAATGGTGTTTTTAAAATAGCAATGCTCTTGACTCAAGATGGGGTTTCTTTAGCCTAATGTTAGGGCAATATATATATATAAAAAAAGACAAAGCTATCAAGTGTATTTATCCATAGGGGTAAATAATGTGAACTGGCTGGCTAAATCCCTTGAAATATCCCACCAGTCCTGGCACTAGTTGAAGCCTCCCAGTCAAAATAAGAAGTGAACTAAAAGAAAGATAAACATCCCAACCAACCTGTTTTCACTTAGGATACATATTTGTGGCCATTTACTCTGATTTTTGCCACATTGAAAAGTCTCTGAACTTGAAACTTTTATACCAATACTCTCTGGATAGAGAAATAAAACACTAGAGCTTTAAGTATTGTGATGTCAAAAAGAAAATTTCATGCAATTTAGGTTTTACAAAATGCAGACAAAATGCAAATGACCACATATTAATAGATTTCCTCAGCTAACAGACACATGAAACGTATATCATTCTCAATGGACCTTTTATGGGCTGTTGCTGACAGATAAAATATCAAGATGGCTCCAGCTGTTAAAGTCACATACAATGTGGGGAATATCTAAAATGAAAAATGTGATGATGTGAATTCAGAGAGGATATATGCCAGGCGCAGACTGAACTGTTAGGGTGATAGGAGGAGCTTTACTTTGAAGAGGTAATGGTGCCATTAAGTATTGCTAAATTGGTGGTGATTACTGCACTGCACAGTATAAAAGTTTCTTTGCAATGCCCACCAATCACAGTAAGGGGGGAAATCTCTACTGGTCAGGCCAGTACACATATGAGCTCTCGCTCTGCTGTAGATGAAAAATGGAAAGACAGCTTGCAATGAGGGGATTGTGTGTTGTGTAATTGTAAATGATTACTGTCTTTATACCACCAGGCTTTCTCTCTCTTCCTTTCTCTCAGCATCAGCAGCTGGTGGAAAAGTCTTTTATGGTTTCTTGGGCCAAAAAAGAGCCTAATTCCACCAAATGGTGAGCACAAGAAAAAAGCTGCCCACTATAGATATTTCCATCCAGAGAAATGAAATATTAAACATGTTCATTATACCCTCAATTTGCAGTTATTTCTCATCGCACACGGCCATTTTCCCATTTTCCCCGCTCTCTTATTGGCACGGCGCTCAGGGCCTTGAGAGAAATCTCTCTTTTATTATTTAAATCCATGCATGGGGGCTGAGCCAGGCGAATCATCTCACGTCTGCTAGCCCACTCCCTAATTCTGATTGGCAGCTTGATACACACTCAACGGATGGAGAGGGTGATAATGGCTGTGACAAAGAAAAAATATCTCCTCCCCGTTATGTTTTTATTGGTAATGGGGAATATGGCGTTCACACACAATAAAAGTAGCCTTAATAATTGGAAGTGGCAATGGGCTGTGTCCCTGAGTCTGTAGGGCTGTCAGCACAGCGATGTAAATTTCTTTGACATGTTTTTGTCTGGCTAAAACTTTAATGTCGTGGGTGTGACCAATCGGATGCAAATGTTGTTTTCATCCCTCGCCGATGAGATGACCTCTGTCATTTCCCCAGGGAAATCAAGCTTTTAAAAGTATTTGATAGCTGTAACTCCACACACACACACACACACACACACACACACACACACACACACACACACACACACACACACACACACACACACACACACACACACACACACACACACAAACACTCACGTTGTGCTTAAGCAAAATGCGCGCACACAAACAGATACTGTATGAACTAACAAACACCACACTGACACACATAGAAGGGTCAAAGTGGAGCACACATCCATGTAAGTAAGTGTGTTTGTTGAGATTGTGCACTACACACACACATGCAGATATAGAATCAGTTTTTACACTATAGGCATCAAGATGCTCTAATCCTTGCTAACCTCCTCAGCCACTAATTGATGCTTGGCTAATACATTCAACATGTGATGCTTCTATGGGCCTTCCTGTACTCAAACAGACATCTGATTAGATTGAAAGCACTCTTTCACGGCAGCTTTAATGGTTCAGAACACGGAAGGTGGACACAGCAGTTTTTATGTCAGACTGTCATAACCCCTGATAGGATAAAGAGGCCACAGCTCTCTCTATAACTATCTAGGCTCTGTTGCTTACACGCATCTGCACCCAAAACACCACCACACACAACACACAGGTTTTTCTGTACATTAAACGCATGTGTGTGTATGTGCGTGCCTGTGTCATGTGGATAATGCTGCATATGAAGGCCAGCTTTAATATTGGTCTGGAATAACGGGCTCTTTTGTACATTGTGAGGCAGCCAGCATCTGAGACCAATAAAATAGTGGCCCTTGGGTCACTGCTCGAAGGATGAAGGAAGAAGATATAATCATACACAGAGGACACAACACCTTTTTTGTGCTTTCTCCGCATATTTGGGTGCAGAGAGAGTGCGGGTTCCTTCATAAGTTTAATATTTTCACAGTGTGACCTTTTGTCACTAATAGAGTGGCTCGCCAATAAGCGAATATTGTATCTTTAGGGGCTGCAGCCATATTAGTGCAGCAATTGGCTGTGGAAGGAGAGGGAAGGCTCGCCACACGGAAGACACATGGTGTTAAGGCGGATACAGACAGGAAACACGTGTGTGTACTTATGGGCAAGGATGCGTGCCTGTATGTGTGTGATTGTGCATGTGTTAGAGATATTGTGTATGTATGTGTGTGTATTACTTCTTTTAGCAATATATCTCATAATGACATTTGGAATGTCTCTGGAAAATGGAGCCTAAGCCAAGGAGGTTGACAGTCAGAAACCACAAGCTTGAGTTAAGCCCCAGCATTGCAGTGAACCATATGCTAAACCCATGTCATACCCCGCTTCAGATCCAGCAGAGGCAATTGATTAAAGCCTTAAGATAAACATTGCAGGAAAAGAAAACTATTTGAGGCTTTTTTGGAAAATGTGTTTGAAAGACTTCACTACTTTATTATTTGTAGAGATGAGCTGGGCACAGTTTTCTTTTTATGTGCCATGTTGTCTTGGTGGTTGTGATGCCTCATTTTCTTCTATTAGACCAATGTGCGGATGTTTTCCTGAGACGTTTCACAGGTTGCATTATCCCTCATAGCTTATCATCCAATAAAAATATGAAGTCATATCTGCCTCTGCCCCCCCCCCCTCCAAAATAAAGCGTGGCATTGGTCGGCAGGGACTGTGGCCTGTGCTAACAGCACCTGTTGTGAGTGACTGCAGCAGTCTGAGACAAGCACTTTATCCCCTGTCTCCCCAACAATCATTACAGGCAGCTTACTGGGATATTATAGCGCAACCTTAGCACATTTACACTGACTGCCAGATATCCTTGTGGGTGAATTCTTCATCTGCTTCTTGATGTTATTTTCTTCAACCTTTTTCATCCCTGAGGTTGCAAAGACAACTTCTCTTTATTTAGGGCAGGTAATAATTAGAGCAGACGGGTTGTTTGATTTCCACCTTGATAACACCTTCAGAATGTTGTCAGAGAGTGTAAACATGTACCCGCTCTTAGTTTGGCTCCTTTCATTTGAATCATTTGTTCTTGTCTGTTTTTTGAAAACAGGTTGTTGTGGTGTTTGTGCCTCTGTGTATGTCGGCGGTTGGTGGTGTCACTGCTTCTCTGTAACTGTGTATTGTGTTTTTCAAGGTGTGCGCGTGACAGTTGTTCCTATGTGGTTGTGTGTTTGTTTTTTCAAGTGTGGGTTTGTGTGTCTGTGAGTGTGTGCCTGTTGCACAGAGGTTAGATTTTTTGATCTTAGCGGGGAGACGTGAGTTGCCCTGGGCTGTGAGGCTCATTAGGTATGTACTCCTCTGAATGCGAAAGTATTTGTTAAACCACATGACAAGAATACCTCTCTGCTGCAACAGATGTGCTGTAATTAGAGAGGGCTTAAGTTGTCTTAGAGCTGTGTGGAAAGTCATCACCAGCTGATAAGTTTACAACAGTGCCCTACCCCTCCCTCACACACACACACACACACACACACACACACGCACGCACACACGCACACACACACACACACACACACACACACACACACACACACACACACACACACACACACACACACACACACACACACACACACACACACACACACACACACACACACACACACACACACACACACACACACACACACACACACGCACACACACACACACACACACACTATATGTACAAAGCTAATCAGGCAAGCAAACGCCACACAAGTCAAATACACATCTGACAAAGGAAGGGCAAATAATAGTTAACACATACAAGCTCAAAAGTTTGCATAGCCGTAAAAAAAGAGCATAAAATACTAATGTTTTGGGCAAAATAAATATAAAACCCACATGTTAGGGATTTATTTCATCCAGTACACATGCACATAAATGAGTACTGTTTAATGTTATATTCAAGGAAAACAACAAAGCAACCAGGGTTTTTTTCTGGATTAATAGGCCAATGATTACTGTTGGCTTACAGGGAAAAAACTAAATAGTAATTTCAGTGAGAAAGTGTTTTTATATTTCTATTAATAGAAATAATGTGTTTAAAATGGATTGCAAAACCCCTGTTGTTGATATACTGGCAACATATACTGTAAACAGTTTTATAGCTGAAGTGATATGTTAACCCAGCACTCAGGTCTTTGGCCCTAGAGATAAAGAGGGCAACTGATCAGAGCTATTATCCATTCTGCAGTGAATCAGGAAGATAATGGCCTATCTGTCAGCATGGGGCCTCCATAAAGCCATTAACACCTTTTGTTGTTCCCCTCCTGTTCTCCAAACGTGCTGGGCAGTTCAAAAAGGCAAACGAGGCAATCTGTTAGCTTCACTTAGGCGCTTCATTCCATGTGCTCCCAGTGGGCAGACACACACTGACAGGCAGACAGACACACAGCTATGTAGAAACAGAAATGATTTGTTCAGACCGTCTTGTATTTATGTCCAGTTGTCATGTATTTTGATAATACCAGGCACCCAAATGTTTTTAAAATTCAACAAAAGTTTCCTCTTCAGGCTATATTTTAATTTGTCTGCTCAAACAAGTGAACCTTACTTACTTCTGAAAACAGCCTCTTGACTGAAAAACACAGTGACGTTTGACCAAACAGCATGAAACAGTATGAAGTCCAAAACCTTGTTATATTTGTTAGCAAAAGGAGATTAAATTGTTTTACGTTTTTGGAAATGTTTCCACCTCTTTTCTCGACATGCTCACTACAAGATTCATAGAGCTTACCATCAGTGTTTTCCAGGCATGCTATTGCACCCTTCCAGCTGTGTGCAGTATTTGAATACAATGCATTTTACCACCATTGTAATCTTTTGCAGTTGATTTCCATGCATCATCTGCATGCTTTTATAAAAAGGGCAAATCAAGAGAATTATTATACTTCAAGGACTTCAAACTTTGCTGTAGAAATGAATTTATAGCCCTTTAGTTCTTTGATTGTTGCTGAAAGCAGGCACAGCTATAAAAATGAGATGAACTCCCCATCTATTTAACCATCTGAAAGAATCTTTTTACCACTTAACACTGTTTGAACCACACTTCTGAGAGACTATATATTTTGGCCAGTAGACTAAGTAACATTCACATGGATAGACACACGCACGCACACACACACACACACACACACACACACACACACACACACACACACACACACACACACACACACACACACACACATTCACATCCAGCATTAGAAGTCTTTATTGTCCTTTGAAGCTTCAAGCAGTCAAATTAGCATTGATGAAAGAGTCAGCATCGACCATCTCTGGGATCCAGCCAGGAACCAGAGCTGTGTACAATCTTCATCTCTCTTTCTCTCTACACTTTGACTTAATCTTTCTTTTCCCCCCTCCCTTCTCCTCCAACGTCATCCCTCCTCCTCCACTGACAGCAGGAGCCCCCCAGTGGCTCCCTCCTTTTGCACCCTTTTTCTCTCTTTCCTCTTTCTGTTTCTCCCTCTCCTGTCGGTGTTGCCTTTGGCAAATTGGCAAATTGTGTTTTACTAACGTGGGTACATGTGTTAAGTGGGGATCAATTGTTTGTTTAACAGGGTGCCTCTGTTAAACTGGGAGGGTGTAATTAGTGGTGAGGCCTTTTCTTAATACAAGCAACATAAGTGAGAGTGGGGTGGGAGTCCAGACTGTCCAATCAATGCCAAATCTCAAGGAAAGATCGGCTGCAGTTAGGTTTAGGGATATTACATTTGGGATGGATCTCATTGGAAGGTAGGAGGCTCGGCATTCAGTGAATTTGTCCTCAGTGTCCTACTGTGCAATGTTGGTTGCTTACCTAAAGCCAAAACCATCTATCCATAATGAACCCGCACAGGGCATAAAAGCCCCATAATATCTGATTATTCCCACTGCTGTTTTACTGGTTAGCTTTGTTCAGATCAAAAGCTCTCTTTGAAACACCTCATACCTACTGTGGACTTGGGTCTCTGCATTTGCCAGCTAGGCAGATCAGTCAACTGTGCCAAGAAATAGCTGACAACAGAGAAGTAAAGCAACTTCTGCCAATACTACCCCTCTCTGTCTTTGTGGATGTAACAACCACACACATGCAGAAAAATTCACAAAATGTATATAATCAATCAATTAATCTTTATTTGTATAGCTCCACTTTATAACAAATGTTATTTCAAGACACAAACGAGCAGGTTAAAGTCCTTATTCTTTGTTCTGTTATTTACAAAGGCCGAACATGAATCCATCATGAGCACATATAAGCAACATTTAGCAAAGATACAGTGCAGAGAAAAACTGCCTTTATCAAAATATGACTAATGTTAAACAGCCATCTGCCAAAACTGTGGGAAGTGGGATAGAGGGAGATGCAGAAAGAAAGAGATGGATAGAGACAAATAGAACAACAACAACAACAACAACAACAACTAATCCAACCTCAGGAAAGTATTATGACTCAGATACTACCAAATGCATATTTTTAAATATGTAAAGTATGTATGTAAGTTTATACATATGAAGTTGTGTGTGCACATATGTATATATATATATATCAATGTGATTATGCTGACGCACATCAGCACTGTAACATATAATTAAAACAAATTGTGAGATTAAAAAAAAGAGGTTGAATATTACAACCAGAAGAGTACAGTTAGACCTTCAGACTGAAGGGAAAATGAATCAGAAAGACCTGCTTGTTTGTCTCTTGTCTGACAGATGCATAGGTTGTGGCTGTTGTGTTGGTTGGATCTTGCAATGGTTTACATGGTCCAGATCACAAGAATCATAGTTTCTGCGATGTAAGGCATGAGTGGTGCCTTATTCACAGTAGTTGTGTAAATAACTGTAATAATGAGAAAACCCACTTACACTTAGGATGCATGAAAAAAAGTGCATAGTATTTGTAGATTTAAGTTCAGATGTGTGTAATGTTTAGTTTTCTAAGTCATAATGGCCTCTTATTAACACTCTTGATATTGCAAAAAGTTGATGTTTTTGTTGTTTTTTGACAATACGGGTTGACGTTTGTATTATCTGCAGTTAATTATTAACAGAATTAAATGACTAGCTGATATCGAAGTAAACTTCTTTTTAATGGATTAGCGTTTACATTTTTGATTAACTCTATCAACCTTTTTTTTAAAATGAACACAATGTGATGCCCCATCTGCTCCAAACATAAACTATTTTAATGATATCAGGCCTAAGCAGAGAATATGAGCAGCAGAGTGCTTTTCAATTGTTCAAAATGGTTTATTAGTGGTGTGTGTGATTTGAAAACCGACACTCCAAGAAGTGGACGGATAAAAAAGGTCAACACAAAATAAATACACATAGTTAGTCTAGGGGAAACTTAAGCAAATGGCTTATGTGTATAAGCAAATGGTACATATAGCTTGTGCATATGTGTGTGTGTTCATATTTGTGAGTGTGTGCGTGTGTTTGCTTGTCCAATCGCCTCAGGACAGACTGCAGCCTATTGGCAGCTCTGCTTGACAGTATGTCAGTATCCCTGTGGCATGGATGTTAACAAGACGACTTATGGATATTTTGGACATCTAATCCTCAGAGGTACTAGGTGTGAAGCAATGAGTCAGTGTGTATGAACAAAAACACATTTCCTGGTTGCTTGCATAATGAGCACTTATGAATAGCATTTTCATACTGCTTTGAGCTATGTGTGAGTCAGTTATAGGATGGACGCAGCTATATTTTGTGTTATTGTTAGTATGTACAGTATATAAATGTTTTTAATGTTGGCTTTATTTACATCTCCTCTTTACACGTGTTAGTGGTATTTTCTGATAAAAAATGTCATCCTTCTTTATTTTAAATGTATAATGTGCACTTAAAAATAAAACTTTATTGTGGAAAATAATAAGTCTGTTTTGGCAGTGTGCTGTTGTTCACCTCTTCTGACACCTACCATGTGGTAAATGTGACAGACAAAAAATCTATCCTTTTTCTGTTGGTCTTTGGTTTTGCAGGTCATATACAGGCATCAGTAATCATTTCAGTATGTTGCATAACTAGATAAAACTCCTCACAGGAGCTTTAAAGTTGCAAATGCTGGGTACGTAGTTTTAATCCCTTCATGAAGGAAGTGAATAAGAGAAATATCCCCCTATCTTGTGAAACAGGTTTTCATAAGCAAGGCATTCAGTCTAATTGGTAACTCCAAACAAAATAGTATTTGCTGTGTTCTCAGACTGCTGTCAAACATGGTGCTGCAGGCAAATACAAGTACACTTTCTGCGACTCCAGTTATCTTCATTAAATGGCATCTTTGTCAGATCAAAGAGCTCAAGAGTCACACTGTGAGCAGTTCTGACTTAAAAGTTCCCTAAAAAACAGAAGTAAACACGAATATCCTAAAACTAGTATGACTTTATGAGAATAAAGCAAGCAAGGCATGCAAAACATATCTTGTGATACTTTTGGCTGGATGCAGGCGACAGTGTATTTAGAGCAATTCATGTGTCAAAACTTGGTAGCCAGCCCATGGCTACACTATTGAAACTAACTTTGGGGCTTGTTGTTTGTATTCTTGTTTACATACACCCCCCCCCCCCCCTATTTTGCATGTAACATCATACTTAATATTGTTTTGTTTAGGTCATAACCCAAAAATGTGTGTACAGCAATGTGACCTGTTATGTGTATGGGTTTTGAATCAGTCATAGGTTGCAGAGGATTACATGAAAAAGGACTAAACAATAAGGATCAATGGAAATGTGTGTGGCTATTAATATTGTGGGCTAATTATCTGTTTTTTTCCGTTTCTCCTCTAAAGTGATGATTGAATATTATACTTTAAATCCTGCACACTGCTCCAGCAATCATATCGACTCACTGATTGCATACCTGCTCCGTGGATGCTAAAGGCTCATTGAATACTTCAGCAGGGTGAAGACTGGGTTGCTATGCTAACTGGCAGCTGTAGTATGGCAGCAGACGTGGTGCTGAGTGACTGACAGTCTCACAGACTGCATGCCAGCTGATCTTGTCTCCTACCAACACCAGGCTGGCAAGGGCAGCCATTGTTGTCACATCCGATTTCACACAGAAGCTAAATGGCAGTGAGTTCGAAAACTTGCCTCTGACACCAGCCAGCTAACAGACTGCTGGTTATGTAAACATAAAAATAAAGGCAGTACATGTACTATCTGTATGTATGAAAGGACAACGCTTCCCTTTTTGCTCATTTAAATCTCACAAAGGTATTATGAAAGCATGGAGGAAACAGTAAGCATTATAGATAAAGGTGCACACACGGAAACAGAAACACACACTCATTGTCTTTTTAAGTATTATATTTACAGTTCACTGTATAAGAATGTAATAAACCCCGAAAAAATCCTTACAAATGAATGAGTGTTGTGGATAAATTGCTCCCACGACTATTTATTTGAAAGAGAACCATGGGAAAAAGGGGGTAAGGGGCATTTCCATAGGAAGCACCAAGCTAGTTTAACTTTCATCACATTACCAATCTAAACAGCCCAGCCATTCTCCAACTAAGCAATAAGTGGCAGAGTGACATTCTCATCTATTGTCACAGCTTTTGAAGTTCCTTTTCAGGTCATTAAGCTCCATTTCCCATTCACAGAGAGCTTGTGTGGCGGCCGTTTGAGCGCAACAATGGACCCTAATGACTTAACGCTTCTGTTTTCATTCTCCACCTCTCAGTCAACCCGCCTCCCCCCTCCACCTCTTCACCCACTTCTCCATTCGCCCCCACAATCATCCCCTTCACCCCTTTAATGGTGGTTTGCACCCCTCGTTTGGCTGCCTACGTTTTTTATGGGGCATTGTAATGAGCTGCAGCTGTGGGGTAAAATCTGGGTGTAATGTTAACCCAGTCAGAGGAGGGTGACCCAGTGGAGCAGAGGTCAACGTATTGTGTTAGTGCTGGGCCTAGGGTCTATTAGAGGCTATAAAGGTTATTTTTGAAGCTACAGCATGCTTCAGAAAAAGCTCCCACCCCTTCACACACACACACACACACACACACACACACACACACACACACACACACACACACACACACACCCTTTGAGATAGTCACATCCCCCCTGATGAGCTTTTGTCATCAAGTTTTACTCAATTGGTGAGCAATTCAAAAATGGTCTGTGTAACAGGGCTAATAAACTACGAGGGGAGTGGCTGAGGCATTAGTGTTAATAGTCAATACTTGTCTTCATGCCTTCAGCAATAGTGTCCAGACACGTTGAGGTCAGGATTCAAGATGTTTTACAAAAAAACTGCTACTATTCCAACCCTGTTCTGACAATGGGCAACAAGCATTAAAGATTAAATCTCAGATATTTTCAGAAAACCTGCATATATAAACCACAGATTAAAAACAGCATTCAAGACCATACAGTAGATGGGCAAAGCTATTTAGTTCATAACATAACATGGTCACAATCATTTTCAAACACTGCACTGGAAAATTAAAATGAAATGTGACCTATTTCTGAATGTAAAATTTACAGGGGGAAAGTGAACACACAGTGGAGCATAATCTATCATACTATATTATGTAAGATATTTACTCGTGACTTCAAAGAGACGCACCACAGTGGCCTTTCACAACAGGGCTGGTTAGGGCACAAAGTGGCAGGCAAAGCAGTAACCCAAGCAGAAAAAACAAAAAGCACAAAGCCAATCTCCAAATCAAACTGACCCCTGTCATTCTCTCTCTCTGCAACTGGCGTAATCTTAATTGAATCAGCCTTACAGAAAGATGTTGACACTGAGAGATTGCACAAAACCTGGGAGGCCTTGGCAGGCCAAGGGAAGCGCTGAAAAAAAAAAAAAGTTGCCCCACCTATTCATTAATGTGTCCCCCTATGTCCCTGGCTCTCATTTCTCACTGTCTTAAGGAGAAAATACTCCTTGTCCCCCCTCAATGGCCAATTTGATCACTCACTGTGGCCCACTGAGGAGGCCTACAATTTTTCAAAAAAGTCCAAGTAATTAACCTAGACAACCCTCTGTCCAAGCATGCCCTGCTAACATGAGAGCAACACTGTACAATCTGTCTGGATACAAACTTTTAAGTTGTCATCCCAGTCTTCATATAATGTCGACTTGTCTTATTGTTAGGGTCAAATTGTCAATTGGAGGCTTCATGTAAACGACAGACAAAAGAATGAGGCGTCTTGGTTTAATGACATGTTTGTTTTCATGAGAAGCATTGATGGGCTGAGTCATCCCCATGAGACCCATCCATCAAGGGAATTGCTATTGTGTCTACATTGGCACCGATTGCAACATATCTAACCTTTTAGAGTCACTAATGATCATTTCTTTACTCAGGATGTTGAAAAAAAAGCTGATGTAATGATTCTAACACTTCATTTAGTAGCTCATCTTCATAGTGGATTTTTATTAATTAGTCTAAAATCAATATATTGGCAAAAATAGTGTATCAAATAGCGATGTAAAAAACAATTCAACAATGTGCAGGGGGTTTGCAGTTATGACTAACCTAAAGAAAAAATGTCTGCATCTGCTGCTCTACAAAGTTATAAGTAGCTTTATGGTGAATTTCTGCCCACTGTCAATCAACTGTACAGCTATTGTGCACTCAAATGCTGCTTAGTTTCTTTTTTTTTGCTGCACCAGGCTGCTGAAAACTCTAACAAGCACCTGTTCATACCTTCCCAGTAACATCAAAAAGACTAGGAACTAGTTGGTAACAGTAAAGCATTTTTTAACTCTTTCAACTAATAATATTCCACCATAATTGCAGTATTACAACACGCAACACTTAACCATTAAGTTTATCACCGTTAAGACATACAACATGTCAATGTTGTGTGTATGCAATGATGCGTGTTTACCCAACATAAAAGGTCGTATATCAATTGTCTTTGTGTTGTACATTTTCTTTCATTGCATTTGAGTGGAGGATGGTAAAACATACTTTTTTATATGCAGTTTATTTAGATTGTGTGCAGTCCAATAAATGCCAGCAAACAAGGTTATCCAGTCTAGTGAAAATGTTTAAGGTGCAATGGGAAGTGACAGTGTTAGGAAGCACCCTGGTCCTGTCTGGGTCAGATCTGCATATGAATGGCAGATTGCTCCATGCAGGTGGCATGCGATAAGAGTCCTAATCTAGATGAAAGACTCTGGTGCAGGCCTCCCTTATTAGCTGTGATGAAGAAGGGGCATGGGAAGCATACTAATACCTAGATCCCTCCCTCCACTTCCAGCCTAGTGTCCCAGGATGACTCCCAGTTTTGCAGTAAGCAAACCATTGTAAACAAGGCCAGGGCGCATCGCTAGGTGGACCACATCAGAAAGTGAGACGGTCATTCTGGGCTTAGCTGCAGGAAAAATGACTAGCGGATGTCAGGCCAGTGTAGTGTGTGCCATCATTTGATCAGGTCTGTTTCTGTCACCATGTTGTTCTGGACAAGAGCAGAGCACCAGATTATGCCTTGGGGCAACTGTCATGCATTATGCATGTGCATTATTCATACAATTATTGATAACGCTTTTCACATCAGTGATTATTCATTCATTAATTATTGCAGTCCCTAATGTGTTAGCATTAAAGATATTGTTATTAATGTCAAGCCATTTTGAAGATTGACAGTGTTCCCAGTGGCCTGTGTCTTGTTGGTTATTTCAAACTCTAAATGGGAAAGAGAGAACAATTGAGACGGATTTGGGACAAGGTTGGATTGGAAAGGAAAGGAATTATACCAAGAGCATAAGAAAGGGGAAAAATCCTTAACTCACCACAGAAGAGGAGCTGGAAATGTTTGCCAAAGCTGTTTTGAGGGATTGTAGTCCCAATGCTGTAGAGATACAAACTGAGTAGGAGTGCATCCTTAGAGCAGAGCTATAGTGTAGGATGCTAACCAGTTAGAGGCTGAGGCATGCCCTAGAGCACCTCTGATGCCAGGCAAGTTGTCCAATAGCGAAGCAATCATTCCTCCTGTCGTCACCTTAACTTCTCATTCCTAATACACATACACACACCCTTCACCTACCCTTTTCTGCCCTGAATCCTAACTTTCGTGTTGATAGATCACGTCCAAGAACATGGAGGGCAGGTCAATGCATCAATGCTAAAGTAAATAATTCATTCTGCATGTGTACATAATCTTAATTACAGTTAATTATTTATGACCTCTTCACGAATGGAGTAATTTTACTTCAAACAATAGGGGGGTTGATTTCAACTGTTGCCTAATGTGCTTATAACGACATCAGGAATCAGATAGTTTTGCTCCAGAAGGATACATGAAAATAATCTTTTATATTTTTGACAGAAAAAAAGTATTCCTGGATGAATAAATGAAGTCTTGACAACTCATTAGCAATCTGAATAGCTTGATTTGCTATCTCAACCAAAGTACTGTATATAGCACTCTTGTGCAGCTTTGGGGTTCACACTACTTCCATTGCACAAAGCTCAGGTTACTACTGAATGTAGACCTACTGGGTAATAAGTCTCTTGTTACAGAACTTGTTACAGCCTTGTTACAGAACAAGGCTACCTGCCATTCCTAACTAACAGCACCAGTGCCAAGCTAATATGTTAGGGACTACCTGCAACTGGCAAAATTAGCTAAACGTACTATTATGCAATTCTTGTGTGTTATTAAGAAATGCAAATGTGTGACTGCTCAAGCGTACTCTAACAACACACGCAACCTCTACAGAAGGATGATATAGATATAGCCCTGGCATTCTACTGAATTTATGGGTGGCTCTCACTTTGCAGTCCTGTATCATTTCCAATTGGTAGGCCAAACAGAGAGGCTTCCAGGAATTCATAACTTCATTTGTTGTTACATACCAAACTGTGATTAGCCTGGACAACGGATATGTACTAAAGTAGCTAAGCATGATTACCGGCTTAGTCAATGTTCCCTCACAGAAAAGGGAACGAGACAGACAGAGACACAGAAAATTACCCACATGCCATTTTCAGTTTCAAATTGCCAGTGTATTCATAAAGTTTGATCCCCATTTACTTAATAGTAAATATAGTGTTCCCAAAGAAGGGCAGTATTGTCTGCATGGCGTGAAAGCTGCTGACCTCTAAGTCAACTATTTAGTGAATCAACATTATCAATCCAAGCTCCTTTGCCCTGGCTGAAACATTAGCCCCTCTCAGGGCTGAGGCTTTCTGGGATGTTTCCAGTCTAGCCGCCAGCAGGGCTCGTCCAGGGACTGCTGGAGCCAACACAGCGATCCAGTTACCGTTCTGTGTGTTGCATTACAAAAAGAGCACATTTGGTTCCGCTAATCAGCTGTAATGCTATTGCCATTGATAAAGTGTATGAAACATCATTCTTCAGAGATATTCCTCCAGTCATTTAGCCTGGTAATTGACTTTTAAAGCAGTCTGGGCTATGGAGTGATACTACAAACCAGGTGGGCTGGAGAGAAATACATCTATCATTTCTATGTGTGTGTGTGTTGATGTGATTGGATGATGCAAGAGATCAAGAGACAATATGGATGGGAGGTGGAGACAGACACCTTTTTACTCCCCAAAAATAGGACAAACTTGACTCGTTCACTCTCCGTCCGTCCCCTTGTTTTAGCTTACGCAGATAATGCAGAAAGCTTCTCTTCTGACTTGGGGAGGAAGCATATTGATTTTGTCCTAGATGAGGTCTCTGAAACCTCATTTACTCCTGTTGTCATCACGGTGGAACATCAGTGTCTGACAAGCTGCACTTCCCCCCCATATCTATCCCGGTGGCCATCTTGAAAACTGTTGAGGGATGCTAATGTGTGCAAGCATTAACGCTGTCCTCTTCCAGTAACACTGTTTACAGAGGGTCTTGCATGATAAGATGTATGAGGTCAGATAATGTTGCTGCTGACTAACAATTGTGCTGTCTAAATAAAGCCCTGTGTTTAAGCACTGATCTGCTCTTATTAGGTTACAGTGTAAACACAGAAGAAGGTCCCAGGTGGACCTGCCATCTTGGCATGTGGGTCACAGTGAAACACGGCACTCCTGTGCCCAGAGGTCTTTGAGTGTTTGATGAACAACAGAAGAAACTGTCCAAGTATCCTTATTTCCAAATCTTTAGTGATAGATTTTTCAACTTAGCACTGTGGCCATGTAAAGATAGCAGTCAATTAAATTTCATTTGCCCTGAAGCATGTACAAATCAAGAATGGACAAGTTATGAAGCTTAAGAAAAGAAACAAGATCTTTTTGTTTTAATCTAAGAAAGACTGCAATAATTAAACCAAACATGATACATTGTGTGAGTAAGCTTTTGCTTGGCTCACAGCACCACCCTGCTTTCATCCGCACACAAAGACTGATTGACAACAAAAAGCAGGCAAAGCTAACCATCCTACTATTCTGACTCACACCTAGAGCTCCTCACAGTATAAGGCTTTTTTAAAGAAACCAACACAATTAAACTTTTTTTTTGTCAGCCAGAGGGCAGAGATTTCTATGTATACATAAATGGCAGTTGGGATTTTTTTTTCATTAAAAAGGCTGATATTATGCACAAAGACGTGATTCTACGTAATTAAACTAATTAAAGAACATCATTAATAAAATATCAGTGAAGCCAGCTGTTTACAGTGTGTGGTGGGGCCTGGGGATGTGAGGAGATGGGAAGGAGACAGACAGTGTGTTTTTAATATGTGCTTTTAAGGGTTCCCTGTGGTGAAGGACTTCTCCAGAGACATGGGCCCCTTTGTAACAGTCTCTGTGGAGAAAACAAAAGCAAAATCAACATCATCCTCAAACACCAAAATGCTTATTGTAGGGGGAGGAATTCAATTTTCCAAAATATTTTGTCTATTTCAAGATTTTTAGTGTCTTAGTGCCATGCAGATAGGATGTATTTTCATTTTAGAACATATTTTCTTTTTTACTCTGGTATTGGTTGTAGAACATGTACAGTTTATAGTCTTAGTGGTATTGTAGGTTTGCAGTTTTGTCTACATTCTTGTGTCCATTTTTCTTGTCAGTGTAATTTAGATTGACAGACAAGGTTCAAAATAACAAGTCAATATACCAACAGTAATACAATAGTTTACATGTTTAGTACTTCTGAAACTGGGGGTTCAAACACTATTTAGAAGCAGGTCAAATCTTGACTTTGGTGCCTTTCACATGGATAACTCAGACATCATGTGGGTCTTTACACATTGTTTTTTCCACATTTGTTTTCACATATCACTTAAAACAAGATTGGGGCTTTTCTAAGTCAATAAAAGAGGGATGACTCTGTTGATAGCCGACATGCTGATAAAGGAGCAATGGACATAGTGAAACAGAGCCCAATTAATAATGCATTTGTGTCTGACTGTCTGGCCCCAAGGACGGCGTGACTGAAAAATTGAGGTCATATGTCCTTCTCAACTGGTCAGTGATCCTTCTGTGCCACCCACCCAGTGTTTAGTGTCCAACTCCATGAACTGTGATATAGCACACTTGAAGTGCAACCATTGTTGCACCAAGTGTTTAAATACTGTGTAATATGCCATCTTTACATGTGCTGATGTATGCTGTTGATATCTGCATTTGGTTAAGCTGTGTACACGTTTATAAAGTCAGTATCAACACAAACATAAGTGTGCACATACACACAAATGCTGACAGGGAGTGTGTGTAACTGTGTGTTTGTGTGTGCCTATGTGACGGATGGTCATGGAGGTGACCTCTCTTAAGAGCAGTCACTGGTGAGGGCCTGCATGTGACCCCAGGCCACTCAAACACATTAATCACAACCCTCTCCTTCTTGCTTTTATCAGCCCTGCTGAAAGCTACTGTCCAGCCTCCGCCCCCTCTTCCCCCTTCATCACCTCCCTGCTTCAGCCATTCATAACGCTCTCATCAACTTCAGACCACAGGTATCACTCCATCATTGCACATTTATCAGGAGCTACTCTTATCAGCCAGCAGGGCCTGAATATGGAAATGGGATCCCTGCCACTGATAAGGGCAGCCTGGATTATCCCTGGCTCTCCTTCATCAGATAGCCACTGAGGAATGGTAACAGGCCGGAACATTCCTCCATTGTTTTGGGGGCAGTGCTGATTGAAGAAGATCTACGAGGGGGGCATGCTGTGGAGATTTATGACTGTTTGTGCAAACATGTAAAGGTGAATAGTAGTGGGGTAGTAAAGCTAGAATAACATCCCTGTAAGTACAGGTAATCACTTAAATATCTTTCCTTACCATCACACTCGTTTCACACAAATTCAGACACACGCACGCGCGCGCACACACAAACACACACAAACACATATCCATATAGTTCTACCTCGTCACATGCACACATACAGTACATATATGGTCGTGTCAGATTGCTGAATGGTGCAATATTTACATCCGTTACAGTTCGCTTTCACAATGTATCTGAAGAAGATCCCATAACCCTTCGTGCATCTCCACTTGTGTTCTTTTCTATTGATATAATATTATTGCCTCAGTTGCTAAGCCCCACCTTCGGTGAATTGCTGTAGGCCAAATCACCTGTCCATCAATCCTTCCAGGTAGACATAGGGCGGCTGTGGCTCAGTTGGTAGAGTCGTCGCCAGCTATCTATCCCCAGCTGAGCAACATGTCCGATGTGTCCTTGGGCAAGACCCTTAACCCCGCATTGCTCCCGCTGCTTCGGTGGTGGTGTATGAATGGATTAGTGTTGTACTTACTCTCTGATGTACGTCGCTTTGGATAAGAGCGTCTGCTAAGTGAATTGTAACATTGTAGACGTGGGTAATGCAGAGCCTTAGTTAATCAGAGCAGTTCAGGATGACAAGTAAAGTGTCTCTTACTTCAAGTTGAACAATATTTAGCTCTTCATCATTTGACAGTGAGGACCTGTGTGCTTCCATCAAGATGTAAGTGCTCTTTTATGTTACGTGTGTAATGTGTAATTATTATTCGTACGCAGGTGATTATGTTAACTACAATTGTGCTGCCCAGTAGGCCGTGTCTGCTCTATTTCTGTTGTTATAAATAGATGAGGGAAGTCAGATGTTAGTCTTAACTAATACAATTTACTGAGTTATTTGTAATTTTAGTTCTGTGGAGTGAGGTTGCAGTATTGGGGGAAATAATTCCCAATTCATGTCCCTTTATGTCTTTATTTGTTGTTACAGAAAACCACACACACACACCCACAAATATTTCCTGTCTAAATAATTAATGCTGCACAAGTTGAAATAAAGTTCTCTGAAGACAAGTCCATCTCACGAGCATTTTTACTGATGCCTGTCACAGAGGCATAATTTAGGGATGAAGTGTTCTCCTCCGTGCCAGTTTAGAGGTAGTAACAGAGGCGTTACAGGGGCGAGCTGGGATCGGCTGAGCCAGCGGGGGAGGCAAGGCTGTGTGTCTGTGCATGTCTTGACTGTGTGTGTATGTGGAGCTCCCGCTGTGTATTTACACTCCATGCGCTCTCATGCTTGCGCTATGCTGTAACACAATGTGAATTCACAGACTGGGATGCCAATATTAATCAATATTAATGTACAAACGCACAATGATGGCTGAGCTGCATTACAGCGCTGTTGTGGAACATCACTCTGAAAAGGGCTACATACTTTTCAGTCAGTAGCAACAGAAAGATTACAAACTCTGCACATGAAACCAAACAGACAGGGTACTTGTATGCACACATTATGATAAGCATGCATAGGCTTACACACAAAAAAACTCTTCCTTAGCGTGTGTTCAAACTAAAATAGGCCATTCCTAATTAGGACCTCACAACCTGAGCTGTTTCTTCAAAGGCAGCCGCTCCTGCGCTAATCTGAGGCATCGCTTCATTATGAATTCTTCAAAGTCCCACCCAGCTGTCAAGCAAGCTTGTTGAGAGGGCCCGTTATTAGTGCAGCTAATACAGCAGGCACAAAGCTTGGTCTGTTGTTGTTGGTTTGTGCTGCTCCCACCCTCTCACCGACTGGAATGAACATGTTGACCCGAGATGAGTTCGCCAGCCTCTGATGTGCTCAGGTGTGTTGACTCCGACACACTCCGTACAAAGGAGTATTGACACAACTAGGAGGGTTCCTCTGAAATCCCTTACAGCAAGAGAGAGGCCAGCCGCAGCTTATCTTATCAGACGCATTATTAGCTGTGATTGGCAAAACTATCAAAAGAACATTAGCTGACAAAAGAGGCCCTATCCAATGCCTGCAATAAAGCACACCCCTATTGGCCGCTAAGTGATTTATATGAGCGTTTTAGAATGGCTTTTGGTTGGGCTTTGATAAGACATAGAGGCATGACTGTGTCTAGTTGACACACTCATCTGAGTATGAAGTCACCGCTACGCCCAGAATCAGCAAGGGCTACAACACGTTGTAATGAGCCCATATAACTCATGTTACAAACAACTGATGTCTAAAGTAAATGAACAAATTAAGAAATAAAAAACATCTCAGTGGCCCTGACGCAATTCTTTTTTCCATCAGGAATGTATTCATGTAAGGCAGTCCAAACACAGTTTTGGGTGTTTTTCAAAATTTACAAATGCACATAGCAGTCTTACCTAATACGCTTGCTCTTCTTTATCAGTACAAAGTAGAATCCTACACCTCTAATGTTGTATCCTAATTAGAAGCAATTTTGTAATAGGAGTATTCCATGATCTTTGTTACCTTAAGGAAATAACTAGGAGTGTGATGAGACACTCAGCTCACGAGACAAGACACGGTGAGTGAGACGAGACAAGATTTTACACTATTTTTTAGAAAACTTAGATGACAAAATATATGACTGGAAAGATAGCCTTTTATTCGATTAAAAGTCACATAATGCAAAACAATGCGGATCCATTTTGGAATTTTTTAACTGGTTATCATCTTGTAATGAATGCACTACTTACATGTTGCTCATGTCTTATTGTTTATGTCTTGGCTAGCCATGACTCAGACAGTGCATTTAAACTGCACTTCAAATCAAAATGCATCTCATTCTCCATGAATCTTAATAACGTATCACGTCCTTAATTTTATTCCCTATATACTAATTTCTACAATTCCAATAATAATAATACAAACAGTCAGGTAAACCTGAACACTTTTAAACATCTCAGAACAGATTGAAATAAAAAAGCTGCATAACTCCAATAACAGTCTTTTTTTTAACCCCCATGGTCATCAACTTTACAAACACTAAATCGATATCTTTCTGTCAATAACAAGTTATACAGAAATCTTTATTGTAACTTTATTTGTGATTTTATTTTCTCCTTTGAGCTTTGACAGTTTTGAACAAGTAACACACACCATGTTTTATTTTAGTGGATTCTTGTGGGTCTGCAATGGCTGCACATTCCGCGTATGAGTCAGACAAAACAAACGTTGAGTGTTTGTTAGGAATTTTATCTTCAGTTTTTGGAGCGAACACAGGGCTCTGTAGTTTATTTTGTTTTGCTTATAGTTTACAGTTGCAGTGTACAACAGGCTGTTACGTTTGAGACTAAACGGAGAAAGCCAAGTAATGTTTGAATCAAGGTAACTGTACACACTGAAATCACCACTTTAAGACGTCTCTATGTGAAAGTCTGTGACAAACTTGCATAGAAATGTATTTTAAAGGACCAACTTGTCTGCCTATTTGTACAGCAGAGTCATTGGCAAATATACCGCTAATAAAATGTTGTATTCTTTTCACTGAGACTCTGCACAGGGATTTAGAGGCAGTACATGTATTTTACACCTTGATGATACATCAGTCTGTGGATCACTTTTGGCCTGAACCTTAGTGGGGAGTGATTTAAATGGATTACAGATCAGCGGTGATGTGTTTCTCCACTAACTGCCACACAAACAATTTAAAAGTTGCGGGGGCATCTTCTGTGGTACTTTCCAGTTCAACATCAGACCGAGCCATGATGGCTGCTGCTCTGTGTCTGTGTACTGTTATCCAGAGACAGCTTTTACCCCAACAAGAAATATTGTGACGTTTTAATCTCGGGAAATCTCTTGGCACGACACCTTGTCACACCCCTAGAAATAACTCAACTTTTCTGAATCCATTAGCTTGTCCATCTAACCTTTAGGCTTGCTCTGACCAGTGTAGCCTTTTGCTATGGAGACTGGGACATAATAATAGTATCTGACTTGCCTGACTCCTCGGAAAGCCTGGTGCGGGTGGGTGCATTCATGCATGCAGACAGCTAAACACTTTTTAATTGCATCTCTGAATAGCTTTGGTAGTGATATCGAAGTATGTGGCAATGGTTCCGATGCACAATCAGATACTCAGATATTCACCAATAGTATGAAAACACCCGTAACACAATGACAAACTAAGTCAAGCACAGAAGGGTTACAGATAGATGTAGTGGAAGCAAGCTCTCTGCAGAATCACAAGGGCCACAGAGGAGCGGGTGCAGACATTTGAAACATGACTCTGTGACTTTTTAAGTGAACATTATCTTGTTTCCCTAACCCCCCATCCAAAACTCAGCCCTCTTGAATGACAAGAGCTGGTGTTGGCACATCTCTGAGCTCTCGCTGCTACATTTTTTTTTACTCTGTAGCGATATAATCAAGTCCCCTGCTTAGTTCACAGAAGTATCAGAAATATCAGGGACATGAAATCCTTGTTAAGTAGTGCACTGTCACAGGCTGGGTCCTTGATTGGCAATCATGATAGTGCACACGCTACTCGCAGTCTTTCACACATTTAGCAAGGCCCATATGCTGAACCAAGGCAAGCCGTGGCACCATGTGACTGTACGCCTATGGAGTGGCTGTATCATGCTCAAATCTCCATTTAATCGCCAATCTCAAGTTACCCCACACTTAATAAACAGCAGATTAGTGCATTCTTTACTATGCCCAACACACATTTCCGCTTCACAAAGTCCCATAGGGGCAGGTCTCGTAGCTGGCATAACCAGTCATGTTAAACGGTCAGGGCAAGGCACGTCATTCGCTCTGCTTGTAGACCCCGGCTCCAAAGATTTGCTGGGTCAGTCTGCTGCCATTGTTGTCGAGGAAACTCAGCTGCCTCTGCCCTTATGCCAACATGACCCCCTCCTCATTGGAAAAATGATCTCCATAACCTTTTGTCTGGGGTTTGTCTGAGCCACGTTTGGCAATATGTGCATTGTTCTCCAACATAGTGAAATAAGAGGGAGAGGGAGAAAGGGAGATAGAGTGAGAGACTGCAGGAGGCAGAGCGCAAATGCATGCTACATAGTTGAAATTAGTGTGCGGTGTGAATGACAATGGGAAGGGATGTCATATTCAAAGGTTACTTGGGTTACTCCGCTGAGTCTGTCTGTCACCTCCATGCCTTCAGGGAGCTCTAATCACTTTACCCTATAATTACTTCCCCACAAAAGGCCCTGTTAAAGTTCCTGTAAAATAAACCTGATGCTATTGTAAAAAAAAGAGGCCCTTTCTTTTAATTACGGCCATCCATCTTAACCTTGTCTACCTGAGGTGAAGTAAAGGTAGCCCGGGTCAAGCTCCCAAAACGCTCATCTCTATTGTCTCCTGCTGCTGCCGTCGAGAACACAATGTGGGTGCTAGCCTGCTCACCAAGACAAGCCTTTTGTTGGCTGCTTGCTGGCTCCTGGTAGGATTTGCTGCTGAATGGGTTTTGTACAGTGACACAATACTTGCAATTCACAATGGGAACCCAACACTGCACGCATCACTGTTGTATGTGAAACATATGCAGTGGGTGTCTATAAAAAATTAAGTGTAAGCTCATATCATTTAACAGCTGTTGGTGTGACGCAACAGTCCTGCTCCTCAATGGACAATTTGAGGCTTGTGGGAACATTGTGTTTTTAGTGGGTGTTGCTGAAAGTTGTATCCTGGATCACATTTTATTTGACACCTAATCCCTTGTTCTGCTGCTTGATATACCTCTGTGTATACGCCCTGTGTGTGTTTGTCTGCATTCAGAGTTTAGCATTTGTGTGTCAGTGTGTCTCACAGCTTGTTCGATCACCCATGTGTGTTTAGTCAAGCACCAGACAGGGCGATGCAGTGTTTAGAATCTGCGTCTCTTCTCCAAAAGCTCTGAGGTGAAGAGTAGGGCCTCATGATCAAAAGTAGTGTTTGTTTTTACTTCCCGACCCCGAGAGGGAGAAACACCATGTCCCTGCAGAGCACAGACGGGCAAACTGCCACACACTGATCAGCTCTCCTGAGAGGAAGGCTTTCCCCTGTGTGTGTGTGTGTGTATGTATGTATGTGTTGTGAGAGTGTTTCATTGTTCCTTTTCCCTCCTTATTCTCTCATTCTACCTCTTCTTCAGTCTTTTCAGGTGCCAACGGCTGCTACCTCGAGCTGTCACTGATGTTTGCTGTCACCCCTGCTGCAGCAAGGGGTAGGAATGAAACACACACACACACACACACACACACACACACATACACAGGACTAAAAATCACAGGCCTTTGCATGGTATCTGTATACACTCTTCCTCCTCATCATCCTCCTTCTCTTCCTCACTACCTTCGCATCTCAGCCAACTGTAACCGACCCATGGTGCTCTGCGTGCACTTTCATCTGAGTTGAGGTGGCGTGGTCGTATATTATTCATGGGTCGTGCGATCTGAGGCGCGTGTCATATGGCAGAAGTAATAAGATGGAGTACTGGTGAGGAGATGATGAAGACAACACTGGAGAGAGAGAGACACAAACGGTCCATCTCCCGTTGCCGCACAAGGCTCTCTTCACTTTTTATATTTGTTAGCTCACAGCTTTGATTTATCCTGGAATAGATGGCCAAGGATTGTGGTGTTGTTTGGAAACAACATAGACTTGCCCTAAGAGTAATGTACTTTAGATTTGTTGGAAGTCAACAAGACTTATGTGTATCCCATAGGTATAGTTTTCATTTACCTTTTTAAAGAGGAAGTTTTCTTGTGAACCTTGTCACTGCAAAGTCAAACAGCCATCATTGTATTTCCAATATTCTTCCCCCTCTACAGTAACTTTACAGTCACTTACTCAAAGTATATATAAGCAAATGAAAGCAAACACATATCATTTCATTTGTTTGAGCACAGGTATACTTAAAGGGATACTTCACCCATTTGCATTAAGCTTTGTATCATTAGAAACCTGGTAGTATTTTTGAATGGTTGTGCATCCCGCCCTCATTTTCCCCTGAGACGGGAAAGCTCCGTATTTCTTGTCTGAAAAGGAGCCTCCAATGACGCAAAAATCGTCATTTTGCGTCATCGGAGGCTGCTTTGGTTAGAGGGGGTGAAACTACATCGCTAGTTCCTCATGTTTTCGACCCACTGAAGCTACAGACCTATTACAGATCAGTGGGTGGGACCTCACTGCCAGAATCTAAAAGCAACGTCCGCCATCTTGCTAGGAAGCTATGCTAACAGGCTCTGTGGAGAAAGCTGAGAAGAACCTACAATAGCGAAAAAAGTATATTTCAACTTCAAACTGATATGGATGAAGGGGATTTTGAAGGTCTTGTGCTCGAAACGGATGTTCGTGGCTATCTCTACGAGCCGCAATATAGCGATGAGCAGTTGAGACTGTGGAGGAACGGGAGGCTGCTGCTGCTGCCGACAGGCAGGTCTTGTGCCTCGGCTGCAGACCTGCCTGTCGGCGGCGATGAGGACGAGGAGCCCGGGCCGGCTCAAGCTGGGCGGACTGGTGGTGTCGGTGCTCTCACTGTTTGCCTATGGACACAGACATAGAGTCCGTTTGCTGCAAGGAATTTCTAAGATGCCAATTCCTTCTGGAAGAAATCTCGGAATCAGTTGAGGAAACATCCGTATAGACTGTAAATAGAGCGCCCTAGCTTCAGTGGGAGTGGCCTGCGGTGCTGTGCATTCTGGGAGTTGTTGTCTTTCATCCCCATGAGCCAAAAAGAGACTCTCGGTCAAGAAGGCACCAACTTCAAAGTTTATTTCACATTTCTACTATATATATAACCCAATTTCAATACAGATTCATGTTTCAACGGGTGAAGTATCCCTTTAACGGTGGCCCGGGTTAAGAAATTAGTAACTATTCCATTACATGCAGGAGTGAGACTTTTGACCTCCTACAATGCCCCTCAGCTTTACACAGTGAACACGAGGGCTTTTGAGGGTGGAGGGCAGGGCAGAGAGCAGACCAGCTGACCAGTTTGGGCGTATCAGAGACTGAGCCCTGGTGTGCAATGTCTGGAGGCGACATGTGGTTAACCACCTGGCCCCGCTGTTTGACCCACTGGAGTGAAAGAGAGAGAGAGGGAGAGAGCGAGCAAGGACAGCCTGTACAGCCATTTGCTCATCAATGGAGGGCATCTCCGCCACTTAACACGGCTTATTGATCCGCACAGCCTGCAGGGCCTCTGTTGTGTGTCCATTTCCTATTGATTATTTCAAGTCTATTCTTTTCGACCACTCTCTCTCCCTTCTTACCACTGCCCTCCTCTGTCTGCTCCACCTGGGAATTTTTTTAAACAGTCATTTGAAATTATAATCTGTTTGAGTAAATGTCATAATCGCCCCTAAGGCCTGGTGCAGATTGGCTAGAGAGCAGAGGTCTCTGAGGTCAATGACAATGGTCAATACTGATCCATTTGTGTTATGGCCGGGGCAGTGGTCACTCCAACTAAAATGGAATCCCCTAGTTCTCTCTGCTCTGCACAAAAGCATTTTTAGGCCCCATGATTTCTTAATAATTTTAATGTATTCACTAGAGATATAACACAAACTAAAATCACTGACATGACAGCGGTAATTCAATTGTTATTGTTACAACAAACAAAGCCTGTGTGTGGAGTGTGTGTTTGTGTGAGTGAATGAAGAGTGACACACTAGCCAACTGCTCATCAATGCTTCATAGGTTAGATCATTAGATCTAAAGTGACAGCACTACACAAAGATGGGGAGAGGGGGTTGCTTAGATAAAGATTGGCATATTGCTATTGATTCACCATCCCGGGGGCTTCTTCTGTTACCATGGTTATAGCCAGCGGGGGTGGGGTAGGAGTATTAATCTGACACAAGGAGAGTGGTGTTACCGTTATGATTCTGATTTAAGAGTTTTATGATGACGTTTGAATAATCTCCTAATTTACCTACATTTCAGTGCAAGGTACAGGCTTGATAAGTCATCATTTCATCTGAATTTTATGGCTTGAAATTACAGAGACTCACAGTTAGCATGCTTCTCATGTCACTGCAGATAGCCATCTGTGATCCTATAACCATTACTCTAACCCATAACAGCTCCCGTGCTTTGGCTATATAAGTCAAGGTTTTCATTGTGAGGGGGATAGGGGCCTGAAAAATTCCCGTCGCAGCTCATGTTGGACTGCCAAACTCCTCAGCTGTCCTTCCAAAGCAGGCTGAAATAAGAGCAGGCCTCAAAAGCTCTTTGATCTTTTACTGCCGGGGTCAGGGCTGAAATGACGCGTAAATGAGGGAGGAATGAGTTTTCATTTTGTCAACCTGTTCTGTTATTGTAAAGCTAAGGGGCCTTTGGTGTGACATGACAGGAGATTGTTTTAAGTGCCCACAGCAGTGGAACGGCTGAACATGTTTGGGTGTCAGAGCCAAAAAGCTGTTCACTTACATTACATGCAGATATTTACTGTCTAGTTAACAGCTGTGGGAGCCAACCTAGGCAGAATGAGTGTGTATGTGTCAGCTGATGCAAGTCTGTGTGTTGATGTGTACATGTGTATACTTCCACAACTCAGGTGTGCATGTATAAATTCTTGTATTGCATGTGCTTTTTGTCTACTCCCCCTACACACCTGCTGGCTGTGAAGCGCTTCACAGAGATGAATAAGATCCTCGGTTCAGTGTGATATGAGAGCAAAGCAGCAGTAGTAAATACTTGGCTAAAAGGGAGCAGCCTCTGTAGCTGTTTAGAGCACTCAGATTTCCAGAGGAGTGGAACCGGTGCTGGAGGTGCATAAAGGTAACAAAACATGATCATTATGGGATGCATTTGTACTAAATCGCTGTACAGAACATCTTCTTCGGAGTGCCGACATCACCCACGCATTGTTCTGACTACAGAGAGAAACCCCCGGAGCTGACAAAGGCAAAGGAAAGAGTGGAGGGGAGGAAAAATCGGTTGCCATATCCATCGCTCAAGTCTCAGCTTGTGTTCAGTAGTTCAATATTACACCCACTCCACCCATTTTTGATTTGAACCTGACAGTTGTTTCTGAAGCGCCATACTGCATATCACAGGGAGGAAATGAGAGCACTGAATTCCACAAGATGTGAAAGGTGAAAAATGGAGAAAAACACCCCCCCCCCCCCTTCCAGAATTAAAAAAAAAAGGAAAACACCCAGACACAGAGTGAAAACAAATACATAAATAAATAAATCAACAATAGGAGCTGCAGCTGAGAAGGGAAACATTGCAAAAAATTGCACTGGGAAGATTTTAAATTGCGGCTGTATCAATAATTTAGCTACCTTAGACACAGTGTTTTTGTTCACCATAAGGTTTGATGCGACTGAGAGAAGAGTTAAGATTAGGGAGACTTTTTTATTATTGATGCTGTGGTGCACAGCTCACATCTGGTGTTACACTGCCAACCCCCAAACCGTCCACAGCAATCCCCTTTGCAAAACGACTGCAACACTGTCAGTTGTCTACACAGTTAAATTGTTAGTGGCAGATGCAGTCGGGTCCAAGTTACAGACTTGTGAAATTCCAACAGTTTCTCCTCAGAGTAAATACAGACAGTTTATAAGTAAACTCCTGCACCTATTAAAGGGGAATGTGTCTTTACTGCTAATTAAATTGCTATTGTCAATGTTAAGTTCCTTTTGCTGGCACAAGTTGGCGGGTAATGGATAAGGTTATTGCACTAAACTTTACAATCTAAATCCTTTTACTCTACAATAAGGATTTAAACCTGGAGTTGATGGGGTTGATTTTGAGCTTTTTTTAACAAAAAGCGGCTGGATAAATGGAGACAAATAACACTTATAGCTTTCATGTAACCTCAGCTAGACCTTGTAGCACACCCCATGATTCAGAGTCTTGTAATGCCTACATAATGCCATGTCAGTGCCAATGCTTACGGTTAGCATCACTCCGCCCTGCTCCTTCATCAGTAACTCACCCATGCACAAATGACCCTTGCCAGTGCACTGGGGGCTGGTGTGAACTTAATCACTTGAGCAAATTGAAACCACTCGCTCTGCAGTATTTTTACAGGGGTATAGCATATGACCTCAGCCTATATGGACTGACCTCTGCTTTTGAAAGGACTTGGGGTCTAAAACACTCACTTGTGTTTTTTTGCTCATTCCATATTAGGGAGGAATTCTGAGTTTACCCCACTTGCTGTGTGATTTATTGCACTGTTGTAATCCTCTCACAGTTGACATTTAGAGGACATGGTAAACTGGTGTCTTCAATGTGAACGTGTTTTTATCATCGGGTAGATTCAGCACCATATCAAGGCCTTCCTGAGCCTGGAGTTAAGTTTTTGACCCTGTTTACTGGTTCCTAACTCTGGCTCCTGTCAGCCTGGGGAGTAGGGTCAACAGCCCTCAGCAAGAAAGAACATCAGTCAAGACCATGACTGATCTGACATGGTGCTGGAATGCTGTGATTGATTCTGGGTGTCTATGGGAAAAAAATACGTAAAGAGGAAGACTTTTTTCGTAATTTTAAACATGAGTCATCAGCGACTACATAAGTGGTGAAAGACATGTGGCGGTCAAACACCAAACAAAACCACAAAGCCATGCAGACAAGAAACAGGCTAGCTGTTAGCACATGTTTACCTGTTTCTGTTCTTTTGTTCTTTATCCCAGAGCTCAGAACCAGGATGTCAGGGGTATTGAAGGACTTACACACAGGTTCATCATGATCTGCTTTCACTCAGACTTTGTCATGTCACAATGTTGTTGCACTAAAGACATATGTTCACTCAACTTGCTTGCAGGGATATACCTCTCAAGTGATGGAATTCCAGGGCAAACAGGGGCTCCCTTATAAAATCCCCAATGAAATCCCCAATGCTCTTTCCCGCCCCCTGCTTAATCGTAAACAGGCTAGCACATAGTACGGCCACTGCACCTCTAATACCTCCTCAAATAATAAGTATTTAGTCTTGATTTACACAGGCAGTAAAACTCTTCAAAGTGCAGGGTAATCTTTCATTAGGGATTCTGAGGATGGTGTCAGCCATATCTGTTCTTCATTATCTTTAATCACTCAGTGTTTTACCTGTTCATTTTATTGTAACAGAGATCATAAAAACGCCCTTGTTAAAAAAAACACCCTCCCGACTTTTAGATTATCTTGTTAACACAGCCATACAAACTGGGCCCATTTCGCTTTTCTTGAAGTCTGCACAAAGAGGTAAATCACTTTTTTGCACTTCAATTTCTTTTTTTTTCTCTCCACTTGCCTCCCTTCTCTCTTTGACCTGAATGAATTTAAAAGTAAACCATGAAAGAAAAGGTTGGCTCGTACAGCAGTTAAATTGTATAACTCAAGGATATTAAGAGAAGAGCTTAAGAGAGTGATGACAACTGAAGCATAACTTTTTAGCACAGCACTATAATTGACATATCACTCAGAGAGTCCCTTTGTATGAGGTTTTCAATAGCCTCACCGCTGAACCATGCTATTGATATCCCAATGTAAGCCCATTCCTTGTGGTCTTTGGGTTGGGTGTATTCAAGGTCCGGCCCATGACACTGACCACTGCCTGTCACGGTGACATGGGGTTGGCGATCCCTGCTGAGGTATTTGACCTGCATGGCCTCTGACCCTTAGATGATTGAAGTGGCGGCTTTTCCTGCTCTAGTGCTCCGGCCTAGAGACAAGGTGACGAGTCCTTTAGGAGCTCTCTGGTTGCAGGGTTTTGGAGAGGGTAGAGGCACAGGGGGCACAGGCGCCGGTCTTTGTTTTGAGCGTTGTTGTAATCTGTCTGCTAGGTTAGAGCCTGAAGACATGTTGGCCAGCCATGAGAGAAGCTGGGCTGTGACCTTGAGTGGGCTCAACTAGTGTCTCTATGGCTTGCTGGCTGCAGGGCAACTTCTTACTCATGTAACTTGAATGACTCACTTAGCCAGTTCTTAGGTAACAGGCCATGTACTTTGTTACTTTGGTGAACTTTGTAAGCACACATTGTAATGAGTGTTTACAAACTACAGTTGAAGGTGATATAGTTTATAGTATTATTTTAGTGATGTGCTCTAAAAAATTATAGATTTCCAATCTAAGGGACCTTTTTTTTTTTGCAGAATTGTGTTTAAAACCCCACCATTTCCATTTGAGCATGGATACACCCAGGTGTTACATTTCAGTTAAACTAATCTAATAATCTCTCTTAGTTTTCACCTTGTCCATGCCTCAAGGTCAAACAACTGTTCCCTCTTTAGTGGTCTCAAATGTTGCTATGCTGCTCCCAGGGTCATCCCTACTAATCCCCAGTTTCTCCAGTCCTGGTGGATTTCTCCCATGGGCAGGTGAAACTGGATCCCAAACCCCGAAGCTTGGCCAAGATGTCCACAGAGATAAGCATCCTGAGCCCACTCCCAGTCAGGGGTCTTAAGCAAGAATTCAGAGATACATCATCACAAATCCATTAAGGCCAGCCCACAACTTTAACCACAAAGCCCAGCTGCAGCCACTAGACCTTGTAGCCCCCACCCTGGAGTCAAAAGACCTTGGTTAGAGCCACAGTACTAAACCCCAGAAACGGTCACTCCTAGACAGTAAGGTCCCAGTTCTGGCCCTAGTTGTCCTTCTAAGGCTCCTGCCTTACATTTTTTTTATTTAAAATGAAACAGGAAATATTATTTTACAGCTGCCCTGTTATGTAGAGTCTGAAATGTATGTATAAGTGGAGGTAGACCTGCTCTTGGCTAAATAATTTTTGAATGTCAATTAAAACCAAGGGCATTATCTAGTGTCAAAGAATTGGCGTCATAAGGCGTCTTTAGTGGCTTGAGAGCATTGAAGAAGAATGATGTTTCTTTTGGATTAAGGCTCTTCACTCTACCAACCTCATAAGTTGATGCTACCGAGACACATCCATGTGAAACAGTCTTTGGTTAAGACTTTAGACAATGATGGCACCAGTATGATGCACTAACAGTATGTTAAATTGGTGTGGGTTTATAGTCAAAACCTGAGGTACACTGTGGTGAAGGGTTTAACAAAGTGTTGTCTTATGTAGTATTACTAAAAATAATGACCTTTTAAACTCATGAGGACACTATCAAAGATTTAGACAAGCTGCTGTGTTGTATTGCTGTTTCTTGGTGATAAAAGCTCTTCACTCTACCAATCTCATAAGTTGTTTGGATCCCATGTTCATTGGTATTGTACACAAGAGCCTCTTCACTACCAAGCACTTGTCTAACTGTCCTGCGTGACCTTACTGTGTATACAGTTACTTGATGGGTTTGGGTTTACAGTTCTGATCTTGTACTTGCATGGTGCTTGCGGCCTTGCCAACCGCACAACGCCTGCATGGGAGGCAGGCGGTGGCCGTTAGCCACAGGGCGGTTGGGTTGACAATCTATAGTGAATGGTGGCAGACTACACTATTGTTTGTGGTACAGTGTTGTTTGTGCAGCTCTAAAGACAGCACTTGTCTATAACAACCATAAGTGGGAGATTTGTCTCCTTGTCTCTCCACATCTATCCCCCATGCAGCCACTGTACTGCCTCTCTCACACCAACAGCATTGTGTTTTTAACTGCTACAGTCACCCTATGTGTTTTTGACTAGGCTTTGTGTCTACTGAGCGTCAAGGCCACAATACCCTTCAATTAAAACAGCTTTTAGTGGGAAACCTTGAAACCATGATTGTGATACATATAAACATGCCAAATCACTTTCAAATAGGTCAGCTTGTAGGATTGTATGGTGGCCTCCTTGAAGAGTTATCCTGAAACTTTGTTTTAAAATTATGTGCAAAGCCATATTCACTTTATTAGGGGTGTTTTATTGAGAGAACTTATCCTCAAATGTGTAATTAGCAAATCTGCTCAGTGACTTGAGAGTATTGCAGAAGAATGATGATGACTGGGTCAGGTATGCTACTTTGCTTTGTCTTCTTTATATGGATTTATTCTAGATATGTTGTATGTATGAATGCTGTTATATTGACTTATTCTAGAAAAAAAAATAGGTCAATATTACATTCTTCCCCATTATACTTGCAAATCCTTTAACTAGACATTTTCATCAAAATAAGCCAAAAAGCTTTTTAAGGAAAAAAAACGTACAGGTATATCCCACCCTTAGAGCTGTACACCCTGCTTCTATTTTATGTATACCAACTCATCATTTCATGCATTTTAGGCCTACTGTTGCCTTTTTTTCAAGAACATTTCCTGCCTTGCAAATAAACTTTCATGTGCACTGTATGTACACTGTGACTTGAAAGAAGCCCTCTTAATTATTCACAGGTTAGACCAAACATTCTTTTATTCTCTTCAACAAGGGCATGTTAATTTGTGATTCTCAGGACAGAGCAAAGACCAGCCTGAGCGTAGGAACAGCCCCCATTTGTTATCAAAAATCAGATCCAGTGTAAAGTATATGTATATCTATTTATACTGCAGCTTTAATTATCCAGTACTTCCTGCCTTTGATGTGGGATCAATCAGCTCCTACCTGATGCCAGGAGAGGCCTGCACATGTGCACCAGGGGCATGAATCCCCCTATTCCACTTCACCCCCCCCCCCCCCTTTCAGCACTGTTGTTCTTATTGTTTCTTTCAGGCTTTTAACAGAAAACAGTGACCCCCTTCTTTAACACCAACCAGATTAAGAGGACAGTATACTGTACTGTGAATTGGAACTATGATGAACAACAAACGGTTTCTTTAAAGTTACAATTCCATTAATTTTTCACATTATTTTTAACTAGCTAGCTGACAATCTTATTTGGATGGTGAACCAGAATTATTCTTGTTCATTAGTTGTTTTATTTGTCAGTGATTAAATCCTTCTAATCAAACTATGAAAAAAAAACAGTAAAAAAACCTGATGGGTATTTTCAACACCTCACTACAATGTTAAGAATGTTTTTTTTCTCTGTACCAGCATATTTAAGGCCATGTAGACATATCAGAGAGAAAGCTCCAAGCCTTGTTTCCTGCACACAGCATGTTTTCATTTACCAAACGAGGAGCGGAGCCGATGAGAAAATCAATAGCACAGATAAGCAACCCCTCTGCCCTCTATGTGTGACGGTGAACCCATATGGACTCAGCAGGGTGCTGTGGCGAAACATGTCACCAAGACACAGACATCCTGTCTCAAGAAAAGATTTCTGACCTTCTCCACAGACAAAAGGCTATTTTAAAATCATTATTAATGTATTGTTTCTTCAATATGTTAAAAAAATGTAGTGCTGAAAATCACAGTAAATTATCCTGTGCAGGAGAAAGGCATAGGTAGAAAGAGGAAAGCAGAGTGCATGCAAGATAGCAGCTGTGACTAAGTGAGTGAGTGTGCAGGTTTGTGGCTTGAGGTCAGAGGTCCAATGAAAATGCAAAAAAAAAAAGAAAAGGTGTATCAAAGAAACCAAGGATGGAGAGTGTATACATGTACAGTCTGATCCATCATAGACCATGCTCAGGGGTTTCTGTGCAATATGTTCTCCATTACATAGCCCAGGTGATTTCTGCCTGTCTCCCCTCAGAACATGATCTCCTCCAGGCCACGGCCCCCGTCTCGTTAAAGCGGCACGGACCCGGCGTGGATTGAGTTTAAAAGTAATAAAGGAGCGGACCTGCTGGCTAGGTGAAAAACCCGCTATCGGATTCCTAAGAGCAACTTTCTTTTCATGTGCAGACTGCATTCAACGAAGCGTTTAATTCAACAAATCCATGGTTGTGATCCACCAGAAACAGAGCCGGGGTTAGTTCAATTTGTACCAAACGATCTCCACATGATCAAAGCGCGGCCAGCTCTCCCCAACATACTGCTTAAATTAGACTAACACCAAAGTCTTTGGCTCTTGGACAGTATTGGGAATGTCTTACCAGCAGAGGAATTCTTTTGCACATATGGTTTCAATAGACCCAGGATGCCAGCTTCACATCTTTAATGGGCTGACAGGGAACTTTGGTGCTAACTCTCTGACTCCCAAAAGTTCTTGGGCTGTCACCCGCAAAGGATTTTTCCCCCATGTTCTTTCCCCTCCTATTACCAGGCGCTGAAGAGGAGCGATGATGCAGTGGAGGGAAGGGTTTTTTCTTTTCCTCTTGCTACTGCAAACTTCATCCCTTGCTGTGAGACTGTCACTTCTCGGAGTGTGTGTCAACCGCAGTAAGTCATGCAGCCCTACGGTCTGCTAGGAGCAACTAACCAAAGTTACAGAGTTACCCCGACCAGACCCTGCCCTCCTCCTCTTCCTTCCCTTCCCTTCCACTTTCTTGCACATAGAGCAGACTTAGCAGAGTTTCACACTTTTACTGAGCCAAGTTTTTGTCAGTCATACAGCTGGTCTGGGTTTGTATGTGTATTCATTATGTAAGTGCATGTGGCCGTTTTTGTATGCAGATAACTGGTGTGCATGTAGCCATCCTGGGTCAAACCCTTCCTTCTCCCTTTCACTTGTCTACATCTGCAGGGCATGTGGTGCACGGAAAACACACAAACACACCAGCAGGAGAAAACAGGGGTGCGGTTCTCGTGTGCCTGCTGGATATCGAGCACTCCCTTGGCATGTTGTAAAAGCCTCTCTAATATCAGTGTTATAACAAGACAAGCTGTTCTAAGCAGGATCCAGTTCTCTTGTCACCAAAGTTGGAGATATCAAGCCCTGCACATGATTGTGACTTGTTTGGATGAGCGGATATTGCAGGCTTTACAGATATAAATGAAATATCAAACATAGTCGCAGATAGATGAGATTTCAACAGCTGAACTGACTTTGGACACTCGGGAGAGTAAAAAATGTGACATTTTCACTCTGCGTCTACACTTTGTTATGACAAGAATAAAGAAAATCTGAAAAGTAGAAGCAGCCGGGGGTTGGTGGGTGGATGTGGGTTGGGGGTATCTCTCCAGGAGCACATTAAGACTTCTCAGCTCTATTTCTGTACTAGTGCAATTAGTCTGTTCCCAGAAGACAGGGCTATGGGTTCCGATACATGAATACAAGGTTGTTGGCATGTCACATCATGACTTCTTTAGTAGAGAGGGATTTCCAAGTATACTTGTGTTTTGTTTTTACTTGAGCACTCATCATATGTTGCATTCAATCATTTATATTTGTAAACTATTTTGGCTTATTTTTAATCAGATGTTTGGTTTGTTGGAATGTCAGCGGAAGTGGTTTACATCAATGTAATGTGAATATGTGTTTATGTGTGCTCACTTTAGCCACCACACAGTGAATACAGGTGGTGTTGATCAGTACAATCCTTCTTTTGTAAGAGTTTCCTGCACCTATGATTCTACAGGTTGTAAACAAAATGTGTCAGAGCAAATGTTATTATTCTGTTTGGCATTTTTTGACTGCTTGGCTTTTTCTTTCTTGCATTACAGTTATTTTCCTTTAAAACACATTCTAAACATTGTATTTATTATGAAATGTATTTATTTTTGTAGTTCTTCTTTATTTTACCCTTATTACTTTGTAGTTACATTTTTTGTTGGAATAATCAGCGTATTTCCCCCTGTGATGATTGTATAGTAAAATACAACAGGTTATAATAAACACATTTTTATATGCATCACTCTGAGTATGTAAATCCTTCCCGCCGACTTCAGATGATGTGGACGCTGGTTAAAAGTATTTGTTCACAGCAGTAATTTATGCTTAAAGTGGCTTTTGTCAGGCGGCAACAAAGCAACTTTGATAAATGATCCTTAATTTATCGTCACGTATGTGAAATCAAAGTGAAACATTTACAGGCTGTGCACTGAGCCAGACCAGAGGAGGGGCCTCATTGGTGAAAGTGAGCATAGCCCCCAGTTGAATTTCTTGTCTTTGGAAACTTTGGCTCCCACCCCCTTTCAAGCCCTTCGGGTTAATCAGAGGAATAAAGGTTACGATGTACGTCTGGTGACTAACGACAATATGATGTGCACGGAAACGACGTGACAGTTTGAAGCCATTAACCTGGGAGCAAGATGGTCCATTTTTTAAAGGAAGACAGGTCAGGTCCAACACAGGATAAGACTTATTTTTGCCTGTGCACAGTGTGTTATTTCCACCAGCTGTCCTTTGAAAAAGATCATTTTTATGTTCCATTTCCTGACAAGAGGAATTCACAACTTCGACCAAAATAGTATTCAGTGAGCTTTCAACCATGTGTTAAATCCTAAGTGTTTAATGGCAAAGTTTACTCCAGGCAAGTTCTCAGATGAGTTACTTTTAGACAGGTTGCGTCTGTGTTGTCACAGGCACAATCCAATTTCACTCCCCCCAACATGTGTTGAGTCTGGATGACTTGTTCCTAAGGAACTCCTTGAGAAATGCACACCCTCTTGAAAAGAGAGAAAAGCTGGGCTAACACGCCAATTCACAGGCTGACCTCTGACGCGACCTCTCGCCTGTTTGCTGACATTTTCGCAATGGACGCACTTGAACGAAAAAAAATCAGGGGGAGGAGAAAGAAGAAGAGAGGAGTAAGAAAAGAGGAGGGGGAAAGGGAGAATGCTGTTTTCTGATGGATGTGTTCTTCTCCTGTTACATTTGGAGAGAACACAGCTGTGAGGAGCTGTTAAGTACACGCAAACAAGCCGTCTGCTTCAGAAAAGCCTGCCGGGCACCCGGCCCCACATCCCACTTGTACAGCTCTGACACATGATCACAGCCAGACAATACATGTGGGAGCAGAGCGCGCTCCACTAAAAAGTGAGAAATATTTTCAACTAGAACAAAAAACAATCCCCTCTCAATACCGCTGGGACCCCTCTTGGTATTAATTCATCTTGTTTCTCTTTGTCTTGTGCTGGTTTGTGTTCTGTTGGGGAGAGGGAAGAGTGAAAGGAGAGAGAGAGGTTTGGTGGTTTAGTGACTAGGAAATAGGTTAGGAATGGGGAGAAATGTAAAGAACATCTGCTACCGTGACGGTGTCACACTTTGTCTAATGTGTTTTGAATAGGCACGGCTGTCCCAAGTTGTGTGAAGGGAAATCTCTCTGATCCATATGCTGATTAAGAGAATTAATGTGGGATTTTTTTTAAGCAGTACCCGCCATTACTCTATGGAGGCATTCTCCTTTATTGTGGTCACAGTAGAATGTAAATTATAATATCAAGTGACACTTGAAAAATACATTAAAAATGTCTTCACATGCTTTTAAACGTGTTATCCCACTATAAGGGCTGTACTGTTGAGGTCAAGGAGCGGCCTAATTGAGAATGGCTAAGTTGCACAGAATTGTTTAACTTAAAATGTTTCACAAGTCACAGAATGAGCTTTTTCTCTCAGATTGTCACACTCTCCAAAACACTTTGGCCTCCCATAAGCAGCAGCTTTGTTGTACACATGTCACTGTCATTTCCACAGAGACTACAGAGGGGACCTATTACTCTCTATACCCCCGTACAAGAAACTGGAAGTGATGTGATCCTGATACTTGTGGCAAACCACAAGTAAGCTGACAAAGTTTTTAAACTTTTGCATGCTTCCAATTGACAAGTTGTGTAAAGTGGTGTGGGTCAGTAGTCAATTGTAGCATTAGGAACATGTGGCATTGTGTTAGGCTGAGTCATGCTTGAGATGCAAAGGATAATGGAGATGGTTTGCTGAAAGATGGATGTTGTGGTGAAATCTGGATCACAAAGACAAACCCAATCATTTTGTCAGATTTTTTACTTATAATCTGTAAGTGTTTGTGAAACTTAAAACTTTTTGGTGAATGGGTAATCATTTCTGTATGTGTTCATGTGTCATATTATGTGTAGTGCTGATGCAGCATTCATCACTGCAGTGCCCCGGCTGGTTGTGTTTTGGGTTAGTGCGCTTTTCTCTCTCACTCAGTCTGAACTGTGAACTTCAAATGACTTCTGCTGCGTAAAGTGGTAGTTCTATTACTGGCCATATAGTGCTCATTACATACCAAGGACACAAAAGGTAGCCCATAGGGTATTGTGCGTGTGAGCGTGTGGATGTGGCACTATGAGAAAACAAGAGGTGGAGCTGGAAAAAATGGGATGTAGACATTCTTGATAGCTTTACTCTTTTGTTTAGAAAGGCCATCACTCCTTTAGGTTTAGATGCACAAAAATGACTTGTTTCATCACAACATTAACAATTTGTAAGTGTTCCTGGAAAAGGCCCACCTATGTGTGAACTGCAACCCCTGCTGTGTCGTCTGTTCAGCACCAAAATCTCTGCACAAAAAACAAGTATATAAATAGAAATACATATACTGGATGTATCATTTTTCTATTTCCAGAGCTGAGCAAAGGGATGAAGACCTCTCCAAAAGAAGAGAACGCACAGATTAAGGACAAGCTGCCGTCAGCAGGTCCATGTCCAGGTTGCAGGATGCACTATTGTTAAGTGTCTCCATTTATCACACGGCTCAGGTTAGAGAGCAACCCTACTTCCTGTATCCCAGCACTTCACACTCAGCTGAGCTGTTCTGCAGGTCCATCACAAACAAAGGGAACCTTTGCACAGCGAACACTAGGGCTCCCAAAAGAAAATAAACACACACGTATAACTTGGGGGCCAACTACAGGAGGAAATATATTTATATCAATAGCACCCACTGTTATTTATCCACAATGCAAAGTGCTATCAGTGGCTATGTACGTGCTGTTTTGGCTGCTGCCCGAGAAGTTGGGGTGATGAAGGAAATCCAGGTGAGGCATCTCTCCCACTCTGATGGCGTCACGGAGCTGGCTGCCTGCTGACATGACACAAAGTACAGCCTTGCAGTGTTCTCTGTAGCCAAGTAGATCTTAGATAAATTATGAGGAATCATAGAAAATGCTTCTAAAAAGATTATGGTATACAAAGAGTAGCGGAGTGAGGGGTCTTTAGACCATAATAAAAACTAAATATATTTTGTATTATAAAAATGACCTTAGTTGGCCTTTATATATTATATTGGGGATCTTCCGTTTTGTTATGTAGTTATAGGAGAAGTGCTTGATGTGCATAAAATCCCCAAAGGAAGGAAGATTTTCGAATGGTTTTAGTAGACTAACGGTATCACACAAGATCTACTGTTTATATGTATCCCTCCTTCATTTTGAAAGCCCATCACTTACCCCACACTAAGTATAAAAAAAACAAGTTTGTTTAGACTAAATTTAAAAATATACCAAAATTACTCAAAATAACTTGAAGATGGATATTTCTTCATTGTTACTGCTGGTCTGTGTAAATGTGTATATATTGAATTAACTTTGTTGACTCCCAGTAATTCTACATCTGTTTTCAGGCTCAGGGAAAGTTTTGTTCCACTCCACTTCTCATTAGTCATCTTGTCTTAAACTCCCTGTGAGCTCCGCCAAGCAGATTACCCTGAATGAGCTTTTACTCTGCCTGTCACTCTTTTCCTCCTCAGCATCTCTGTATCTCTCTTTTTGTTTGTCTATCCATGCATGCCGATGTGTGTTTAGACGAGGCTTGTGCTGCTCTGACATATTTCTATTTAGAATCATTATGGTTTGATTTCATTTGACAAAACTCTCTCTCTCTCTCTCTCTCTACCCCCCCCCCCCCCTTTCTTTCCTCTCTCCAGTCACTTGAAAGAAAACAACAGTGCCTCCTCATTTCTCCTCTATATATTAATTCTGCTTAATTTAATTTGAAAAACATCTCCAGCAAGTTTTCCTGGCAAAACCTTTGAAGTGACAATATGAAATAATAAACCCTATTAAATATAAATCACAGGGGCAATGTCAGCCTCACTCTGATTCCTATTTGATTTTCAAGAGAGAACACATGTGATTGCTCTCTTTTCCATTTCCCCCCCACCCTCTATCCCACTATTTCACCTTTAATTGAATACGTTTCTGTTGTTGTTGCCAACCAATCCACCCACCCCAATCTACTTCCTCAAGCACGTAATGCATGCAGTAAATAATTCAAATGAAATTAATTTTACAGCACCTTGTTTCCACTAAGCATGCCAACATCTGTTGTCAAGTCACAAGTTTACATTGTTGGTCATTACTTTCCACAATGAGCAAAATGTTTTATTAAAGCCCCGTGGGAGTCCCTCTTGGATCAGGCAGAGACGACGGTGCTACTGACTGAACCCTCCCTGAACTCTGACAATCAAAGATTGGCTGCGGCTCTTTTAGGGCTTGACTACCGCCTCGCTTCCCAAAACGGGCTGGGACTTAATGTGATTGAGGTATTGGATGGCCTCAGTCCTTCAGGAAATCGCTGACTATAATGAAACAGAGCTTTGCTGACTTTTGAAGTGACGTAGCGCTTTTGTTCCACACAAAAGAGTAAATCTCTCATCTGCTGTTGTTTCACAAAGGCCCATAACACTGTGGATATATAAATAGGACTTTCATTCTGTTGCATCTAATTATCATAGCTGTATACTGACGGCATAATATGAAATGATAATCCTCAAGTTAAATAATCAACCATTTAATCTACTGTCAGCACCAAACATGCAGTACTCATTTATGTTGCTTTTTCATGGTGCTTTCAACACTCTCTGCTCTATATCAAAGCAGTATAGGTGAAGTTAATAATGTTTGTTATTGCAGAGGGAAGGACCTGCATTTTAGCATATAATATGTCAGATACATGTGGATGCACATCCCAGTGTGCATGAGTTAAATACACATCCCCTTCACTTGCGACAGGAACAGCTCAGGAAGTATTCTGTTTATTTGCATTGGTCCACATTTAAACAGCTCGGCACTCACAGCCGTAGAGAAGAAAAGCACATTGTGTTTTCATAAAATTTAGTACACATGGGGAGAGGAAAAATAAGCAGACTGCTATACATAAATCATTAAGACAAAATCAAAAGCAAACACAAAATATACAGCAGGATGCACCCAGGCTGTGGATGGAGTTGTGAGTGCGGTCTCTAAACCTCAAACCGACGTTCCAGTGGCTGTTAGTTACTGTTGGAGAGAGGGCTTTAAACACTGAAGTCTCCACAGACTGGTGCTTTAACAGAGCAGAAGTACAGGGACAGAGACAGGCTGTGGGTGTTTCTGGAAGCACCTTTCCTCTGTAGACTTGGCTGTAAAATGTGAAGGGACCCAGGACACACCCCTGAGGAGCTCTGAAGTGGTTGTAGCCACCAAGGGGCCCTGATAGCCCTGATAGCCCTGCTGCTTCTGCGCTCCACCGGCCCCGAGCAGGTGACAGAGACTCGTCCATAATCTGGGCCTCTGCCAGTAACAGATGTGCTTAGTCAAATGACTAATTGAAAACCTAAAACAAAATCAGCAGCTTGGCTATTTGGCCTGCATAATAACAGGCCTGTGCTGATAAAGGGAGTGGGAGAAAACACACACACCCCTCTCATCAACGGCGCCATTAACAATCATGAGCAAAGATGAAAACAACGCTTGGTTTATTCGGCAAATGAAAGCACACAACTAGATGCTGTCCCTGGAGTCCATTTCCAATTTTAATAATACATCAAGGAGCATAGCTGCAGCAAATGTTACTACGGCGAGAGCCAAAGCATACCAAACTACTTACAGCTCCAGCATCGGGAGACAACTCCCAGGGCTAAGAATTTAGCAAATGCATAAAGGTACACAACATGATAGCTATTAGCTAAATTAAAAGAGCCATTACCAGAGTAGTGTGTGGAATCACTTGCCAGTTAAAGACTACACACCAAAATTTTCATTTCAGAAACAAAATGTTGGCTTGTTTGTTTTTCCCCCCACCTCATCTCTTTCCATCTTCATCGTGAAAAGCATGCAGCCCGAGCTTGCCTCAAATTATGTACATGAATAATAAAATACCTTCTAATTAAAAACTGTTGTTAAATATGCAAAAATCTAATGATAATGAGATTGTGCAATACCTTGGAGTAAAGCACATTATAAATTACTTAGAAGTGCAAGTCAGCCTGACCCAAACATTGCATTTTGAAGGCTACTTGCAATATTATGTCTGGGGCATATGGAGTGGGGGTTTAGCAAACTGTGTTTAGGTCTGTCTCAAACTGTTCATGTACATATACATGCACACATATGTCTGTGAATGTGTGTGTCTGGCAGTGTGCATTAGCGTGTGTGTGTGTATACATCAACATATGAGTCCGGGTATTAGTAGGGGGGTTAATATATGTATGTATGCAAATGCAAATGGTGTCTGCCTCATTGATTTTTCAAGGGAAATGTTGGCACTAAAGCAACTTAAGTAGGGTATGAGGATAATGTGTATTTTTTGTATCTTTATTAAATTCAAGGTTCAGACGGAAAACTAACTAAATATCATTTGAAAAGTGATATACGTGAAATGATTAATATAATCATTTTAAACTACTTCCACATACTGCAACTATTATGTATAGTATAACATCTGCAGTATTGTTTTTCAAATGTAAAACATAATTTCAAAGTGGTTATCTAGGTGGCAATTTTTGGCATGTATTTGATTTGATTCCAACTTTATTTGCTGTGGCAGCTAAGCATATAAATCATCACACCACGAAACAAACCTGTCTTTTTCCGCTGCTTGCTTTGTGTTTGCTGCACAACATCAATCATAGCATAGTTTCTATGTTGTCCTTCTGATTGAGTTGTCTTCACAGCTATATGTGACAAAGCCTTTATGTTCACAAATGCTGTAAATAAAAATAGAATCCCTTACAAACACATTTACATGAGGTTTGAAGACATAGGCAGAAAATCAAGAAATGAGGGTTGTCAGTTTGCAAGAGAGTAGCGTGGATCCATAAAAAAGCAATGGAATTTTGAGTTTGCTTATTGTTATTCTGCTACCAACAGTCATGTCCAATTTGGTTAACACGAGAAGGAAATAATAAGTTTTCTTTGAAGGGAATTTTTTTACAGGTTTAGTTGTAAAGAGGAAAACATTATTATTCAAGATAGTTGTAAAACATGATATTATGAAGGCACTTACATACAAACATACCCCTACCTCTCTTTCTTGTCATACGTTTATTGTATTAAGATGCATTTTTGAATCATATTTATGTAGTTACAAGTCAATTTGAGGAAATAATATTCCTGAACTTTATAAATGTATATGATGCATGCAGAATTGAGCCAGTATTTAATATTCAGCAAAATAAGACCTCCCTTTGATTGAAAGCTTTACACTGCACGTTGTCAAACAAGCCGGCACTCGGAACAATGTACATATTTCACTTCCAGTCAATAGGCTTCCACCATGTTTATTAAAATTTTAACAAGACTTAGTGCTTAACAGGTTCATCAGCTATTCAAAGCTGCTGAACAAATCAGCTGTCAACTCTCCCTTGTATGTCCCCCCAATCCCCCCCCCCCCCATGTCCCTGACCTTCCTGGCATTCAGAATATGCTGCTGTTTTAGATGACTTTCCACCAAGTCTTTATGGGCAAATAAATAGCAGCATGTGATGCTATCCATCACGCATTATAATCCTGATTGTTTTTATGTTTGAACCATAAACAAATACTTGATTATGGGGAAAGGGTATAAATCAGGTGACATTATATGAGAAGGCAATCCAGCCAGTGAAACAGTCATTTAGATTAACGAAGCAAGTGGCTCACACGCACGCACGCACACGCACACGCACACGCACACGCACACGCACACGCACACGCACACACACACACACACACACACACACACACACAAACAGACTTTCAGAAGACAAGGCAAGCAATAATAGTTAGGACCAGGAGAGCTATGATTCCAATGATGTAAAGGTATAAGTTCTTTGATAGAAAAAAAAGTACAAAGAGTGGAAGAACTTGTTCCTTGAATGCAGACAAGAGAGTCGTTCACTTTACTGTTCTTACATCTATGTGTATATTGTTTATATGCTGCGACTCTAACCTCCTTTCTCATCAGGGACACAATGTGGCTTTCTTAATTCATTATTGTCCTCTCACAGTTGTTCAAGTACCTTGGTTTTCCTTATCAAACAAGGTAAGCACACCATTGATGTGAAAACCTGACACAACAATGTGGTCGCGTCAAACAGGCTCATCCAGAGTCAACCATGAGACTGGAGGCCCCTTTGGTGCCAGAAATGCAAGGCAGCGTGGAAAACATCATCCTTTTAGTGTAGCAGGATGAAATGCTTGCATATGTATGCAGTATATGTACAGAGGTATGATGTGTATGTGTGTGTATGTGTCAGAGAGAGAGAGAGAGATAAAGACAAAGACTGAGAGAGAGAGTGAGTGAAATTGGATGTGTGTGCGCACGCACGAAACTCATTTTACCCCGCTTTCAACTCACATCCTTCTTCCAGAGTATAAAGTGAGTAAACTAGCAGTTCTTTGGCAAATAAAATCTGGTTCATGCAAAGCCAGTATTAATTTGGGTTTTCCGCTGGAATGAAATGTTTTTGTTTTGGGAGGAAACTGCCCTGAGAAGTAATGAATTTCCCCCCTCTGTGCTGTGTGGCGGCATAATTTAGCAAAACGATAGATCACATAGGCTGACGATTTGAGTGTGCATATATTCTAATAGAACGCTGATAAATATTAAATGTGCAACATTTAAAAGAGCCTCATTTTCCCAGCTTTTAGTGCAGAGAGAGCAACATTTTTCATAATGGCTGCTGGCAACATGAGAGGGAACAAAACCACAACGAGCATTATTGAGGCAAATATTTATTCCCATGTATTTATCCAAATGAGTCTGTTAGCAAAAGAGATATCAGAGAGGCGGCGAGTATTTAGTTTTGCAAAGCTCAGAGCTCTCTGGCATATGACAATACCCGCTGCTGCATTTCAAAGCATCGATCACCCGTCATCACAAACCCGTGGTGATTTTGCCTTCTTCCTTTTGTGTTGATATGTTTACACAGCCATTCTCTTGTTGTCGTTGTGATCAGTTCGTGCTTTGGTATGAAGTTACAGTCAAAATATGCCAGCGTTTGTCTGCTAAAACAGCCTTCAATTGTCTATGAGGGGAAAAAATTGCCTTCAAAACATGTCAGAGTCTTTTTTTGTTGTTTGGAAATTAGTTTTAGACACGAGGATGTTTTTGGAATGCTTTGGTGTGTTGGCATATTCCTTTTCATGTCATCCTTGTGGTTAAACACATTTACAAATCAACGCAGTTACTTTCTGGATGAACAGCTGGAGTGTCAAAAACAAAGTAATCAAAGCAGCTGCAGTAGCGTTGAGTTTCTGTTATCTGTAGTAATTTCACACATGATTTTGGAATGCTGCTCTACAAAGTTGTGTTGAAACACTGATTTAAAGGAGAATGCTGTTCGATTTCAGACTTTGTTCCTTATTTTAAATACACAATGTGAATAACAGACCAGAGGAAATTGTTGAAGATGTACTACAAATGAGAAATACAACTTCAGAAATGTACAGTGCATGGGTTTATATTAGGTTGTTTTGTTAGTTGAATGATAAGTTCCGTTCAATAAGATTTGATTATGTTTGCAGGCAACAAAAACAAACCACTGCCAAATCAGAGAGGGAAGCAACTGTTTACATGAAAGCATTGACTGATGATTTGCCATAGTATAATCCCTTTTTATGACTTTCATGAGAAAGTTTTAAAATTGAACTTTTTCTTTCCAAAAAACCCAAAAGCAAAACACTTGCTTCTTGTTTCTCATTCATCTATGAAAGAAAGCCAAAATACTAATATAATTCTGGTGTACAGCAAAACATTGCAATACAAATGATGACATCACCTCTTAGTGACTCCATACTTTATGTGGAAAACTGCAAATACAGTTTCTGAGCTCGATAAGTGATGCGAAGCAGTACTATGTTTGCTCCATTGACCTCACTGTCATCCTGCAGAGAAAATAGTTTGAAATGCATAAATTGATGGTAAAATTCTACTTTTTTTATCTGTATCTGCATTATGCCACTAATATTATCATTTAGTTGGGTTGATGTGAAAATGAATCTACTTAGTGATCATGCAATCAAGTGTTTGCTCTTATAAATGCTCAGGAGCGGAAAAAGTAACAAAGGACAACAATACTGCTGACCAGAGCACATTGGAACAAATCAAGTCCATGCTTAAAAAGCCTATATATACAAGCAGGATGTTGAGTCTTATGTGACAGTAAACCAATGAAATATATACACATAAAGAATATAAATAACATTGCATTTTCAGATCATTAAATATCTGCCTGTATAATGGCTTGAATATCAGTTTCATCATTAGTTTTGAAGTATATATCATCTAAGCAAATCTCTTGGGATATAAAGATATATCAAGTACTAACTAAATTCAAAATATATGATTTAGAGAGAAGTAAAAGGCTTCTCTCTTGCCTAAAGTATTTAAGGAAGATGAGCACTTACTGATAAAGCATTTGTCAAATATTACCATCGCCTTTTCTCTCTGTTCCCCATCTCCACCTCTTCAATCTTAATTTACAGCAGCAATGGCCCTCGGCCACACGAACCACTCCGCCTGTGTCGCTCTAAATGGTGCCTAATTCCAGATTACACAAACCTATGGGTGAGATGATATTTCTTTTGTCTGGTCCAAGAATAGAGGCCTGTGAGCTTCTGCAAGCATCATTTAGCCTGGCTTAATTACCATGACAAGGAGATGAGCAAAATGGACAGTGCCTTGGCTTATCTGAGAGAGTTGCACTTTAAAAGGGCTTTAATGGAACCAATTATTAGAAGGATCTTTTCGCCGTCTGCTCCGGGTGCCACTTGATTGTTCTCGTTATGAATGTCCCTTCTTCCCTTGACAGAGTTGGTCACCATCCCCATCGCCGGCCCGTCTTCTTCATCTCTCTCTCGTATAGTGATGAGAAGGTCAATAGACTACTCTTCACAGCTCTTGAACCTTTTCCATATTTCTTAATTAGGCCAGGCTGCATGTAAAAATGAAGCTGATAGGCTGGTACTTACTCTTGCTCTCTTTCATACTCGCACTCATACAGACACACACACACACACACACACACACACACACACACACACACACACACACACACACACACACACACACACACACACACACACACACAGAACACATTAACATCTCGTATCTTATACTGTGTTTGATAGCTAAGTCTGAGCTATCAAACTGAGTCTGAGCTCCTTTTCTATACACTTGACCAAATATGTCAGTTTGTGCTGTCTCTAAATGACATGGCACAAACCTAACATGTGACATATTAGGTAGGATCTGAGCAACACATCCTCAACATCCAGGGGCAGCACCCTTACCATTGGTGTCAGTGATGAAGAGGAGAAGGAAGTACAGGGAGAAACAGGCAGCAGTCGCAGAGGAGAGGAAAAAGGCCATTAGAGCCGTTGACATTTTGTTCATGCTTGAAATCCTCAAGTTGTTCTACTGAGAACCAGTCGATTCAAGTACTAATTAGCAATCAGAAGAGTGTCATGGCTCCACCAGTAATTGTGCATGTGCAATGTGTGTGAAGTAATCCCGCAGTTGGCCTAATGTGGGTACTGTTCCTCCCTTCAACTCTCCTCAGATTTCATGAAACCACTGCAAAACAGTTTGAGCCACAAACCTTACAAGATGGAAACTCTTTGACATAACACAGTATGAAAAAAGATATTCAGACATGACTGTTTACACTCCCATCACCAAACCACTATGCCATTTGCATAATTCCACGTCCTTGCTCCACTTTCCAAGCTATTGTGTTTTTAAGAAGCACTTTGAAAGGAAAATTGTTTTCTCTCAGCTCACAATCTCCAGTCATTTGTCCAAGATGCATTGAGTGGCTAGTGCAAGACAATGCATTGGATGTTTGACAGCCAGCTTTAATTGATGTTGTCTCCGAGGAGGGGCTGAGACACTGTGTGAATGTCAGTATGGCTGAAGATGAACACATAGCCTAGTATTACCACAACCACATAGCCACCTCTCTGACCTTGGAATGAGGCCTCAGTTCCACTCTTCTTAGCTATGCATACCTTTTCTTTTCTCACCTGGTGGCTGTACTTGGCTGTTGCTCAAAAGAGATGTTATATATTTTTTTATATATATATATGAACTTCCTTCTAGTCCTTTAAGATGACATTTATTTACTGTAATAGACTGTTTTGGGTGTGGGTGGGGGGTGGAAATGCCTTTATTTAATAGGAAAGTGGATAAGATTATAACATTTATGGAGACAATGGGAAAGGACATGTAGAAAAGGAGCCCCAGGTCGGACTCGGACTCAGCTGCCTGCTTGGTGGACTACAGCCTCCATGCATGGAGCACAACCTTACTGGGAGGCCATCCGGCGCCCCAAGACTGTATTTTACGTTAATATTGGTGAAGATATGTCAGCCTAGTCTCTAATAGAATGACAAAAAAGCAAAATGCTTACCATTTATTGCTTAACCATGATCTGAAACTCTTTTACTTGTACAATGGGTTTCCCGTAAAAATAAAATTACGGTTTGATTTTCTGGCAGATTATTATCATTTTGTCTCCGCTGTTCCTAAAGACTATTATTTAGAGTTGTAGCAGCGACTCGAATTGCCTCATTTTAATTAACCTCGGCCTGTGCACTGTATGGGAAATGCTAGGCATGAAATCACCTCACAGATGGGCAAGGCGATTTTCAAGGTAAGTTTCACAACACCACTTGCACTATGCCACTAGCAAAATAGGTTCCTTGGTTTCTTTGCAAGCTTAAAGGGATACATCACCCGTTGAAACATGAATCTGTAGTGAAATTGGGTCATATGTAGTAGAAATGTGAAATAAATTTTGAAGTTGGTGCCTTCTTGACCGAGAAAAGGCAGAAAGTGTCTTTTTGCCTTATGTGGATTAGAGACAACAACTCCCAGAATGCACAGCACCTCAGGACACTCCCGCTGAATGAGAGGTGCATTCACGTGTTATTGGAAAAATGAGATTCCGAGTTGTAAAATGCACATGAAACACCTGCTCAAGTCGGTTTTGTGTTTTGTTAACATACTTTTTATTCATGCACGTATTGCACATCAACTTTTTGCTCAAATATAACTTTTGACAATAAGATTTCTCTAAGAAACTTGGACCACCCGAGCAGCACCTGAATGCAGCATTACTCGCGGACATTTACTACAATAATACGGCAGTTCCTCAACTGAATCCGAGATTTCTTTCAGAAGGAAATGTCATCTTGGAAATCCCTGGCAGAAAACAGACTCTATGTCTCCGCCATAGGCAAACAGTCACAGCACCGACAACACAAGTCTGCCCCGGCTCCTTCTTCCTTGTCACAGCCGCGGACCTAGCAAGCTAGGCTAGCTAGTCTGCCTGTCGGCACCAGCAGCTGGCTCGTAGAAAGAGCACGAACATCCGATTCGAGCACAAAACCTTTAAAATCCCCTTCATCCATATCAGTTTGAAGTTGAAACATACTTTTTTCGCCATTCTCGGTCCTTCAGCTTTAGCCATAGAGACACCCAGCTTGAGCCGGCTCAGGCTCCCTGTCTCACAGCCACTGTCTGTCTGCAAAAGGCACCTGGCAGCAATATTGCGGGCGGCTCGTAAAAAGAGCACGAACATCCGATTCGAGCACAAAACCTTTAAAATCCCCTTCATCCATATCAGTTTGAAGTTGAAACGTACTTTTTTAGCCATTCTCGGTCCTTCAGCTTTAGCCATAGAGACACCCAGCTTGAGCCAGCTCAGGCTCCCTGTCTCACAGCCACTGTCTGTCTGCAGAAGGCACCTGGCAGCAATATTGCGGGCGGCTCGTAGAAAGAGCCACGAATATCCGTTTCGAGCACAACACCTTCAAAATCCCCTTCATCCATATCAGTTTGTAGTTGACTTTCCGCCATTGTCGGTTTTACTCAGCTTTCTCCACAGAGCCTGTTAGCACAGCTTCCAACTAAGCAATATGGCGGATGTTAAGTTTCGTTTTTGGGAGTGAGGTCCCGCCCACTGATTTGTGATAGGTCTGTAGCTTCAGTGGTTGAAAACATGAGGAACTAGCAATGTAGTTTCACCCCTGCTAACCACAACAGCCGCCAGTGACGCAATATGACGATTTTTGTGTCACTGAAGGCTGTTTGTCAGAAAAGAAATTACAGATATTTCTCATCTTAGGGGGAAATGAGGGCTGGATGCAAGACCATTCAATAAAACCACAAGTTTACTACTGATACAAAGCTTAATGCAAATGGGTGAAGTATCCCTTTAAGAAACATTTCAGGATTTCCAAGAACGACGGCGTGAACAGGGAGCATGCTGTTGCACATCTCATCATTTTGCTAACACATACTGTAGACAAATAGCATTTTAAAGTGCCTAACTTGTACTGGACAATCGGTTTCAGAAAGTTGAGTATAGTTAAAGTAGAAATTCTGACCATGATAATTTCAGTGGATATGATGATAAAGGTGGGGGCAAGTACTGCATCTTTGTTCAATATTAATTTTGCAGAGTAGCATGATGTTTTTAAAGTATAAAACATTTTTGATTATGTAAGGTTGGGGTTGTTTCTGCTGTCTATATAATAATAAATTCGCAGAACAGACTGTGGATTATTTTATAGTTTATTTCGGCCGAGGTCAGACCAACGCAATCACTAACACACTCCAAGCTGAGCTGACTGACATATTCTGTATTTCACATGTGCTTTTATCCTCGACAAGGTACAGCTTACAAAGTCATTCTATTCTTGGTACACCTCTATAAGGCTTGAAGAAACATCAGCTTGACCTGTACATAAGACATATACATTTCTTCAGTTTCAGACGCTTGGCTCCATTCCCAATATAACTCTGTTTCTGTGAAATGTTCTTCTGGATATGGTTACAGCAACTCCAACCCAGAATAGTTACTTAGATGATATACAGATTTAAAAGTTCATTCAATATTCATGAAAATACGTAATATCAGATTACTATTAAGACACTAAACATGTGTGCATTTGTGCTCAGTGGTGGAGAAGATCCGCTACAGAAAAAAACTGTAAGAATCTATTTAAATGAATTTGTGGAACATGGCCCCAAACTCTAACTTTGTGTTACCCACTGTACTGTATTTCCAACTTTCTATAAAACAGGGTAGTATCATCAATTTTGCTAGGTATCTAAAGATTAGAATATGGATGGCAAAATAAGTTCAGGGCTGGCATTAAGACAGGGATGCAGCCAGACACTCTCTTAGTAAATGCTAGTAAAAGTGACAGCACAAAAGGTTGCTTTACAAAGTGTTTGCTGTTTCAAGCATGTGTGCCTTTTGCTTAATTTATGGACCTGCTGTTTTAGGGCATTTTAGATGAGTCTGTACTGGGGATATCTCATTCCATGGCTTACTGTGTGGGGCTCATTAAAGCTGTCAACGAGACGCTTCTGTCGCCCTCTCATTGGCCTAAGGTGCAATAACCGACAATCAGGCGATTTGGAGCTATTTCAGAATTCAGGTACATTAAACTGGCTTTGCATCAAGTAAATATGCAGGGTCTGTTTGCCAACGCTGGCCTGATAGCGTGATTCATCTCTGATGGCTTTTAGAAAACACCATAAAAATATATTCTGGTAATGACTCCGATGTCGTCAAGAGAGTGGGCTGATGGTGCGGTTAAATGCATGAATGCGTGCTTGTATTATTTTCAGAATGTGTTGGATCTATGGTGGCAATTATGCTTTCTTTTCCACTCAACTGCACTGTGTGTGGTACTAAGCGTCAACCAAGTCATTAAGTTGGAGTTTGGACTAAGGACTACTGAGTCCTGTGTGTTTGTTTGTGAGTGTTTTTTCCTGAGGTTTATGGTCTGTATTTGAATAAGACAGTTGGGTGGGAGCAGAGTATATTACTTCTGTGTGCATGTGTGTTCTTCTGTGTTTGTGAGGACCGACACAGACATTGAAAGTGATGAAATGAAGGCCTTTACAAAGGCTGATTATATGTAAACATTTATTATTATATATACGTATTTTTATTAAGTGTAAGATTTACTATTACAGATTTAGTTGTTATGTTGAGTATTAGCACTAGAGGCTTAACAAATACCTTCAAATATACAAACTTGCATTAGCTGATACCAATTAGTCTGTGTGTTAAAGTTGCAAGAAGGAACATGTATCCGTCACATACAATTCAATGCAATCTATATTTATTGTGCTGGAGTGTCTTTGGGCATGATTTTATTTTTACAATATTTTTGCATTTCTGCATGTCAAAATGTTTCAGCGCACATGCATTCATGTTTGCGTACGTGCCTTGGTGTTTGTGTGTGTATTGTATTGTGTTGGTTCAGATCCTTGGAGGACGTGACCTGTGTGGGTAAGGAGAGTGTAAAGGGAGGTGAGCTGGGAGGAGGCCAGCCTTCTCATTAGCGGGGCAGATGTGAGGTCGCTCTGACCAGATTGCTAGCTGCTTCCTTAAAAAAACAGCTCACCAATGGCCTGGCGTGAGACTTACGGAGGGGGAGTAAGGGCATGGAAATGTTCTGTGTTCCTGACATATTGTGAATAGCCACCAGACAGGGGAAAGCCAGCAGTGTTAACCTGCCTCATAGGCCACTGAACACTGTCTCCCCCCTCTCCCCTTCTTCACAACAACATCCTTGTACAAGAACTATGGTCAAAAATAACACAAGCGGAAAACTGCAATGAGCTGCTACCTTATCCCTCCTGGACCCCTCCTGGGACAATTAGCAATCCAAACTGAAAGGAGAAAGAGACAGAAGGAGAGGGAGGGAGGGAGGGAGGGAGCGAAGGTGCGTAAAAAAGGAGGAAAAAATAACAGGCATGGAACCAATTTCACCACAATTTTCATCCCTTTAGAGATGTTTGCTCATGAAATGATGAGGAGGCCATTAGAACAACAGATTAGGTAATGACAAATTGAAAGCCAAACCATAATCTCTAATTTCTTCTCCTTTTCTCTAATGGCAAAGTCAAGATGGCTGCCAGTTTCAGGAGCATGTGAGGTGAAAGCTTGATGAGATGAATTGAGATGAAATATAAAATACATGCTGTGCACTTTTTATGGTAATTAATTAATCATGTTTAGCACCATCTGTTCTTTAATATTACATTTATTAAAGAGGGCATATTAAGCCTGTATGTTAGGATTTAATGTGTTAGATATAAGGCAATGTAGTGGCCAATAATTAAATGCAACCTCAACGAGTCATTCTGAAGTGGTACAAAGAGAAATGCCTTTTTGTCTGTGCATTTTAATCACTCACTCAAGCAGGGGAGAGTGGGGTTGTTTCCTTACAGTGCTAATGGCTATGGCTGTGTGTGTGTGTGTGTGTGTGTGTGTGTGTGTGTGTGTGTGTGTGTGTGTGTGTGTGTGTGTGTGTGTGTGTGTGTGTGTGTGTGTGTGTGTGTGTGTGTGTGTGTGTGTGTGTGTGTGTGTGTGTGTGTGTGTGTGTGTGTGTGTGTGTGTGTGTGTGTGTGTGTGTGTGTGTGTGTGTGTGTGTGTGTGTGTGTGTGTGTGTGTGTGTGTGTGTGTGTGGGAGACACCAGCTAGAATCAGGTAGACAGGTCACACTGTCAAGCAGGGAGCAAGTGCATGGAATAGAGGGGTCAAGGGCGAATAAATCGCTCGGACGCTCTTTTTGAGATGACAAACACGTGCTCCTGCCAGAAGGGAACCATTAAAAGTAATTTACACAAGCTTTATGTTGGCTGAGCTCTTTTTGATGCAGTGTTTCCCCTGGCAATTATGGCTATGGGCGCAGCTCCAGCCATATGGCCGGCCGGGCAGTGGGCTGTGAGGCTCAGGAATACCTGGGTGGTTAATTAAGAGCTGTTGCCAGGGCCATAGGAGGCCAATCTCAGATCTTCCACACCCGCGCCACCTCCACCATCACCGACTCTGCTAACACTCTTGCTTCCTCCCAGAGCAGACCCTCCACTGTAACCTATGTTGTCTCTACTCGCTCACATGCAGCAGCCACCAGGGACAGGGAGAGGCCACCGGTAATTATTTGAGATAACATCCCCCGAGTTCAGCTGGGATATGTGAGGGAGGAGAAAAAGTATCTGCTATGTAGTGTCTGCGATTTTCTGTTTCTGGATGTGTGTGCATGTGCACATACGTGTGTGCATGATTGTATAAGTGTGCGTATACTCCAGAGCATAAAGGTCAACATTTCCACTTTCCTACTCGAGTGAGTGTAATGCTTCTTTAGGATGGAGGACAACGTAGCCGCATTTTTCATAAATACCTCATTCAGCATTCAGACATTTACTGTACTGTGCTCACGGTCACCAGAACAATTTGAATAAACTATTCTCACTTGTCAGGGAGCACTCGCGTCTCTTTGATTGACACATACATTTTTCAGCAACTGCAAAAAGCACAAGTGTATCTAAAGCATTGGGCAATTTCAAATATGTTTAAATGTATTGACAAAAAAGGGTACTGGAATTGATAATTACACAGGATTTTTTGTTTTACCTGACAACGGGCCTATGCATTCTGGCACCCTATGGTGTCTGTCTAGAATCATGGAACAACACTTTAACAGCCTACAGCACATTATTTCTTATTCACACAAGGTCCTACTTGTCATTGGCTGCAGACATGACAGGAATCCATTCATTTTAAACAACCTTTAATGATTTTGGGCCAAAACAATTGTCAACTTGTATCTCTGATCCCGTTCTTTTGACCTTACTGTGTTATCTAGGTTCATGTTGTCATAACATATAGCTTTGACCTTGGCTGAGGTCCTCACAAGCCCCCTGTCTAAACATATTGATATTCATAAAAGGACTATCACTCTATCAATCTGCTAGACAGAGATCTAATACAGTATAATGAAGCAATAATGAGGAATTTTCTCTTGTTAAAATGTCATTTATGTAATGAATAAAAGATGATGGGTTCAGCTGTCTTTGTTCTCAATCAGTCTTTTTTTTTTTGCTCTGGCATGTACACACTAACAATGGCGTCATTGGCAGACATTGTCCCGATAATCAGCCGAAATTGCTTCATGTTTTCACTGTATAAACAATCATTAGGATGTTGTTTTGTTCATTCGCTTCACCTCAGCTTTTCATTTGCAAACAGTGTCTGCGACCAGAACACTGACAGCTTCTAATCTAAATGTGTGATAGTTCAGAATGTCCTGATTGTGACAGCATAGCAAGGCAAATACATTTGTGAGTGTGTCAGGAACCCCCTGCTGACTCTCCAACCTCATCTCCATATTTCTTTATGGGAAATGTAAATGGATACATGATTATCTTTACACGGACCCAAGCAGGAAATAGGATCCTACCCTTCACTGTAACTAAAGAAGAGAGGGAAATGTTATGGTACACATTATAAATCATTTATGCGTGTAGAGTATGGCATCTTTTCCTTGATAACCTCTCCTGTGTGTTTTTGTACGTATTTGCTTTTCAACTGAGTTCAGCAAGGTCCCAATAGTGTGATGTTCTCTCCCTGTACCTCTCTAAACAATAAACAGCATTATCTGTCTGCCTGTCTGCCTTCAGTTTTCAGCAGTTTACACTGACCAGGTCTCTTATGGTAATAAATCCCACTGAGTGAATGAAGGGTGATGTACTTGATGCTGAATAATTGGTCATTTTGGTTGCAGGCTCCCCTGCTTCACATTATAGTGATAATGAAGGCCTGCTGAATATGGTGATCAGGGTGTATGTGTGTCGGATATGTGTCTCTGAATGCATCTGTCATCTGTGTGCGTGGATGTGTATGTGAGCGTGTGTGTGTTGCAGAGGTGTCTCCTGAGTCAGGGATTATTGCTGATAGATTATTTCTTCAGCCCCCTCGTTATCACTGGATCAAACAGACATACGACCCGCACTTCATCACTCTATTCATCCTCCTCTTAAACTGAGCTCTGGAGACCTGCAGGGAAGGCTGCTGGAACCATATTTATAGGGCCAGGCTGAGACCACGGGCCCGTAATACTGCTGCACTGGGACCCCTTTGCATAATTTCAAACCCCCACCAGGACTGTGTGTAATATACTCTTCCCAGTGTTATGAATTTGGTTTAACAGCTGAGAAAACCTTATTTAAAAATGTGGCGTAGTCAATTTTAAATCACTTTTCATTCATGGGTCTTTCTTCTTCTTTCCTTCTGTGTTTTCACCCAAGTGGAAACACTGAAGGTTTTCTAAAAGATGGCTCTTTTAAATATGTCTTTTCCATCATGCTCTAGCCCCTACTGTCCAGACTCTTGTTTCATTCCCTGTTACTACGCGATATTGTCGTCACCTGTCCTCATTACTAGTTGAAGGACAGGGCCTTTGATGCTCATTAGCGAGCACCCCCGTGTCAGCACTACAGACCAGTCATAGAGAGGTGCTGTAAGCTGCAGCTATGAGAGACTGTGATGTCAGCCAACCTGTGTATACCATGACAGTGCTGACACCCACTCGCTCCTCCTTTTGTCAGGGGGCCCTAACGAGGTCATCACTGTCCCTGCGACAGAGGTCACCATAACATTTGACCCCTGTCCCTCCCCGTGCTGTAATGTCAACAACTCCTCCCATCACCTGCCCAGCAGTGTCCCCACGCTGGTCTCCTTCATTGGCTGGTGGCATGCAGAGCTGTCATACGAGTGGCCAGCGTGTGTGAAAATCAAGGTGGGCTGATGTCTTTTAATGAGACAGACGCAGAGCCTCGCTAATGTCCCTGCCTTCGTTAGGCAGGACCCAGCTGCAGCCTGTCAGCCCCCCTTGTTAAGCTAGGCCCTGGTGGGATGGCTGGGCAGGGCAACGCGGCTGTCGCTCTGTCTATCTGTCTATCAGTTGGTCAGCATCTACCCTCCCCTCTCCCCTTGGTGGACCTCAGTCTCCAGGGTGGGAAGTGAGCTCTGTCTGCCTGATGACACAGTAGTGTATATCAGGGATGTTCTCTCTGCTGCTTCCCCTGGATCCTGGGAGGTGGTTGGCTAATGATCCGCCGACAGGGCTTTGGGGCGCTCCACGGCATTTTGTTTCCTGATTAGAATGCAGCGGCGGCCTTTGTCAACAGCAATGTCAGCTGCTGTAAGGACAAAGCATTGTTACCAGGAGCATAATTAAATCTGTTTCCTGTGAATCTGCCACCTGTGTTGACCAGGCAGTCAGGGATTCAGAGGGATATTTTTCACCTCCCAGTCTTTGTTTTGTGCTTATTCTCTCCATTTTCTTACCTCTGTATTAGTTGCTAATATACTGTGTAACTGGAAGCAAACACAACAACAGCGAGAGGACAGAAGTTATTTTATTCTGGAGACAATTCTGTTGTGAATATAATGCAAACTGCAGTGAACACAAATTAGAAGACAGATTTACAAGCTTTAACTTATGTTAAACTATTTTCCCTCAGTTTCGGACTGCAGTATCCTCAAAACAATCAACCAAGTAAAGGATATTATATGACATTTTAGTTTTTATATTAATTTGGTTTTCAATATGTATGCATAGATATAAAGTCATAAATCATATGTATGTAAATAAACAGGAGCATGTCATGATTTAATAATTGTGTATGTTTTTTTCTCATCTTTCCTTACCCATGTTATAAAGGACTACAGTTCTCTGTCTCATCTAATGCACAATGACATGTGAGCCAGAGATAACCAGACCATTAAAAGCAACAGCAGTCCCTGGGATATGGACTGGTCAAAAATTAATTGGCCCCATGGCTGTTTGAAAGCGTGGAGAAAACAACTCCATGGAGTGTATCAGGATTTCTCACATAAAATATGTCAATTTTCCCTACTCAAGCCAGTCGAGCAATAATGACCCCATGGTGCTGTGGAGTGGTGTGACAACACAAATGACACTACACTGTGTGCTAATGACATGGGATGTAGTTGCTGGGTAAACATGGCAATTAAACAACAGTCTCGGGCTGAGTGGGGCACACACAGAACCTTCACAGACCCCATTGTGTCTTTGTCTTAGTGCACTCTCTCTCTTTTGCTCTTTCCTTCTCTTTGCCTGTGTCTGTCTCTCTCTCTCTCGGCAAGACATTTGCATGCTGGAGGCATAATTGGCTGGTCTCATGGTGGCGGTGGCAGTATTCCTAGAACGAGGACATCTCAATGCACCTCACACGTCCTCACTGTCACAAGGCTCACTGCTGAAAGCCTTCCTGACACAAACACAGAAACACAGAACGCACCCACAATGGCAGCCATGTCTGCTCCCACTCAAACTACACCCCGTGACAAGAAGGAGCTGAACTAAGCACATTTCTCTTCCCCCCTTGCAGTTTCCAAAGTTCAGGATTACCGTCAGCATGCAGGAGCACCACTGGAGAAGTTTTTTTGCTGTCTGAGAGACTGTGTGAGAGAGTTCAGAGGGTGACAGACTAGCTGTAGCAGTTTGCTGTAGGAAGCCCATGTTGAGTTAGGTGTATGTATGCACATTTGAACATGCAGTAACTTATAAGTGGCAAATTTTGTATGCATGATGGACTGAATTCAAACCCCTTGTCAAGTGGAATGTCACACACCCATGTGCAACATGTTTCCTGTCATGACAGACAAAGAAACAAAAAATATGGCCTTCTTTTATTAACGTATACAGCACTTAAGCATTCATCTTCATCCACTTTCACTCATTTGTCATTTTTAGATGAATTATTTAGTATACAAAAAGTGTGAGGGACTGCCCACAGGTGACACTGCAGTGTGCCAGAGTGGCAAAAAACTCTCTTGTCACATTGATAGAGTACCCCTGTCGAAGCCTTATTTCATTCACCCGTGGAACAATTAGCAATGCTGAGCAGTTTTGCAATTAACAGCCTCATAACTGTCACATGCCCAAATTTTAAATCAGCAGGAGTAATATCTGTTTTAGAGCAAAGTTTAATTACAAAGTAAAGCATTTTCTTTGAAGCAATTACCATTTTTTTAAATGACATTAGTATACTTTTTTTAAATTTTATAAAATCCGACCTCTACAGCCAAGACCCCTCCATGTGGCATGAGATTATTTTGACAGGTTTCGTACATGGAGATATTACACAAAATGTGAGGTGAAAAAAATGCATTATTATGGGGATTTCCCTGAGTGGTAATAGAGAAAAAGTTTAAAGGTGACTAATTGAATGAATGAAATTAACAGTGGAATAGCACTCACTTCAGACTTGACATTCTCCATCAACTCTTAAAAACAGTCTTCCTTAAACGCTAAATGGGCTCAAAATGGATGCTAGAGCCCAGTTGAGGCTTAAATCATCTCTCTGTTGAGCTCAAAAGAGAAGCGTCGAAGCCAGAAAATAGAAGAGCTGGGCTGATGGAATCTGGCGCAAACACATTCCCACCTTTCCAATCTTATTTTCGTCTCTCGCCTTCTGCCTGATTCCATTCCAGGGGCTTAGTGTACTTTTTGTGTCCCAGTGCGTACAAAGTCTATCAGAATGCATTTGTTTCAGGGAGCCCCCATTCACTTTCAAAGGGTTAAACAGACCATTCACCGGCCTGTCAACATTCCCTGGCCTGCCTCACGGAAAAGTCTGCTCGAGTTTTGTTCCCGATCAACACTTGTCTCCTCGGCCCGTTGTTGCTCGCGTCGTGTAATATCCATGACAATCGTGTTGGGCTTTTCAGGGGGCTCTGTAGCACCCATTCTGTGGGGCCACTTTCAGGCCATAAAGAGCTTTATTTGTGTGGATTTGAAAGAGTCATGTGAAGTGCCCTCAGGCAGGAATCCTCTTCAGCGGGTCACCACTGTCTCAATGGGCTTCACACTCACAGGCAGCCATCAGTACTGCCCTCACGTTCTTATGAAGCAACATCCCCGCCACCGCTGCAAGAGTTCTGAAGGTCCTCCGAAAGGTGCACAGCAGGCAGGAGCAGGCTAGGGTGGGGGCAAGAAAAGAAAGTTTACACAAATGGAGCTACAAGCCCAGTCAGGGAGATAAGTCTGCCACCAGAGGGGTGAAGAGCAAAAGTGAAGTAAAGGAGCATTTCTTGGATTGGATGAGGATGATGAGTACAGTTAATAAGCCCGTCATTTGACTGGGTGTCTGAGAGAAACAAAAGCAGTGCTTCTTCTAAGCCCAAACTAGTCCTACTGAAGTATGGACACACACAATTTAAAAATGTGCCAAAAGCACTGGAGGCCAGAGCGTGGGAAGTAAAGGAGGTCCAACGGCATATCCATTTTCATGCACCATATGGAAATTCTGTTGTGTGTGCAGTGGACTCGTTAGATAGTGGTGACCCTAACGGCCATGTGTGTGTACGCTGAATGCAAGCAGTGTGGAGAGGGGCGTCACCCTGACCCCCAGCATATGGATATCCATTCTGAAGGAGGGTTTTCACAAACACAGCCATGCTGCCAGGCAGGCCCTTGGGACTTTGATTTGTTAATGAATTGCTCTATTGACTTGCATCTTTGCTTGCTTCATTAGAAAACACCAACAACAATCCCTGTTTTCTTTTTTTCCCCTCTTTTTATTCCTCCCTGATCTTATGCAAAGAAAGGAAGATGTGGGCAGGAAGGGTGGGGGGCTGGGGGCTTACAGAATGCTATTGTATGTTTGACTTAAATCTTCAGGCTTGTCATCTGTTTTTCCCCGTTCTGTGGCTTCCATTCTTTAGCTCAGCTAATTTGTATGGTGGCAATTTAAGACAACTCTCCAGTGCTCAGTGATGCAAGAGAAGAAAACCTAATGCCCCACTCCCCCACCTCCCTGTCTCACTCCCCTCAACCTCACACCCCCCATCTCAGGCAGGCCATGGCCCAGGACCAGCCTTCTCTAAATCTATTTCCCAGTCCCTCCCGGCCCTCATTACCATGTGGAGACAATGATGGTTTTGTCAGGACGATACCTGCTTTACAAGTAGCAGATTATTGTGTCCCGCCAGTGTTAACACAACAAGTACAAGCCCTCTGTCTGTGGCCATTCCACCGGCTGTCAGCACTCATCCATAATGGTGGTGTGACACCATAACACACGGCACACAAAGACGTGTGACCCTCCAGCTACATGCACAAAGACATACAGGCTCTATAAGACGTACACAACATATGGCTACAGCATTATGGCCCTTGTTTTTTTCCACAAACCCACCACTGAGCCAAAAACTTCCTGCCCTTTGTCCAGAAAATGTGTTGCCCCTGGCTGCTAGGCCACACAGTGCCATGGTTGTGCACCAATTACACCATACTTTACCAGGAGTGCCATCTGTATGCCAAATGGGCCAGTCTGTCTGGGCATTCTGGCCCCATAGGTGTGAATTTTACAGGCCTAAGAGTGTATTAAAGACAGCAGGAACCTTGTAGGTGTATGTTTTTTTCCCCTGTTTAAACATTTGACGTTATGAGTTTTTTGTACTGCAAAAGAACATTCTTGTTGACTTTTCAATTCCTACTTTGTGGGTAACCGTCACCTACAGGAAACAAAAGGCAAATACAGGCAAAGGAAACTGACACATATCTAATCTTGTTGAACTTCCAATGACATCTGGAGACATGGGTGATATGGAGAGTTTCCATTCCTAAACCAACACAAAGGATTTTTTTTTTACAGTGGCTTTTGCCTCTTATCATATCCCTGTGTAGAATGTCTAACATGCTCTATTGACAATGCCTCTTGCAATAGTATTTAAACTGTAGATCAACATGAGAGGAAGTGTAGCAGACTTTGACAGCCTTTTATCATTGTTGCAGTAATAAGAATGAATAGAGTAATTGTGAGAGTTTTTTTTAACTAGTGAAGAAACAACTGATAATAAAAAAAAAATCCAACAATATTCGTTTCATTTGTGTTAATATGTTTCCTTCTTTTGGAATATGAGAGGTGCTTACAAGAACAATGAAAAGACATTACAGAATAATTGATGTCATGCTTCATTCTGAAACTATATGTGTCAGTAGAGAGCTGTACTAATTTAACTTCTGGGTACCTGCTGGCTGAGGAAACTTCCTGTGTCTGTCTATGTTAGGAGGCAGTGGGTCAGCTAAGAGGAACTTCCTGGCCTCTGCAGAGTGGTGGATGCCTGCTGTGTGGGTATAACATGGCAGGCCAGATCCATTGTCTTGAAAGAGGATGTGCTCTGGTGTTGTCTTGGCTCCTGGCCGGGACACAACTGTGTATGACGCACAAAAACTCTCACTGGCTGGACCAAAAGAGACAGGGTGGAGCATTTCATTTTTTTCCTGAGATAGGCCTTGGCATGGGAGGTTTTGTCCGAGTCTAAATCTAAGATTTTTTGGTTAAAGAGTAACGTGGCGTTTCCAACCTAATATTGGCTTAAACATAATTTAATGTTTAGGCAAATTCCATTTATTATTGCTTTTCTTATTTTTATATTTATTGTTACGACTTGGTACATCAGTCATTTTCTGCCAAATAGCCTTGTGAAAATGGAGCCAGATAAATCTTTACCTTGGACTTTGATGGGGTTATTTAATTGGTGGGTGGGGACAGGTGTCAGTGTGTGTCAGTTAAACGGTTGTTCTTAACATCAACGCTACGCTTTGACTATCATATATGTGCAGGTTACCAGAGCTGGGCAAACATCCGTTAATCCGTTAATCTTTAATTATTGTTGCTAATTTTTTTATTTATTTTTAACATGGACGTTTATTTGAAAAGCAATTATCGAAACCTATATCTTCTGTTGAATTTGGCCTCAGTCAATGTCCAAACCCTGCTCATACATGGTCAAATGGATTGCGGACAACCTGAGCAAGCGAATAGCACTTCCAGTACTTTAGAGAGCTTATCGAATAACAAGCCAAAATCCTGCTTGACCTACATGAATGTAGTTGCTAAGTGCCACTAGAGCAAAGACAGTGTTGATATATCAAAAACGCTTCTATTTTTTGCAGATTTTCAAGTCTAAGTTTGATCATGGCCTCTTAAGTATTCGACTTGACTGACATTGCAAAAAGCTAATGTTTTGTTTTTGTTTTTTAATAACACTGTTTAACATAAACCTTGATATTAACTTCAGTTAATTATTAAAGAAATTGACTGATAACTTCTATCAAAGTGAACAACTTTGTAAATGAATTAACAGTTAACAAAGTAATATTTTGATTAACTTAGCCCACCTCTGCAGGTTACCACGTGGCCTTTGACTTGGGTCTGAGGGTAGTGCTTGGGACTATTGTGTCCCATTTGATTTAGCAAATTAAATACTGTATAATACTGTACTCATACATGTAGATGGAGCCTGTGTCAAAACATTAAGCCAATATGTAAAACAATTATGCAGACAGAATGTTGGGTAGAGACAGCTAAACTACCCAACAGGGCCAATCACTTCTTCAGAGTGGCATCAGAAACAGTTGGATTTCAGTTTGCTAGCTGCTGTGCTCGCAGGAATCTCAATATTTATCCAGTTTGTCTGGCCATGCACCTGCTGGGGGAGACATTAGTCATTTGTAAGTATTAACATGGGCATCCCCTCCTTCCCTCATCTTCCCCGTCTCTCTCTTTCCGCTCTCTCCTTGTCTTCCTCCCCCCTCTGCACTCTCACTCCCTCCCTCTGTGAGTACACTGTCAGTCATTTTGTATCCTTTTAAATGTCATCCACTTACTGCAGAGAGCAGTCGCCCCACTTGACAGTTTTATTGGGAGACATTGTGATGACGGTGATGAGAGAGAGAGAGAGAGAGAGAGAGAGAGAGAGAGAGAGACAGACACAGAGAGAAGAGAGAGGTACAATTGGAGGGAGGCATCATTGAGTCAAATCAAATTAGAATAATCAGAGTGATGTGATTAATAGGAGTGCCATTGTGAGGTAATCATGCACAGCGATCATCACTGCGGTGGACTTCAAATTAGCGTGCCCTGCAGTGAGGCTTTGATCTGGCAAGCATCAAATAAAGCTGGGCGTCAGGTTGTCATTTACTTAAAGTACACCTTCGCCTTGACGTCTTTTCGCCACACTAAAAATAGAGACGGGAGACAAAACGTGACAAAAGGCAGAGGTACCGTCGACAAATGATCATGACTACTCTGTATGGCACCTGCTACAGTCAGCCACTCAAGAAGATCCACATCTCCATTTCTTAAGGTGGACTAACAACAGAGGTAGGAGAAAGAGAAAACACTAGAGTACAATAAGAAAGACATCAAAGTGTCATTAGCCCAAGTGACTTTTTTCAGACTGTCAAGCCCAGTTGTGGTTGAAACATTGCTGTAGTAATGATCAAGGATTTCTTTTTCTTATCTAGTCTCTTTCTTTGTAATTGTCCTGACTTTAATGTGAAACATCTAGATGCTATTTGGAAAATATACATCTTACATCCTCACTGTGTCCTCTTGGTCCCTCCTTTATGTCAGTCATCAGTGCTTTTAGGATGCAAAGAAGAGAAGGTTTACGTATATTGATAGAACAAAGGATGTACTGAAACGCGATTTTAGACAAAGTCCCCCGAAAAAAAACAACATTTCAAACAAAGTAGCCATAGACGGCATTGCCCTGATCGGACACTGTCAGAGAACACACTCTAATAGTAAAATAAAAAGAGACATTTTGGATCTGTCATGAACCTTGTAGTTGAGTTTTTGAAAGCTCAAGTGTCATGGAGACTGCACATGGTCTCTGAAACAGAGAACTGAATCTAAGCTTCCCTCTCCTACCACTACAGGAATACTGACATTTTCATTAAAAGGTCACCAATCTTTTCATGTATTCACCTCAGCTTTTAATGTGAGTGGAAAGGTGAGCAGGGATGGATGAGAAAAGAAGTGAGTGATGAGAGGGAGAGGGAGAGAGATAGGATTTCGACATGAACAGAGGTGAAGCAGGACTCCGAGAGATACAAGATCAAAAAGAGAAAAAGACCAAAGCAAACGGTTCTCAGACCAAGGTCAGAGCTACAAGGTACATATCCTCAGCTCTTATCTCATACAGATACAGAGCTTTGAATGGTAACAAGGAGAATGATGTGTACAGTTGAATGCCCTTATAGCATGTCTCCGACAATGTTTGGTTTAAAAGGTCTTAGTGTCCTTCCAAAATGTCGAAGTTCACATTGAACTTTGTAAAAAAAAAAAAATATCCAAAGCTAAGTCATGTGAGATCATTGTAGAAATGTTAATTAAGTTATTCTCTTAAGTAAGCAACTACCATATCCAGTTTGCTTCTTTCAAGGTTGTTTATAATACTCCTCATGAAAGGACAGACTCAAACAACAATTTTAATGGTAAGCCATGGTAAGGCTGTGAATTAAAATCATTTATATGTAAAATAATTCAGCATTAGTGTGTGAGGATATCCATTACTGAGCTAATACTTTGAAATGAATGCCAAAATAAAAGAAGGCCTTTTAGTCCTCTAATTTACTATGTCAACCGCATGAAGTTAAAAGATGCCCCCATTTAGCTGTTTAAATGAGGATGTAGAATTTTTCCCTCTGAAAATGGATTAAAATAATTTGGCGAGAATAATCATTTAAATAGCAATAAGGACCCAGACTGTATCTATTGAGCATAAAATAATTTCAAGTATAAATTAAATAGCTTATTACTGCCTTTCATTTCCTTGAGGGAATCGTCTGCACTCCTTTTTTCTCTGCTCTCTTGGTAGATGGGGTAATTTTCTTTGGAGGCTGCTGGAATAAGCACCGCGCGGCCGCGTGTTCAGCAGGGAAAGTACATGAAAGTCTCCTGTTTTACACAGTGGATCTCATTCTCCATGCTGTCCATATTTCTGTCTGTCTATCTTGAGACTGGTGCTAAAGCTCCTTAGTTTAACAGTGTTAGAAGAGTAAAAGAGGTCTCGTAACTGCGGCTCAACACGATTCTCAAGAATAAATCCTGGTATAATCTTTTATGCTTTACCTGTCAGAAATCCTTCACTCAGTGCGTCCCTACATTCCTTTACACACTGTCAATATGTCAGAGAATTGCTGAGATAGGTTAATTTCAACACCTGTCAGCTGATATACTACCCAAAATGAAGTTGTGCAATAGACTGGCCTGGGAATGTTTCAGAACTGGAATGCAGTGTTCAGTGATTGCAGTGAAGTCGAGGTGGACAGGCCTTTGCTCTAGCTGTGTGACGTCAGTGTGATGGCATGGCAAAATGCTGAGGGCCCGTTTGGCCCTGACAGCTGCGTTTGCCCACAGTAATGCACCCTGCCGGCCGGGGCCAAGGCCTCTCTCCTGCTGTCAGCACACCGATCGGCTTTCATGGATCATCTCTTATCTGCCGAATCTGTCATTGCAGAGGAGGGCTCCTTTTGGGGGGCTTTAAACCATGCTGCCATGGTTCACAGGCTCCAAGCTCCCCTTATGGATACTTTGCTGTCTCTTTCCCTTTCTGTCTCGCTGTCTTTTCCAATTCATATCCTGCTCCCTTTCTTTCTTTATGACTCTATCTTGCTCTCAAATGCATGCCATCTCTGTCATTCCATTTTGTGTCTTCACTGTTTCGGAGTAAGAGCTAACCTGAGAGGCAGGTTTATGGGAGCTGGGAGATGGTGGATGGTTGGAGTGTTGCGAAGTCAAGGAGGCTTTTGGCAGGGAAAAGGCTTTTGTTTGTTTGGACAGATGCACAGGCCCATCTCTGAACTTCTGTCAGTGATCAAAGGAGCCGATGATGTAGAACAGATTCATGGGCCATGTCTTATCAGCCCTTGCTCCGGCCCTCATTCATCATCCTGAGCCCTCGTCCGTCTCATTCCGATGACGGCACCCTAAACAAGGTGAATTAATCACTGCCGCTACCGGCTTTGGCTGGGTGGCCTCAAGCCCTCCAGGTATTCATGTGGGCCTGGGGGGCTCAGGGTATACCCAGAAACAACCCCAGCTCCCCCAGGGCTGCTTTGCTCACTGGGTCTGCTCTTTTTCCACCACTAGCGTTGGTGCTCTTTCAACAGGCCTGCCTTGGTGCTTGGGATACATGTGCATACAGTACACGTGGCACTCAAAAATGTACCTATGTATGCTTGCACATACATACACAGCATGTTTGCCTTTAAACTTGTGATGTGTAATATATAAAATGCATCTGGTGGCCTTTTGGTGTTGATATCTTTTAGTGTATGTCCTCTTACTGCAGTTAACTTCGGTCGACAGCATCCCCCATTATTGATTTCAAATGGAAAGTGAGTCATTGCGCTTGTAGAGGATGAAGGGGAAAATGGCTTAAGTGGTTCCTTAGTGTCAGCAGGTTAAGCAAAGCATTTCACACAGGCTTTTACAGCTAGAGATAGTACCTTTGTGTCTGAAAAGACTGAACTTAATACAAATGCCAAATTTGACACCAAAGGGTAATGGCTACACTCAAAATGAGATGATTGTGAAGAAAGGCTTGTTTGTCACACCAAGCGGTACTCACCTTCAAAAGTTTCAGAGGTGAAATAAGACTTTGACGCAGACTTTGGGCATATCTTGTAGTAGTCACAGCATTCACAGCGTGCATTGAATCCAAAGGGTTTTGTTGAAAGATACTGACCATGCTTATGTTAATACATTAAGTTACTGATTTAGGTACTGGTCTTATAGGAACATGACATAGTGCATCGATTATTCCCAATTTAAACTATAACCTAGAATAAAAGTATTAAACTTAAGGATTGGTTGCTTATTTTTTCAACATGCGTATGACCCTGCAGAACACTGTTTCATATGTTCTTGGGAGGTTTCTTGTAATATTGGTAGCAACAGTGACCTCAGCAAATTACCATTAAATTGCTGGCCATGCTGGGCTCCAAGGGGTGGTTATAGCAGTCTGGAAATGAGGTCAGGAGGTCAAGTGCCAAAGCACAGTGTCATGGAATACAAAGTCAAATGATGGACCATGTGTGCCTAAAGAGCCAAGCAGATGCTGAGAAAAAAAAAAACATCAGACAGAAAAAAAACACACAAAGTCAAAGTCATTTCTTTGGTGAAATCTTCAGCAAACAGATGTTGACAGGCAGACTACAAGTTCACCCCAAGGTGAAGGGACATAAACCCTTGAGGAAGCCATCTCTCTGACGTCTGAACAAAGAAGACTTTCAGACAAGGCTGTGTAGTAATGAAACAGGAACACACACAATCAGCACCTATCAGTCAACTCAATATTTCTCTCATATTCTCCCATTTATGTCAGTGTAGCTGCATAACCTTGCTGTTGTCCTTGGCCTCTGAACTGTTAATAAGCCTATTTGTTAAAATGACACTGGCAGGCAGCATAAGCTTTGTCCCCCTATCCCTCAGAGTAGAAGTCAGTTATCCCCCCTCACAGCTCATCTGGCTGAGGTGAAGTGATATCACTCTGACTGCTGTGACAGCTCTACTTTAGCATATTCATGACGAGTAGAGTCTCATTTCACAGGTGTATTAAAATAACCCTAACACCTTTTCTCATAGAGAGCCTCGTCTCACACTGCAGTGGCCAGACGTCATGCATGAAAATCGATGGGGGAAATATGTAGAAATATAAGCATGCATCAGAGGCCGGGTCAAGAACCTAATTTCACAGTGACACCGGGGGTAATTTGGCTCCAGAAATGTTTGTCAATTCGCCATTCATTTGAGTAGGCATGGCATTGTGAGGCCCTTGATGTGAGTGCAAGGTGGCCAACCTGAACGCCTGTATTTATGGCGCACTTTTGTGAATACATTACGCCTGTCACGATGAAATAAGTGACATACTTACATGCTGCGAAGAGTAAGTCCAAAGGGGTGAGCAGTGGGCGAGGGGGAGATAAGAGGAGAGGTAATTAGTACATTCATCTTTTTTATGATATCATTTTTCAGACATATATGATCACAATGTAAATTAGAAATAAGGAGGGACCTGCAGAAAATGGAATTCATTTGGAGCAGGTCAATCGCCCTACAATAGCGGTGCTGGGAGGCCAGGTGTAATTTACGGTGGCGCTTGGCCCTCTCTCTCTCCTGCCATGCACCTGGCAGAGCCTGATACCCTGCTGCTCCCCACAGCTGCTGGGCCTCCTCTCCCACAGATAACACTCACGTCTCCAAATGAGATTCATTTACTACACAGGAAACAGAGGAAAGGGAAAGAAAAGGAAGATGAGAAGAGACAAAACTGCTCTCCCTTTTCTCTCTTGTGATTCAAGACTAAGCACTTACTGTAATGACATTCTATGGATTATTGATTTTTGATTTGGTTTTTCTGCTCGGCAGATGCCCCCTGTTTTAGCAGAGCCATTACCTCCGTAACGATTAGAAACAAAAAGTTAATTATGTAATTATAAAGCCAATAACAGCCTGCGCTGGTTTACCCTGCTTTAGTCGGTTTAAACATTATCTCTTGTGTGCACATCATAACAGGCGGAATGTGAGGAGAGGAGATTAACGCCTTGGAAAGCAGATGCGGAATTTAATTCTCCAGTCCATGGCTGCCTGGGAAACCATTAAGTAATCACAACATTCTCCCTCGATTAAATTCACGGCTGCCACTTTGCACACAAAGGGAAGAGGGAAGAAGAGGTGCCTGCAAAGCTTTCCCATTTTTATTGACTGTAACGTCAGTCCCTGCCTGCAGGCACAGATGAATAAAACTGTTAAATAGAGTACCTCAATCTGTCAGAAAATGAAAAGTTTGAGTGGGCAAAATAAAATCTAAGTAAAATAAAAAAGGAGGGGGAATGTTGCGATGTGTTAGGCCCGATAAAGCTCACTCAGAGTGGATGAAATAAATGGGGGAGCAAAAAGATGCACTTGATATTTCCCCATTATTTTCAGTCATTTTACTCCACCGCAAATGATTTCTGTCCCCAGCAGCTAAAGATAAGGTTGATGGAGAAAGAAAGGAGGTGGCTGAATTGGACTTGGTTTAAATGGATTAAACACACATACAGAGGCACACAGACATGAGTCTACAAACTCACACACACACACACACACACACACACACACACACACACACACACACACACACACCCCCACACACACACACACACACAAACATACATACAGCTGAGACACACCTATATTGACAGCTAAGGATGCATACAGTAAGTGTGACTAATTACTTAAAGATGGATATGTGAGAAATTAATATGGCCTTGAAATGATATTTATTAAATGTTATGCAGTGTAGCTAGTTCAAACAGCCATAGACTGAGAGAGGTCAAAGGGGCGGTCTCCATTTATAAACGAGCACTTAAGGGCAGAGAGAGGGTCCTGGTCTGATTAATTGGGTAATTCATTAGTTTGGTTAAGTCGTTTAGTAAGATGGGTGAAACGAGGGCCTATAACCTGAGGGCTCTGCTTAGCACTAGCTACAGACGAGGAGGAATACTGTGGCTAATGCAAGATAACAACATCAAATGAACTGTGAACAAACACACATATATAGCCATGAGCCAGAGTAGCTGTGATTCCAGGAAAAGGAGCAATAAACAAAGGAGTCCCATCTACACTCAAACACACTCACACACACACACACACACACACACACACACACACACACAAATTGCCCTTTCATATTGTATGAATTTCAACGGGTTTGAAATAACAGTGCAGCGATTTGTGATGGGTGTGTTTCCCAAGCTCGTATTGACAAGCATTAATCCAACATGGAAGTTCAGGTATGTGTTATTGACTGTGTGGCTGAATGGGAGCTTGTGTGTTAAAGGGCAGTTCCTTATGCTGTATTTAGATAGGCTTAACTTCAAAGTGCCTGCCATCATCTATCATGCTCTTTGGGTCATCAGGATGTAAGGGACTCAAGCTTTGGTCAGAGAGTCTGATTACCAAGCAGTTTAAATGTGTCTACACTAGTGATAGGCGATACAACCTCAGATTAAAATAATGGTATTCATTTATTTATGTATTTATTTTTGGCTTCTTGTGGTAACAGTATTACATTACGGTATTACAGTATTAAAGGGGATTTTGCATGCAAACACACATTCACAAACTAGAACCTCCTTTGTTCCCCTCAAACAAGCCTGTTTGATGGGATACCTGACTCATTTATGTGTGCTAGACCAGAGAAACATGTTTTTATAAGTCACTGTGCGTTTAGATCTTAGTTCCCCGTAACTAAATCCGTGTATGATTTAAGTGTTGTTTTTCTCCTGCAGAGGTTTGTTAATCTGCTGCTGAAGACACCAAGTTTCCTGATATGACTATGTCATAATAAGAGCTTGATAAATGGGCAGTTTTATTGTGAAAGATTTGTCGGAAATAAAATGTGTTAATCATTTAAGCTTTAACGGAGCTGCAATTACAGCAGACTTTGAACAACACTGTAGGTAGTTTTAGTCTTTACATATGCTCCTTTGGCCAAGTCACAGACACAGCCCTTCTTTTGATCATAGGACAAGCGAGACATCAGTTTAAACACATCTTTAAGCAGGTAGATCAGTTGTAATGGAGATGCAAATCCATTTTATCACATAGCCTATGTTAAAGCACTGGACACACACACACACACACACTGTAATGTTGCTGTTATTTGCTGAAACTTGGAGAGGGGATAATGAAAGTTAACTTGATTGCCGTGCTACACTTCACAATCACTGTAAACATTGACACTCGCTCTGATATGATGAGGAGGAGTCAGTGCGTTTGGTTAGTGAGTGTGTGAGACCGCTGACATTGCTCTGAGCGTTGGCGTGAAACATGCAGAAGACCAGGGGACTGATTGTCTGTCACAAATCACTCTTTAACGCTACTTTTACTTAAAACGCCACTTTAGCTGGTAGGTTAAGCAATCGGTGTTGCCTCGTGTGTACACTACAACCAAACCCCTGTGCTTAAACTGGTAATGATGTTATTGGAAAAATTGATGTCATGGCAGAACATAATACCCGTGTGGGTATTGACACCGGTTTGCCGCCCACCCCTAGATCAAACATGACACTGTGTTTTTAACAGGCTATTTTTTCCCATACTTCTTTAAAAGTACTTTCTTGAATCCCTGCTTAGAAATACTACACACATTTACAGGCTGATGCTTGCATACACATGCACACACCTGCATTTGCAGCACACACTGAATCCTATGCCTAGCTTCTTTTCAGACCCATACAGTGCCCAGTGTGAGTGCCAATCTGTTGCTACACTCCCCTCCACTCCTGTCCATCAGCTTCTTCCCAGGGGCCCCCACTTGTACCCAGGGGGCCTGGGGCCTGCTCTTCCACAGTCCCTCTCCACTCAGTGCAAATGCCAGGATCAGGTTTGGGAAAGGCAGCAGTTTTTTGTTTACAGTGGACAGCTGGTACATTCCAGATAAGAGCTGAATTTAAAGTGAGTACAAAGGCAGCAAGCTCAGGCTTCCTCTTTGTCTATCTATTCCTATTGATGAGCTCCTCAATCAGGCCCAAACGGTTTGTTTCTACAAGCATAAACACAATATCATAACAGCACTGGCAGAGAATAGCAGGCAGTGTGTTTGCTTCCTGTTCAGACCTGTTAAGCCTTTTCAAGGCGCTCCGTGTTACACCACACACTGAATGGACAAAGTGGGATGATGGATTTCAATACTCAGGTTAAAATCCAAGCACACTTGTCAGTAAATTCTTTGATCAAAGCAGTACAATGACAGGAATTTATGATGTAAAATCTGGCTTGCAAACAGTTGCCTCATGCACATTTTGCAAAATGAAGCATAAGCTGAATGCCTTTCTCCACCAACACTTAAACGCTGAAAAATATGCTGCCATTTTCTTTTATTAGTTACATTTACACTAGTAGAAAACATTCAGTGGAGCAATTTAAGCCATTTTCTTCAGTGTTAGGCTGTTGTTAAAGCTTTGCAGAGCAGAATGATGACCAAAGCAGACATTTACACCCTTTAAGAAGCTCTTAAATTCCTCCAGGACCCCTGTAGCTATGTTCTAACACCCCTCTTCTGACCCAAACTACTGCAGGAGACCCCTGAAACACTTGGTCCCATTGCTCTCTTTCACAGGAACCAGATCTGTGCAATGCAGCACACAAAAAACAAATTGTTGAAGTATGGTATACCTTAAATAAAAATATGCACTAAAGAAATAAATCCACACAATATGCACACTAACAATGCATAATGCACACACACGAAGCATGTGACATCAAGAATTCACTTTCTCCAGAAAGCCCAATTCCTCCCCACGTCCTTTTTGAACCAGGTCAAAGCCCCCACCCACCAGCCCCAGCAGAAAGGATGGGAAAACTAATGACTACAATAGAGTGTTTGCATTTTTCTTGGGCCCTGAAAAACACAAAGAACAAGGCCTGTGACAAGCTCCATTATGTGGTTGCTCTGCCAGTGAGGAGACAGCTCCTGCTGGAGAGATGAAAGTGGGGGGTGTGGGATAGGGAGGACAGGAGAATGGGGAGTGTGTGGGTGTGGGTGGAGGGGTTATGTGTGTAGGGTGTCAAGAGGGCCGCGAAGATGGCAGGTGATGAGGACGGTCCCGCCCTCGCTGCCATAACCCATGTCGCGTGGAGCTACGGGCCCATCAGCACAAAGACAAATTATCGCAGGGGGAATTTCACGGACAGGAAGAATCTGTCACCGAGTGGAACCCTCCCTCTTAGGGACTTCACACAGCCATTATGAGCTTCTTTAAGGAGGGAAAATTCACTGTGAGTCTGGCGTCCAACACCCCCAGAGCCAAGATGGATGAGGATAAGGAGGTGGGGGTCAAAAGTTAGAGGGGAGTTGTTAAGTTTTACTTTTCTATACTGTCTGAAGCATAGCTTTAAAACCTATCACTCCCCTTTTTTGAATATTTGCTGTTTTTTTCCAGAACTTTGTCGTAAAAAATACCAATATGATAAATGTCCATTTAAAAAAATGTGTGTCAATTTCTATTAACACATTTTTGGGCCCTTTTGTTATCATGAATGCTCTTATAGTGTAGGCTACCCAAGATATAGTTTAAAATAAATATCTACTTTTTAACCTTTTGTTTGCGTTCTTATTTGCTGAGATGGCCTCTCCGTCCAACAGTGAGCATAAGGATGTAAGCTTTCTCAGTGCTTCTGTAGCTGGCATTCAGCCTCCCAGAACTTGGACTGCTCCCAACAAGCACATGAAGAATCCTGCAATAATAAATAATACCACTCAATTGGGTATTACGTGTACTTAGAGACTTAGATTTATAAATTAAGGCTTTGTGTTTAATTGGCAACTCCCTGTGAGAGTTAACAGTGTGTTTAATGTGCACTTCATGGATAAACTTAACATTAAGCCTCTAGATACACAGGCAACAGTTGTTGAGAAATGCAGGCAAACACATGATGTCAGGCATTGTAAAGACAGGCTGTTCCAACAGGAGGGCTTCTAGTGGTGATAAATGTCTTATTTATTCGTGATGTTAAAGTGCTTACTATGGGGCTTGTACTTTCACCCCAAATGGAAATGTGAGAACAAGGGCCTTTTCTTCTTCTATCCAACAGATACATCATCACTAATATGAGGAACAAGGTCAGTAAAAGCTCAAAAGAAACAAACGTGTAAACAAAACACATTCAAAGGTGTTTCACCTGAAAGCATTAAAATAGCTTAAGAAGGGAAATAGTTTATGGAAAATTAGACCTGAAAAAAAGGTCACTCGTCACAATTCTGAGCATCTTTTAAACAGCTCTTAAAGTAGTGGTGTTCAAAGTTTCATTATTTAATAGTTTCTGGGCTTTGTAATAAAACCTTTTTCAATCAAAATTCCTTTAACTCATGGTGACGTACATGTTTGTTGAATGGGGAAAGAACTGACATATAACATAAAGCAATATCCCCCTCCCTTCCACGCTGTCTGTATCATTCATAAGACCACGACATGTGTAAATCATGCTCAATATTTTATAACAGGTTGTACTACAATTACTTATTCTCATTCAGAGTGTATGCATGCAGCCAAACATCTCACCCAATAATGGGAACAATGGGGCTTTAAGTTGTTCGTGGAAAGAAGCCACATCTATTGTGCTCAAAGATATAATTCCAATTGAACCATTATGACATTGCCTTTTAAATTTTTCTTGGCCAACACAAAAGACCAGTGGCCCTTTAACAAATGTGAAGGGGATTATTCTATTGCTTCAACTTCGAACCCCGCAGCCATTCTCCTCTCTTTCACACTGGGGCATGAACTTGGATGGGTCCTGCTTTCCCCCCTGCTGAACACCACATTTTAAACACACAGTCACAATTGGCTGGATTACCCCTCTCCCTGCCCCCTCTGCATGGAGCGATCCTATGGACTCAACAACCCCTACCATGCTAATAACCAACAGAGGTGCATGCTAACTGGATCATGTTCTGTGAGAAGAAAGAGAAAAAAAGACAAGTGTCCCTAACTTTTCTCATGTCACTTTCTCTCACAGCCCCTGGTGTAGATGGGTATAGGCCTCACTTAAAAGAGACTCCTTTGAACTGGATTCATGGGCCATTTGCATAAGCAGATTTGGGTGAAGAGAATGGAGGGGCATTGCGGCTGGTCATTAATATGCCAGCTAATTCAGCACATTGTAAGCCCATTGATGCTTCACTAAAGGGCAGTTATCCCATTGCCATTGTTTAGGCCTGAACCAGTCTCAGCAGTTGTTACAAATTACATACTTAATTGATTTAAAATCTGCCATAAACTGCACAATGAGGGGAGATATGGTAATGCTCGACGGTAGAGCAATGCTGAGTGAGATTTTTTTTCCTACCACTAATGTTAATGTCTGTGTAATAAATGAATGGGGGTTCAAACAGCTGGCTCTGTATTCGTGATATAAACATCACAAGCAGATGCTTTACCAGTCAGCCCAGCCTCACTAACATAAGCTCACAATTCAAACACATTTGCAGACTCATTTTTAACACATTTGTAAAACAATGTCCATTGATTATGTCTTAGATTGCTGGTCAGACATTCAGACGAGATACTTTCCAAAGATAACAAGTGCAAGTGCTTATAGGGGATTGTTTGTGCAGTCATGACTCAGACATGGTAATGCGCACTCCACATTTTCACACTCAGCACCAATTAGTGGCTGCAACAAAGCCTGACCAAAAATAAACATTGCAGTATTGCATACTTATATGATGTAATCCCTGGGATATGCTGGACAATATTAGCTTTTCAATTACTCCTCAGAGCCATTGAGTGGCAGTCTATTGAAACAGAGAGAATCCCCCCCACCCCCAACACACACTCACACACCCTGTCCTCCACAGGCTACTCCAGAATAGCACTTGAGATGTAGGAGACTTAATCATAGCACCCATCAGTATACACACCATCCTTCACCATCTCCCCACTCCACATGTGTTCTCCTCCTTACTTATTGTAACATCCTGCTGTTCCCTGGGTAGAGACAGACAAACAGATGATGCAATAATGTTTAATAATCAATAAAAAAACTTTAAATTGTTAGGCAATGTTGCTCATGATGGTGTTGATTATAAAAATATGAGATATAGTAAATAAAAATGACAGCAATGGCAATACAAGTGATGATGGTGGATTGATAAGCAATGGAGGAAGTGGTGCGGTGCCTCTTCCAAACCTTTTATGAGACCCCAACCCGCTCTTCAGCAGTTGTCATTGTCAGCAGGTCCTTGGAGGGGTTTGTATGCTGCAGGGGCCTCTGTCTCCCCCCTCTTCAATCTCCTGCCCCTGATAGGGCGACTTCAAAGCATGAAGGAGCAGTGCTTTGTGGGGCCTTGGACCCTTGACTCTCAACATGTGGTTTTGTAGCTCAGGACATCGGCACCTTTTAACCCATTCTGTCGAGATTAGGCATTGCCTTCAATTGGGCATTAGTGAAACTATAGTAACCAATAAGAAGCTTGTCTCTGAATGGAAACTATGTATCTTGTCACAGTGGAGCTGTCGGAATATCACGATCCCAGACAAGTTCCTCGGCAGGATTTTGGCTGCTTGGATTGGGGCCCCTTCTTTTCATGCTGACACCAAGTAAACTCCTTCAACACACATTCACAGAGACAGACACATTTTTGCAACCCAGGCACTGTAACGGTAATTTATGTTCCACACAAAGAGGGGGAAAACATTGTTTTCCAAGGGGCGCAGGCATTTAATTATCGTGTTTTTTTCATGTCTTGAGTGAGAAAATTGGACAAAAATTAATAACCATCAACAGTATAAGAATGGGGATGGGGGGGAAATGGCTACACAAGTTGACTAAGGGTGGGTTTGGAGGCTTGGGAAATAAACAGGAACTAATGGAGTGGGTCCCTGCTGAAGTCTTGGCTGGCACAAGGCTGGTCCTGGGGAGAGAGGAAGGACAGGCGGAGGGCCAGGCAATGTCGTCGGCCCCCAGCTTCATTAAGAGGTGCAAACACAGCTCCACAGTACTCAGGCCTAGGGCTCCATCAGTCAGATCCTGGCCTTAGCCCTGGCTTAACATGAGCTAAAGACTCCAGACATCACACACTCATTAAAGCCCGACTCCTGGAGCAACTGTCACTGGCTAGCACTTCTACAGCAACTGCTCTCTCCAGATTCCTGTTGAGGGGAATCTTCACACATCCCCAGGTTGGCTCCCTCTGCTCCAGCACAAGTCAACAGCTTGGATTAGTGAAGTCACCAGAGCCAAAACATTTATTCACAGAACAAAACTTGCTTGCACTTTGCTGGCTTTACCTTCTATGAGATGGTCATTTACTTAACTGATAGTGTTAAGAAGCATGATCTTTGCAGTTTTCAGATAGCAAAAAGTACTCACTGACAGCTCTATCATTGTTTACATGATGTGCAGTTGCCTGCATCTAGATAGTAACTATGCAAAGCCGAGCTAATGCCATCAAATATACACATCATAGAGTTGACACTTGGCTGGTGCTTTTTGTCTATCTGTTTTGTTATAGAGCCCCAGTTACAGTGTTCAATTGATGCTTCTCAATCGACACAAGTCTCACCCTGGCTCAGGCAGAGCAGAGAGAATCAGCATGAGGGTGGATAGATTTTTGGCTATCCGGACAGTGAGCCAGGGACAGTGGGCCTCCAGACAGAAGCTTGGCTGGACTCTGTGAAGACTGGAGCCTTCTGTGAGGTTGCCTGCCCCGCCACATGGAGTGCTCCAACAGTGACCCTGCGCAAACTGGCAACTGCCAACCGTCTGCTTCCGTCTGCTTGGCATATTTGGCCATTTAGTGGGCGCTTGTGAAGATCAAATGGGTTAAGATCACCCCTCTTAGAGAGCGGGGGGAAAAAGAACATCAAAAAGGTGTAAATTTCACTTCCCCACTTTTGATTAAGTCAAGCATGAAAAGAAATGTAATACTCTCAAGTGGCAAGGGTTTACACCATTGATGCTGTTACTTCTGCTTCAGGAGGCCCAATCAGCCGACAGGGAGCTGAGTAAACTCGCCCTGAGTTTTAGGGGAGGCCAGATGGAGGGCTTTTGCTGTGCCTGAAAAGACAGCTTAAGAGCTCGCCTCCTCAATCCCACTCAATACTGACTGTGTGAAATCCTGGCCCTGGCTAACCCTCCAACCCACCCGCCTTCTCCAAAGCTGGTGGCTACCACCATATGGGCTTGTTTAAAAACTCCCACAGGCTGGTACAAAGCACAACAACACAGTTTTCATATCAAGTACTCTCTCAAAGAGCCCCCCCCACCCCCACCCCCGACTCCTTCCCTTCTGATTCCAAAGGCTGTCACGGGTTCTGCTCTGATTAATAGTTGGTGTTGGCCGTCTGTTTTGGCAGATCATTTAGTGCAATGATTAATATGATTTTACCAGCTTAATCCAGATTTCATATGTTACTAAAGGAACTGCTAATTGACTGGATGTTTGCATTTTCACCTGCAAAAAAAAACACAATGCAATTTATTGGAGCGATATTAGTAGGGTGACCATCTAGAGTAACATTGCACCTCCATGTTTGGCTTTGTTGCGACAGCCTCGCACAAAGCAAAAGTGAAGTAGAGCAGTGCCCCTGGTAGTATGTGGTGGACAGCAGAATGAAATGGCTTTTGTAAAGACTTAATAGAATCTTTAACCGTTCCAACAATCCACTCCCATGGAGTTGCATTAAGTAGATATTGTAAAGGGAAAATGACCTAAATAGCTCAACATCAACCTCATTAGGCATGCAGGCAGGGTTGGGGCCATTTCATGGTGGATGCTATTGTCAAGGCTCACCCCAGGTAAGCATTAAATTGCAAATGATACCCTGAAAGGCAGAGAGGAGAGGGCCGAGAGGGAGAGAGAGTGAATATAGCAAACACAGAGCAAATGGTTCTCAGGACAACAGAGAATGAAAAGGCGGTTGGAGGAGCTGCTCTGACCGTAAAAAATCCAATACATCACAGCTTTTGGGGAGCAAATTCCACTCGTCTCCTAAGTGTCTTATTTGTAAGCAATGCTGAGCACAGGCCTGGGTAGAGAGACTGTGAAAAAATAGAGGGAGCAAGGGAGAGAACCTAATGACAGACTGATAGCAATTACTTGTGCCCGTCAACGGCTCCTCTCCCTCCCAGCATTCCAGGGGAAAATTAGACGAGTGGGAAAAATAAGGAAGAAAAAAGGATAAAGGGTTTGAAAACAGTTTAGATTGAGTCTGCAGAAGTAGTCTGTGCAGTCTCTCCACTGTCACAAAACTTTCCAGCAGAGTCTATCTCTCAGCAAATCAATAGATGCATCTTTAGCGCCCAACAATCTTCACCTAATGACCCCTTGGATCAACATGTTAATAAAAGGCTCTCTGAAGAACAGTTTGCAACTGAAAGTGCTTCTGTGAGTGATGTTAAAAGATGCTCAGAAACAGACCCCAGCCGAACTACACTCTGTCACCCTTCCTGGTGAGAAATTGTACCGTTGCATATTCTTGTCACCGATGGCATAAGTGAAAGGACCCCTGAGGAGAGTGTTAGTCACTGCTTGCCTTGTGGAGTGGAGTAAATTAAAGCAGGGATTAGGGCTGGCAAAATTGTGGATGACAAGCAAGGCAGTGGCAGCCAAATCAAGTGCTCTTTAGGGCCATATGTCTTCATGAAGTGTTGCAGTAGGAGCCACCAATGAGCCCACTGCACAGCTTTTTAGTTTATTTAAGCTGAAATAGATAAACACTCCATCTCATTTACTCTTTTAGTTCTTCCTCGCCCAAGTTCCCTTAACACATGAACTGTAACCATGGTCTTATCAAGACATTACCTGGAGGGGTTTAATGTGAAAATGCACAATTCAAATGAGTAAGACCAGACTTTAAATAGACTTTACCTTGGTAGTTGGTGAATTGTGTAAAACAGACCAGGTCAGTTTCCAGAAAATTTAAAGCAAAGAGTTGGCGCCTCACCTCATTGATGTTAATGCTGTTGCAGTTTAGCTTCTTCATACACTTCAGATTATCTCTATATGCTTTAATCACTTTGTTGATATTGCTGTTATTATGTATTCAAGTTGTAAAGATATTAATGGCTCATCATAACTGCCTGCACATTTTGCCCAGGCACCAACCATGGCCTTACCCAAATAGTCTTTCTAGAAATTGAGAATGCATCTCAGACACAAAATCTTCTATTGTGTACATGTGTGAAAGGGCAACCCAAGACATTGTCCAGAGTACATACAGTATGAAAAACATCTTTATCTGTACCCACAAACACACTCCAGCAATGTTATGTAAATGCAAAAAAGACAGAACTCTTAAATGTCAGAGTAGAAATAAAATGCCCATTTTCCAAAGCACACTAGCATATTATAGGATGAATATAGATAGCAGTTTCCACTTAAGCACATTAATAACATACTTGTTTTTCAATAGCAATCAAGTTGCTGTTTAATTGTGTTTTCGTGGATGAGAGTTTCACCATCAGCTTAATCTTCTACTCATTTTTAGAATCTGGTTGTGTGAAATTGTTTCCTTAAAAATACAATGAAGCAAAACAAATTTAACACATGAAGCTGTGAAGAAGCTAAGAGAATATTTTGACACTAGTTAATCCTTATTTTCCACGGAGAAACAATCTCCAACCTTAATCTGCTTTCAAGAGCAGTGTGGAATGTACCTACCTCAAGGGCTGAAAATAGGTGTGTGTCTGTGTGTGCGCTTTAGATGTCGAATTACCATGCAATTACAATATAATGACACACATTAATCGTTTGAGTTTCTCTAGCAAAGCTGCGGGACCGTGTTAGATGCATTAATTAGCAACTTCCTCATGTTGTGGCCCGGCAACTGTTAACATTTAAATACGTCTCTGCAGCCACCCTGCTCCTGCAGATAAATATCCTCTGGCTAGAAGATGAAAATATCAAAAACAACTGTGACCGCGTATGAACGATAACGTGACGACACCAGCCAGGTAGGAGGCAATAGCAAGCATGCTGGGAATTCCAGAGGCATTCAAAATGTGTGTGTTTTCAGTTTTACATGTTTTTTTGTGTAAACGTGTATACTTACTTGGAAAGGCCACATTTTTGCACAGTTGACCCTGTTATCTATCGATAGTACAAAGGTGATACATGCATTGTCATCATAAGAGCCTTATATCTGCGTTATCTACCTATATTTAAACTATTGAGGGAAATAAGGCACAAGAGGTATGTCAATTTAATTGATGTTTTTTCCCGGATTGAGTCATTTTAATTCTCATAAATGTCATTGTTTACATCTCTCCTTAATGATTCTTATTGGATTAGGTTAACCCTCCCTCTCATCTTGTATGCAGGCACAGTGTTAAATCTATGAGAGAACTCAGTGGGAAGCAGCCAGTGGGTGCTCTAATGAAAGTCACTCGGCTGCCCTACAGAGAGGTCAAGCTTTTACACCTGGCCATAACCACATGGGGGCCACACTGCAGGCATGGCCTTGGAAATGACTGTCAGATAAGGAACTGCATAATTTAGATGCAGGGATCACAACAGCAGCAAAACAAGAGGAAGGTGTAAAAAAAACTAGGTACCTGTAATGGATATTTATTCAACGCTATCAAGTATCATTTCACATCGATTTATACTATAAATACTCAACAAACTTTAGTTTAGTCACAAGGATTACTGCTTATAATCATTTTTGTTTGATGTAACGTCATAAGAACTTGTAAATGAATCGTATAGCTTGGTTAAGACCAGCTCAAACTAATTGCATAAAACACAAAACAGGCAAATAATCAAAATATGTTTTTAATTTGACTTTCACATTTCCACTCTGGCAACTCGACAAATGTTTGCAAGCATAATTCCAACCTAGTTTATCTTTTACCAGCATGTACTTTACATAGCCTTATAATAACTCTGAAAGCAGGTTGCTGGTTAGACATGTGTATGTGTGTATTGCCACTATCACACCAGAGGATGGCAGAGTGGTTGATGAGACTTGGCTGTGTGGAGCTTGGCTCCTTACTGTGGCTGCTTTTGATGCAGGGGAGGGCTTAAACATTGAGCTTTGGGCCCCATTAAGCACTACAAAGCCTGCTTATTTTCCTCAATTCCACACCTCCCTTTTAAATCATCCTGCATTCTATGAATTGTAAGAAAGAAAAGAAGAGAAGTATAAATCTAACTTCGTGTGGAATTGGGCATCGCATTTCAAAGGTATCTCAAAACAAACCCAGGGGATGTAAGTGACAGTTTTGACACTAATTCTGAGAACCAAATAAATAAGAGAATGGAAGTTTAAACTTATATATATAAATATATATATATATATATATATATATATATATATATATATATATATATATATATATATATATATATATATATATATATATATATATATATATATATATATATATATATATATATATATATAAACAACTTGTAAGGGACAAATATGTACTTTAAATGTGTATCACACAAATCTAAGTTCACTGGCTATATGGAACCTTCCAACATATAGGCTGCTAACTCCTGTTTCCAGTAGCATACATCCATCCATCTGGCTGCCTTGTCAACGTCTCTGGCCCCCACAAGCAGTCTGTGCAGCTAGACTCCATGCATGGTCTGATCCTCTTGGCAGCCAACGGTGCAGCACGCTAATGAAGAGGTAATGAGCCAGCAGATCCCTGCGATCTGCACGGGGGCCACAGTGCAAAAGTTTACGTTCCCAGGACATGGAGGGAGAGCATGCCGAACAAGCTGCAGGATGAAAGCTGGGCCTGAGTCGGCCGCATAGATCTACAGCCACAGAGGGGATTACAGACACCTACTTCAAGCTTAGGCTGGAGTTTTTGAAGTTTGGGTATAGGAGGGGAGGGATCCCTTTGGCAGAGTCCTGTTTGATTCTGGTGGGAGTCCGTCTCTAATCCCCCCTTCCAGTTCTCACCTTCTGCCTGATCCACTGCAGCCTCTCATCCCCGTGGTCCAGGATCATTATCCACCTTGGCCGAGGGGGCTCCCCCTCATTAATTTCCCTAAGCAGATTACAGAGTGTGCGTTTGTTGTTGTTGTTTGAGCCATCTGATTTGCCTAAGCCCTTTGTTTTTTCATCTGGTTTACACTTTAATGCCCCCGGAATGAGTTTCAATGACGGGGGATCAACCTGACCCACTGTTAATGCAGCAGAGAACTTAAGAGAAGTGAGGCTAGCCCGAGGGGATGGATGAAGGGAGGAACACATCTCACTTCTCTCCACGGCAGATTTAGATGTTCAGAAGGAGAAGACAAGCGTCGATTAACCCTCAACTCATCTCCTCAAAGTGGAGCTAAAGACTAAATGGGAGACTGGATCATCGACTGCATTCACTGGACCAATAAGGAACACAGACCTTATGTTAGCTTCTCTGGACTACAAATGACTCAGCTGCTGGGCCAAACCGGACCTAGCTGTCTCCCCACAGCCAAATACCCCTCTGAAAAATGAACCCTCAGAGTGATTCAGTCAGTTGGCAGGCCATGCAAGCTCTTCTCTGATTTTGGGGCTGTTTGTACAATCCAAAGCTGGAGGGGAATTAGTTTGCAGTGACCGCATGGTTGATCTGGTCCCTCCATCTTCTCCGTGTGACATCTCATTAGTAAGATGAACGCAGCCTGACCTGGGTCCAACAGCACTTGGCAGTCCAGTATGCTCTCCCGTCTGACACACCTCTCACACATCATTATCAGCTATTAGCCACAGTGAGCTGAACATTACATAATTAATCCAGCTTTTCATAAGCAAAGAAGGTGGAGGGGTGCATTCACTGGCATAGGACTTACTACCTCACCAAGAAGTAAATACTCAGCTTCAAAGTGTGCCCTCATTTAGCTTTGTTGACAAAGAAATGCACCTGAATTCATTATTGATTATGATTCAAATCTACTTAAAAAAACATTTTCTTATGAAAACATATGATCCCAGGGATTACATAACCATGAGAAACATAATTATGGATATTTAATCTGTTATGACATTGCAAATGCAATTATTGATAAAAACCCACAGTTTGCAGCTGCAAACAGAAGCACAGCTACAAACAACAAGGGTACAAAAGGGCAAACAACACATGCAAATAGAATCCACCAACCAACATACAGACATCATACCCAGCCCCCATTCAGAATCTACCTGGTTCCATACAATTAATCTGACAACCCAAAATGTAATTGATTGATAAGGCGCAGCAGGGACAGCACTAACTTTGCTAGGTTGCATTTGTCTGTGAGCACAGGCGGACAGTGCAGATGTCATCAGGCCCATCAATGGGCCAGACCTTATCAGGCCTCAGGATCGAAACAGAGTCCCACAGAGGGAAAACAGTGTAAAGTAGGATGATATGCTTATGAATTCAGTTTTTAATCACGATCCTTGGGTGCTGATTCGATTTGTATTGCGATATAAGTAATGTTGTATTGCAGTAGTGAGATTCTAAAGTATTGATTTTCGATATTTCATTTCCCTTTTAAACAAAAACTAAAGTGGAATGATAAAATAGTTTAAAGAATAGAATATCATAAGTAAATTTCCCAAAACAATGCACATCACATGTCAGTAAGTGAGTGTTTGCTTTTTTTTATCATCTATTTGTTTTTCATACTATCTATAAAACACTCAAGCTCAACATCCAGGCCAGCTTTTTCCACAAATTAACTTTTTCTGTGATGATCATCTGACACGTGTTTTCTTTGTTACCTAGGTGACAAGTCCCGCCCCATGTTGTATATGATTTGGTTGCCTTGAGCAGCGACATTCAGCACCTTGCTGATCAGTATGTGCTGAGATCTGTGGCTGAGATGCTCCCTGCTACATACACATTCACTTACAGTACCTGAAACAAATCCCAGCGGTTCACTGGATCCAATACCAGGATCAAGTTTTTGTGGATGGAGTATGAAGTTTTGGCTCATAAGCTATTTAGCTAGCTATCCTACTTGCTCACGGAGGTGGGACAGTTGTATGAAAGTGAACACAGAAATTACATTAACGCGCCATCTCCTCTCAGTTAGTATGGAACAACAGACGACTAATTTCCTTGTAGGGGGAGCTAATGGGGCAGTGTTGTACACCTCGCCATATAGATCTATCACCACGGGCCCATATGGGTTTTAAGGTCAAAGCTGACTTTACAACAGATAGTCCCTGGCAGTCTTTTAACATGGAAAATTTGCTTCATACATGTTTAAGAAAATGTGATTCTTTTCCCATTAATCTTGTGTCAATTACTAATATTTCATGTGCTGCAAAAGCAAATAGAAAACAGGACAAAGGTTAAGATTACAATTCCTGAGGGGAAATGATGAAAGATGTTGGTTGAGTAAACACAGCCTTGTTTAACCTACAATAATGTCCACAGTTGAGTGCTAGTCTGCAGCTGGGAAATGTTGTGGCCTGTTTTCTCCTGGCCTGCAATCATAGAGTGGCTGTTTGTGTATATCTTTTCATTTCAGGGTCATAGTAGCTTGCTGAATCACTCAGAAGCTGTCTTCTAAACTGTAACAGAACCTAGGTATTTGGTCTTGGTTTAGACTACGACATAAAAGACACAACAACATGAAATAAACTGTTATTTGTGAATGCAAAAGTTAAGTATTTGTATATGACTGCTACTTGCTGTAATTGACTGTCTGCAGCTCACTTTGTATTGACCACATCCTCACCTTTAGCTGCCTTGTTTGGAAAACCTGGTTAGTCTTTTGCATGAATAATTTAATCTGTTGTACTTTATCTAAAAAGTAGACAAAACATTTGTGTCACTTTATATACCTAGGTGTGGTTTGTGTGATTTTGCTTTTTTAGCGTCCTTGACCTCACATTGCACATTTGTTGCATTACTTGAAATTCCTCATACTTACTTACAAATAATAATTCAAAATCAACAAGTAAAATGAGAATTTCACAGACTTAAGACACATAATAACATATTTGAATGTATTCCATTTAAATTAGTCCACCTCCCAAAACAACCAGTTCAGTATGTTGCTTCTGTAAGAAATGCCCTGTCTAAGGTTGCAAAGAGTGTCTGAACTAATTAACAGCAATCTGTCAAGCAGTAAACTCCTGTGTGAACTCACCAACAACACAAAGTTATACAAAAAATAGTTTGGTTTAATTTGGAGCCCTCAATACTATTTTTTGAGACAAAAAATGTCACTGGGGTGAAAAATGCAGCATTTTCCTCCGCTGCAGTTCTATTTAACTTACTCTTACTAGAATTGAGCAGTTTTTTATTAAATATCTTGATTAGCATTGGATGTGTGGAAAATGTTTATGTGTATTTTATCCTGTTTTGAGTTTGGGAAAGTTGGTTAAGTGATATTTTAGAAATGAATGATATACAGAATGAGAGTGGGCTGTGGAGAAAAACAAGGCACTGACATCAGGGAAATGCAAGTCAAGGGTGTGCAAATATGAAGCATGTTTGAGTTTATATAATATTTGAGCCTTTACAATGTTTGGAAAAAATATTTTAAATCATATGACACATGAATCACTTTTCTATAAAGCATCCAAACAAACCATGTCAGCGCATTCAATTTGAACTTCAATCCTTAATGCTCCAACAACTTGGCCTCTCTGACCTTTAAAACAAAATTAACTAAGTGTCATCCCTCACTCTTCATCGTATGAACAGTGTGTCTCTGCTCTCTTACCCTGGCAATATCTGTTTTCAGTAACTGGTTCCACATCTGGAAGGGTCCTGGCCCTGATGAATGGCCTGCTGTGAACATTTTTAACCCATGACATGCAGGGGATTATCTACCTAAATTTCTTGGGATGGCTATAACTTGCCTTCCATTTCTCACTGGGCAAAGTCAACTACCTTTTCTGAACTATTATTTTGATTTCATGACAATTCAGTCTGACTGAACAGTAACTGCATGCAAGTGCAGTGTGAGCAAAGTGTTTGTAAATTCCTTTTTTGGCTGGTTTTATTTCTAACGTGCAGACTTGTGTTCATTTGATTTCATGCACTTATTTTTACTGTACTGCAACCTGGCAGCTGTAGGATGTGGGCAGCAACTTCTGCAGGGAACGTAAATAAGGCAGTAGAAATTGTCTTCCAATGTGAAGCTAGAAAAAAGAGACAGGCGGAAGATGGGGATGGGGAGGGATGCTGAGGCCCACAACCACATTGGGCTTCAGCGGCAGAGGAAAGCTGCAGGCAGTAGCATGGGCTCCCTCACGGCCTCACCCCACTGATCCCGCAAATTCGGTAAACTTCATGGAAATTTAATAAGTGCCGCTGCTTTGTGTTCACCCGCAGAGCCCAGGCCTGGTGCTGGGAGGCACATGTGTGATGGTTTACCCGCAGACACTTGCCAGCCGGTTTCTAAGGCAGACAGAGGGAAGTCCCTCTTAGTGCTGCTGGTCTATGAGCCAGAGAAGGAGCTGTGACCCGAGGGGCCGTGCTGCTTCAGCCAATATAGACTCTGTACGTCCTGAGGGGGAATAATATGTGGGGCTGGCCCGGGCCTGTTTCATTTCCCCTCCCTTTTCTTTTTTCTTTACCTCCCTTCAAAGACCCTGCTCAGCTGCTCCTGCCAGGCTACAGAGCTCTTTGAGTTAAAAGGACAGCGATCCTCATTTGAAATCGCTGCCTTTGCTCCCTCGTCTCCCCTTTTTTCAGGGGCTGGCTTCTGCTGGCTGCACCACACTGAGCAATGCTCTGCCATGACAACTAAATAGGCCCCCTAATACCACTTCATAAAGCCAAGGAGTATCCTCCAGGCAAGGAGCTGTAAATTAAAGACATAAATGTTTCCTTCATGGAAAACGCAAAGAGTGAACCTTGCACTAAAATGACAGGAGTGGCTTAACTGTCCAGGCTTAATGATACCTCAACCAGACATAATTTATAGGTGCGTCCTAGGGTGATAAATAAATGCATCTCCTGGTTTTGAGGACTGTGAAGAGAGTACATGTTGCCCTGTGTGTATATGTGTACATACATGTCATTGGTTGCACCCAGTAAAGGCATATTCAAATAAAATAAAATAATTAAAGCATGCATTCATAAGTATGTATTTGCCAGGCGATATTGTATGTAGTCTAACTTGAATGCAGCAGGTAGACATGAAAAATGTATTTAATTTCAAACTGTCATCACTCAGCCCTGTCCATCACAGTCACATAAACAGTTTTTGTCAGTCTCATAAACAGTTCAGCTGTCCCCCTGACGGTTTTGCTTGTCATCGTTCATTTTCTAAGAGAGGGATCCGACAAGAATGACAGACGAGGAGGAGAAGAAAAGACCAACATGAAAAAGGATTTCTTCTGGCTTTCAAAAAAAAAACACAGAGGAAAAAAAGTGCTCCTCTGCTGTTTATTTAGTCTCACTCCCTTACCGGTCGACAGACAACAATGAACAAGTGCAGGCAACCCTTGCAGGGAGATGACAAGAGATGAAGATGAGTGAAGGAGCAGTCTGAGAGATAAGAGCTTTCGTTCACTCTGTTTCTCTGTCCTTCTTTCTCTCTGTCTGTACCTCTTTCTTTTCTTGCTGCCTATGATGATGTGACAAGGCTGCTAAGCAGATAAATGCATCCCATCATTTACACAACAGGCTGTTTGTAACAGAACAATTCCTAGATTCATTTTTCTCATCATTATTTCCCCGTTTTAGCGTGTCACTGGGGTCTTGCGTTGTGGGTGTTGTGACGGCGGAGGTGAGATAGGAGGGCAGACAGGCGCAAAGTGGAAGGATGCTGGGCTTCTCTAAGGGGATGTTTGGCTTTGTAATTTCACCCTTGAAATTCGTGATTACAAACGGGACAACTTTTTTAATTTTCTCTTTTGTCTGGATTCAACTGGCTGACAGTCTGCCCCAGCAGCCAGGCCTTTTAATCAATCACCTAGATAATCAAATGTCACTGGCTATCTGCTCCATGTAATTACTTTTGCAATTAAAAATCAATCTCCAGTCACCCCGTCTAATTAGAGGGATGGGCAGATCTTCATCTAGATTGATTTTATAATACATATTGACTTCAAATGCCATAACATTGCCATATTCCCTCATTTTCATGCTGTGGAGCATCAAAACAAAATGCCAGGGATTATGGGGAGGTGCAGAAAGGGGTTGTTCTGATTCTGCATACCAGGAAAAGGTCCCCAGTCAAGGAAAGGTTCAACTTGCTGCTTGTCTGTAATGACAACATTCATCCTCTCCGCTCCGATCTCCGATTGGGTAATAAAAATGGCGGTGTGATATTTAACAAGCCAGCGGGCAAAATACATTGCCTGCTGGCTATATATATATATGTGTGTGTGTGTGCGTGTGCGTGTGTGTGTGTGTGTACAGAGAGAGAGAGAATGACTTACATCTTTTAACAGTCATGATGCAGAGAATTTTGAGAACATTGCTTTTGAATACAACAACACCTCAACAAGTGTTGTCTGAGGGATTTCACATAAATCCAGAGGTGTCTCTTGGTGTGTTTTCTTAGTCCATCCATCATAACATCCAAGCAGCCTGCTATGGCAGATAAGAACAAATAAAAACTCCACCAGAGATGACTCGTTCATGACTGTCTCCCTGCTTTTAGCAGATTTAGTCCCAGAGACACAGACAGATGTGTCCTTCCAAAAGACATCATAATGGCCTGTAAGTTTACCACTGGGGACAGGCATGTGCCCTACCATGTGTCTTTCTGTTTCTCATCTCCACTTTGTTGCCTTCAGGGAAACTCACAGCACTGACAGGTCCAATAATGAAGCTTTCGAGTGTAGGCTTATTTAGACACACGCAGAAACACATGCAGAAACGAACACGAAAACACATGCACAGACTTACATGGAACAGGCACAGCCTCAGGGAAGGTGCCACTCACACACACAAGCCGAACAGTGGAGCCTACAGGGAGACATGAAGCTGAAGGACCAGCTGTGTGCGGAACCTTGAGATCCACTGAATGCAAATAAGAGGAAAAGGCTGCCACTGGCTTGTAATACAAATATGTACACAGCTAAGTGCTTAACTATATTGAGGTCTCTTTTGGTTGATTGAAGCTACTTCTCTTGTGTGATTACACTGGTTATAATAGATGGCTTCTCCTGTATGATGTCCATAAGTGATTAATTCTGTCCATCAGACATGTGATGAGGAGTGTCCTTCTTCCCCTTGGCAGGTGATAATAGAGAGCTCCAGACTCTGTAGTTCCTATCCAGTCTGGTGCAGTGATTAAAGAACAGATCAAAACCCCTTATAACCCTGAGGGAGGCAGGGAGTGAGGGATGGATGGATGGATGGAAAGAGAGATTAAAGAGCAGAAGAAGAGGTTATTTAACCCAACATCACAAACAGAGTTGGCAGTGCGGTACCTTTCTATTACCACTAAATTGTAAACAAAGGGCATGTATCTCGCAAGCTCTTCTGGCCCCATGTGGCGCAGGGGGTGTGATTGGCTTGCGCTAGCCCAGTAATAAGGGCAGCACTTATCATGTGTTGCCTGCAGTCACCACCACCACCACCACCACCACTACAGCAGCAGGCAAGGAGAAAGAAAGAGGGGAGAGAAGGGCCCACCACAGTTGAGAAGTAATTAATCACCATGGAGTGGGAGCTGTCAAATCCCCAGGTCTTTTGAACTGATAATGCTGCCCACCACAATTTAGCTTGATGGAGATGAGATTTTCTTTTCACCTCCTGGCAAGAAAGAGACAAATAAAGTGGAAAAAATAGAAGAGAAAGAGCAAGGAGGGGGGCAATTTTTTTTTTTTTAACAACAGCGGCCAGTGATGTACTTAATGATTGCCTTGCTCCTCTTAAACCTGACGTCCTTATCAAGTCTAAGTGTCCCGATCAATACGTTTCCTCTCCGGCATTCCTCAAATAGCTCACACACCACCCCCCCCCCCCCCCCCCCATTTTTACAGCACCATCTGTTATTATAGTCTGATCGTTGAGTGTCTCTGCCTGTCAGACTTATGAATGAGTCAATATTTGTTCTGATACTAAAGTTATGCTCATTGCTATGCACTTTTAACCTTAAGGTTAGTGAATCAGAGTGATTTGTCAGTTTACTGCTGCATTTAACAGCTGGGAACATCAATATTAACGTCACACTGAATCATTTAAGTCCAGACATAATCTCATTTTGACCAGTGTTTGTTCCTTGCATACCAGTGTTGTGCAAAAAATAAATAGATAGATACATAAATAAGATAAAAAGCAAGTTGGCTTTACATTTTGACCATTTCATCTTGCTGTAATATTATACATGTTTATTTATATCCAATGGCTTAGGTTGTTTTACTTGACTTGTCTATGTTATTTGTTGACTGTTTATTATTTTTTAAACTTTTGCTATATGGTCTTGTTTGGCAAAGCCCTTTCTCTACTAATAAAGTTATAATCATATTCAGTACAATGTTTTCATTTGGCATGGATTCTGCTTAAGAGAGCAAAGTATTGAATTCAAGTAAGACTTGATAGCAAAAACATACAAAACAAGTTTAAAAAAGGAGAAAGTGAGACAATAGTTTTTATTGTTAAAAACAATATTATTATCCAATTCTAAAATCCAGAAATGAGTGAGAATTTTCACATTTAAAACATGGTATTTGGTTGGATACCAACCAAAATGCATGAAACCAGCAGACTAAATGTGGAATTTCACCAACAGAATGTGCTGGTGTTTGATGTGCATCTCTTGTTTGTTTTGGCTTAAGCACTGCTATTCCCATGGTCAAAGTGCTCTATGAGTGTCACAGTTCATGACCTCTGATGGTGTGCTGAGCGACACTGGATGGAGGCGCTAAGCACTGGCTTTAGCAAAGGGCTGCTGGGACTCTGGACCTGCCTCAAAGCCAGACTGGGGAATGTTTTCTTACACTCTTTTAAAAGCACATTTCCAAGCAGGTTTATTAGCGGATTGGGTGTCAGGAACAAATAAGCATGATGGCTCTCCAGAATCCACACTTGATAAGTGAAGTGAGGCGGCCACAAATAGAGGAAGGAGCTGCCATCCAGTAAAAGGCAAAGATGAAAGAGAGACTGCTGCCCTGGACGGGTCTGGGTCCTTATCGGTCTGGCTGGGTCCTGTGTCAGACTGTAGGACTTTTCTAAGTAGGCCAAGCTGTGCCTGGAAGTTCAAAGTCCTTCTCTCCTTCTTTCCTTGTACCTTTTCTTCTTATCCTCTCTCACCTTTGCGTTTGTGAGTGGATAATCAAAGAAACCTCAGTGTTTTTATCAGGAAGGGAACATAACTGAGAAATATGCCCAAAATGTTCACTCTTTATGAAAGATTTTGCAAGTTAGACCTGGAGGTTTCTCCTGGTACATTAAAGTAAGTACAAGGTTTCATGTACAAATAAGTACACAGAACCCCCCCAGAAATTATCAAAGTATTTTTAAAATTAATTTAGAATACCATAAAGGACTGCAACATTAGCATGTCAGTATGATGCTCTTATTGACATTGAAGGTATTTTTGTTCCCCTTTTGTTCTGACTTCACACTCTTTGGAGGTAGAAAATTCGCCAATGGAGAACAGGTTTCCTTTTTATTGCTGTGACATATAGTCAATACTCAATATAGTTCTTGACACCCAGAGGCACAGTTGCAGTCACTTGTGTATAAAGAGTGTCAGCGAGTTATTTTGACCCCCTACTGTAATCATGACCTTTCCAATAACACGACTCCCCCACAGAGTCTCATTCCCTAAAGGCTCTTCCAACTATGGGGCTAAACTGCATTACCCCAAGCCAGCATTCACAGCTCAGCAGCTTCTAAACAAGCTACTGTTGACACACAGTAAAGTACACATCCACACATGTATGGATGCAATGGGCAAGAACAATAAGTACTTAAACAATGAGTAAAAGCACACACAAACACACACACACACACACACACACACACACACACACACACACACACACACACACACACACACACACACACACACACACACACACACACACACACACACACACACACACACACACACACACACACACACACACACACACACACGCACTCACAAACAGACCGAAAGTAGACACACATAAACTGTACAGGAACAAGGCTTGCATATTTAGCTCAAGGGAACATAACATGTAACCAGCGATATCATGCATAAATGAAAGGGAAAATGATATGGCATGCATTTCATTCTTTTGTAAGATTGCGTCCCCAGGTCATTGACTAAATAATTAGGCGATTGAAGTGACAGATTAAAGGCAGATTGGAAGTGACTGTGAAAGCAGGATAATGTTTCTCTAATCAGCTTGGTCGGAGAAATGCAGATTGTGAAATTTTCCAGCTACTTCCTTAGAAAAATGCATTTCACTTCTGATTAGGGATGATTAGTGTTGCCAGAAAAGAAGGGGAGGGGTCAGGGCCTTATGCTCCTGGGCTCCTAAGGCCAAAGTGACAAGGAGAGAGAGAACGAGAAGGGAGGGGAAAAAGGGTTTGGGGGGCATAAGTGGAAATGCCAGCATACATAAGCAGAAAGCAAAGCCGGAGAGAATGACTGGAAATGATAGAGCTGGAAATAGTTAGAGAGAAAAAAATACACTGTCCTCTCCTTTCAAAGACGATGATTTAGGAGTAGATAAGCATTTGAAAGAAGAGAAGATCACGTAAGAGGAAGCACAGGGTTGCTCTGAGTCCTGTCCCATAAGACAGGAAATGGCAGGGGGATATCTGCTTATCACAACATTTCAACTGGTGCAACGTTTATTTACTAGGCCATGACAAATATGTCAGATTTACACTGGCTAGAAAGTCCCCATGTACACTCTTGCCCTGTTATGCCAAAGTAATAGTTTCTGACCAACAGCATTACAGAAGGTTAAATGTAGAACAGATGTTAAGTGTAAAATACAACATGATCAAAGCTAAGGCACTCAAGACAGATACGCCAGCAAATGATGATGAATGGCTCTCTGCAGAATTGTAAGCTGCACACAAATGTAGCGAAATGCAAAGGTTGGACTGGGGGGGGATGTGGGACACGGAGGAAGGATAGTGGACACCAGGGAGCAAAAGCAGTGTCCGAACTCATTGGGATGATCTTGTGCAGAAGGCCCCACGATTAAGTTCCTACAGCAGGAATCACAGTTTGGACAATGTGTAATTGATTTCCCCAAAGGCTCAGAGAGCACCCTTAGTGATCCCTGGGATAGACTCGCCTGTGAAAGTTTGCTTTTCTCCCAGGCTTTCGACCACAACTGCATGACATCATCACCTAGCACACATTTTTACTTTTATCTCTGAAAGATATATTATCCATGTGCTGGGCTCTGCTGGAGGAGATCAAAGGCAGCACTCTGTTCAGGCACCATATTAAAGTGAAACATGATTTTGCTACAGAAAAATAATCTGTTTATTTCAAGATAGATTCTGTTACATACCTGGCTTGCACAGGCATACACAATTCAACTTGACTTGAGAGCTTTTCCACCATGACTTACTATTGTTATATGTACCAGGTGATGAAATAAATTGGGATAAAACATGTTTGATATAATACATGTGGACTGTTTGTAAGAATGCATATTTATTAACATTTATATTTATTGGTATAAATGACAAAAGCCCTTTAGCAGTGACTTTTTCTTCAATTGCAATCATTGCACGCCAGTCTTTAGTACATGCATATGAAGCAGCAAAGGTTGTGTGTACATGTTTGAAGCACATTCATCACAAATACACCTTTATCAACACTAATACACACACAGAGACTCACACTTACACACACACAATTGAAGACATTCATATCCTCTTTAATCTTTTGACGCTCTGTCCAGGATGATCACTGGCTGGTGTGAGGCGTCACGCTCAGAGGGAAACCAGACAGAGGGACACATGTTTGTGCACTCCTAAATGAAGTGTGACCACGGTGCACCTCTGAAGCAGGGGCTGGGCTGGGGGCCATTAAGGGGCCTGACAGCAGGGGGGCGCTGTGATAATTTGATGTGAACTGGCTTGATAAATCACTGTGTTGTTACCGTGGCTTTAGTATCTGTTTATGTCTCTACAAATTGAAACCCCACTGACACAGGGCTGAGGTAGAGCCACACTCTGGCCCCCAATGATTAATTCAAGGTGGGTAGAGTTTAGATGGCTGGCCCCTATTGGCTATCTCCCTCTTGCTGTTTTGTCTCTCCCTGTTAAGGGAGAAAGCCATGGACATGTGTAAGCAATAAAGCCAAAGGTCTGTCTTCCTCTGCAGCCTGAGTGAAAGGAATGCAGAACCAAACTATAAAATAATAATGGGCACTGGGGCAAGGAAGAGCCAGGAGAGGGCAGAGGGTGGTGGAGAGGGGGGCATCAGAGACAGACACATCTGCAAGGGACGTGGGAGGTGGTTGTTGTGATTTTTTTTGGGGGGGTGGGGGGGGGTTGAGGTTGGTTGGGGTCCTGGAGCAGAGCCCTCCTCTGACCCCTGGACGTGCTGTTAAAGGCAGAGCGTAGCATGCAGCTAAGGCTGGCACCACATCAAAAGAATGACAGATGAAGGGCAAAGGTCAGTTTGACCTGGGCGCTAAGCTGCTGCTAAGCCTCTTAAAGCCAGAGGAGAGGTGCAGTAACAGGGAGAGAGAGGCAAAGGGGGGGAGAGGCTGAGAAGGAAGGAAGGGAGTAAGTGAGACCAAGAGCAAGAAATATCATTCACAACTTCCTCCTCCTCTGTGAAATCAAAGGAATGATAAAGAACCAGTCATGTAGACAGTAAACACAAATACATAGAAGTCAGAAGAGATAACATTAAGTATCTTGTGCAGAATCGTCGCGCGAGGGGCATCCTTCATCTAAAGCTAATAAACCAACATCCCAAAAGCCGTTTAAAGCAGGTTTTTCATGATCACCGAAAATAAACTACAATCAGGACAATGAGACAGACAGATGGAGTCCTGAGGCATTTATCTGCTTTAAACATTTTCCCTCAGAAGCCACCAACTTATCATGAGCTTGTCAACACAGTGACACCATTCTTTCAAATGAAACGCTAATGCGCCGATCTGTGCGCACAGCACCAGAATCTGTTCATGAAATCTGAGGGTTGATCAAAAGGTTTGGTACATTCAGTTCAGTGTATACCTCGGCAAATAAGTGGAAATCATCACAAGTACTCACAGAACAAGGATACAAACAGAGTGGAACTGCTTCAAACCAGAGGAGGTATGACAAAGCAAAGCAAATAACACCATGAGGGGGGAAACGGCAGACAGGAATGAAGGGGAGATGAAAAAGAGGGAGAAAAAACAACAAGAAAAGAAGTTAAACTTTGAAAAAGTCTGACTGATCTTCTAAAAGGAAACGGACATATTCCACAATGCAACAGGACAGGAAATGCCTACTGTGAGAATAGGGCTCCCCTCTGGACCACGTTAAGGGAATGCATGAAATTAATAATGACATCATGTTGCTTGGTCAACAAACGCAAGTTGATTGATGAAGACAAACGGTCAGGGTGATAGCCAGTTGTTGGCTTTCCCTAGGAGATGCCATTTCCAGCCAGCCTCCACTTCCAGCTTGTGAAAGGGATATGGGCTGTCTAGCCAGTCCTATTCCAATGCCACTCCTGTCAATCAAACATACTCTAGGGTTACTTTCAACACTTCTTTAAGTTGGCTGAAATGATTTAAGTGAAGTGCTTAAACAATAATATATTTCAGATGAGACGTTAGTATTTAAACAGCTCCATTCTGACAAAGGTAAAACATTTTCAGAAAAGTTTTGCATTTAAATTCTGGGTCTGTTTTGATTGCTTTTGTCAATTGTGGGTAAATTGTTTTTTGCTACAGTGTAAAATACAGTTTACATCAGCAAGACTTTCTAAAGAAATGAAGATTAAAAATACAGTTTTTTTCCCAATTATCCAGGCCATGGCCATACTGCCAGTATATATTAAAATAACTTTAACATCTTTCTCCTCAGCCAGGTTCTCCAATTAAACTTGGTGATTCCAAGGTGTCTTAAGTCATATGTGGTGTACGATACCTTGCAGCAGATTTTTGACATGCACTCCTTTACACCTGACATTCTACTTCCATCTTAATAGTTAGTTTTTCAGCCACCACCCAGAGTGTATGGCCATAGGGGAGATTTGACATGTAGACTGACTCATAAACACCAAATAAATGTGCACATTGAACTAATCAGCCTGTTGATCTTCAGTCTGCCAAACTTTCTACCCACCTTCTAGCTCTACTTTAAAGGTTGTGAGTGTCAGTTCTTGAGTTCCTTAAATAGCTTCCTCTTCTCTCCAACGTATACTCAGTTCAGGGCAGCAGTCTGTTTTTGCCCACCCGTATCACATGGGTTACATAAGGATTTCTTACTACTTTTTTGCAACAAAACCGTAAGTCCTTCTTCATGGCCTCTATAAACGGTTGATATAAAAGTTTCTGTATTGGCCAAGCCATTCCATTTTCAACATGTAAGCTTGCTCCAACAACAGTGTCAACTGGAAAGTTTTTGGTCTCTCCCTCTGCACAAGAGGGATCACTCACTAAACATTCAGGTTTACAAAGGTGTTTTCTGGAATCTTCCCTCATCCTCCCTAAACTCCAACTTGCCATGAATTGATAGCACGAGAATTAATTTGACAGCTTTCAATCTCTCTTTAGCTCCGTGTTCAAGACAAATAGATTTAAAATACACCTGCAAACCAAATGATAAACCTGTTGGTCTGAGGTGATCTACGATTATTTACACTCTTACAGTAGCCTGGACTCTAAGTGAATCTGCAAGTTTATGTTTTATTTACTTTAGCCAATTTTTGGACATACCTAGCCCTGGTCAGGCCAAATGAAAATGTGGCTTGTTTAAGATCACTGTACAGAGGAGCACTATTTGTAACATCCAAGATGGTTCCTGCTGATATAGAATGTTCTGAATCTGCAATTTGGTTGTATACACGAAATTGGATGAAACTTCACTTTTCAAACATAGTGTGAAGTTTTGTCTGCTTGATCATGTTATGCCAAATGTTTCTATTATATCAAACTAGAGGCCATACAAATTGGATGGTAGAACTAGCTACCTAGTCTAGTGGCGTGCTACTACATCAAACTTTCATCTTGTGATTGGTTGTACCTCTAATCTAGTTTGGCATTTTGGTTGTGTTTGCTTTCGAGATAAAAGGGGAAAAAGGGATTCCTCGGACAACTCTTAATACACCTTGAGATCAAACCAAATATGTCACTAAAGTTCAAGTCTACAACCTCTACTACGGCATTGATCTTGCTTTTGAATAAAAAACTCGTAAATTGACTTTAATAGATTATTATACTACTCTCATTGTTGCTGTTATTACAACTTGCACACAGTGCTAAACAAATATTAATGTATCCACTTTTTCCCTCACACACTAAATAAGCCAATCATGGGGTATTGTATAACATAATTCATGGAAACATAACTTTTTCCACAAGATGCCGTTGTTGCTGAAGCAGGTATGATACGCAACTGTTTCTATTCATCTCAAATTCTATGCAGCTGTTGAGATAACTTCACTTTGATTTACAAAATAAGTGCACATCTCCTGTTGTGAGCATCAAAGGTACGTGAGCAGATATCAAAGCACCTTCCGGGATCGTCTGTCCTTGGCAGCTAGACTGTACTTTCCATCTCAAGTGTGAAGCACACTTGCAAGTTACAAATGAGATTGCAAACCTTTCACTTGAGCTAGAAGGACTTCTGACTGAGATGGTCTCTCTTGGATTCATTTGTAAAAATGTGGTGTCAATAATTCCATTACTATCATTCAAAACTTTCTGTGTTACTTAACTTACTTTAACTTTTTAGAACATTTTTTAGGTTTCTTTGAATTCAACCCTTATCCACTTAATACTTTATAACACACTTTTATTTGATACTCTTTGTAATACTCTTTTTGTACTGTAATGTTGCTGTGACTTGGCACAATAATTTCCTTTCAGGATTAATAGAGTTCTATATTATCGGATGGTATCTTAAATATGTAAGACAGAGGCTTTAGAATATTTCTGTTGGTGTTTCTCTAGGATTCAGAGAAGATCAATACAACCTTTTTATTGCTCTCAGAGTCATATTTAATAAATGCTGTGAAAGGAATTCAGAATGTATTACAGCAATTATTAAGGTACATTTTAAATTTAATTTAGAATTAATTTAAGAGTAAATTGAGGCAATGATTGAAACCATTCTATCAAGTAAAGATGATATTGATCAACTGTGATCGAAGAGAGTGTTAACTTACTAGTTGTGGGAGAGCAGAGGTGTGACAGCAATGACCTGCATGGTGACAAAATAGGACTTTAAAGCATGCACTTTACCACATGAATTACGATAGGCAAATTGGTGCCATCAGTGTGTTGCACATGCTAAACTGAGCCACCATCTGCTTCGAGACCTGGGACCAGCCCAAACCACAGGACAGTGGCTGAAACACACAACTCAAGATGGCAACCGGTCCACAAACACAAGCTACAAAGCTACTCTGAGACTCAAACTGCTTTAGGTGTGACATGGTGACACAAACATTTGAGCTCTTGGGATGATGCCAAGGAGCCTCAGCCAAGCAGGATATTGTCCGTATGGCCATCCTACTAAGACTTTGAGAACAAATATATTTGATATTTCAAAGACAGCTGAAGGAAGAAGCTGGCGGCAAGTTAATAACAATATAGAATGGCAAAGGAGAGAACTGCTCCATTTATGTTCATGTCCACATGCTGGTATGGAGGAGATCACTCGGCTGGTCCCACAGGTATAAGATGTTCTCAGTTGTAGTTTCATGGACAAATAACAAAGATCCAACATCAGATAAAGGCATTTGGCTCTTCGGAACAGAGTGGGAAGCCCAGTGCAGTACGAGAGGCTGTCCTTCACTAGCGGAACTATTCTCCACACTTGGCACTGACATAAAAGCAGCTTCTACTCCACTGAAGTACTCACACATACATACACACACACAAAGACAGACATGCACACACATATATGCATGCCCGCACACACAAACACAAAGCCATGCACACACACAATGCAGGAAGTATGCCTGTCACGGACATACAGGGAAGGGAGGCAGCAAAAACAACTTTCTGTCGAAAGGAATAAGAAAAACAACAGTTGAAAGGGGGTCTGCATGAGAGAGAACGCGAGACAAAGGCATTCGCTCCATCAGAACTTATCAGTCTGCAGAGGGGAATATATGTAAGGGAGAAGCAACCATATGAGTGCTGTCACTGTCCTCCTGAACACAAGACAGAGAGGCTAGTGGAGAGTGAAGGGAACCCTTCAGGAAAGAAACATTTAGAAAAATCCTTCTACATAAACAGAGAAATTGGACAGTTGGTCAGCTCCGAAACCCCTAGTAACCAAATCCACAAAAGTAATCTATCTTTGTAACTCAGGGTCTCATGTACATAAAGGCAGGGTTTTTCCAGCATTCAAAACTTGGCTGCGGCTGCCTCCAACAACTTCATACCGCCCATGGCTGTCTTCAAAGTCTGACAGGTGTTTTAATGGAGAACACGGTTTTCAAAGTACAATAATTTGTGGATTGATAATTTCTAATTGCAATTACAGTTGTATGTCGTTATGGTATAAACGTATACATACTATTTAATATTCAGCAACGTCATGTCTTGGTTGCAGCATTGAAGCTTGTGATTAAAAAACTTTGACATGACGACGTTTTGTAGAAGTACCATAGGAGGGAAGTTGTTTAGGTAGTTTAGTTCTATAATAATATGGCATAAGCTAACACTAAAGACCAATCATTGTGCATTGTATTTATAAAAAGGATAAGCAATAAGGGCAAGTGAGCTTGTGTTGTCAGTGTTTGCTAACTGGTCTTCTCACGAGTAATATGGATAGCAAGTCATTGTGTCACTTACCATTCAGTGATCAAATGGATAATTTCAATCATATGGCATGGCTTCTGCTTCTGATTGTGATTCTCAATTAGAGAGCTGAAAACTGAAGGGCTGGCCTATGCTGATTGTACCTGGTTGCTGTGTGCAGTGCCTTAAAGATGTCAAAAATAATCGAATAAGCGGAATGACCTGCTTTTATATTGTTGTGGCTGTCTGTGTATCTGAAATTTTGATTCTCACTGAGTTGCTAAACTGTGAAAATGTGTATGCATTTGTACTATTTCAAGCCAAATTTCCAAAGGCTTTAGACATGTCTGGGATACAGAAACACATTACAGTCTGCAGACTCAACACAAAACTAAAACAAAGTTTCTTTAGCAAATGAGCAGGCACTATGAAATGGAGGTGTTTAAAGCTTGGTAATGAGTTTCTTTGCCCAAAGGCATAGGCATTGCTAAAGAGAATCAGACAGAAGAGAAACACATTGGAGAGCTAGTCAGTGAGGGCCAGATTACCCTAAGGCCTCCAGGGCCACTCTCCAAAAGAGAAGATAAAAGAGCTTATTAATAGCCCTTAGATTTACATGCACTAAGTGGATGTTTATGTTGGAACTTGCTGCTTATGTGTGAACATCCAACATGTGTAAACAGTGCCATTCAGGTCCCATTTCCTTTACATCACTGATATTGTTCCAACTTGCAAAATAGGCATCCAGAGTTCAAAAAAACATTATTTGGGCATTATCTTGTAAGTGGTTCCACAGTTGGGTCGCCCCAAAGCAGTAATCAAGAAGCTTCATTGTGCACTTCCTCTTCACGTATGCTGACCTCAGTATAAACAGTAACAGGGTCAACTGACAAAAGCACTTTTGTGTTAGGCTGGAGGCTCAGCCAAGCAGCTAATAATACTGTAATTCTTTATTGCACTGTTATAGGTGACTACAGCCTCTAGCAAATGATTTGCCACCTGGCTCAGCAGTAAACTTGACTGACATGACTGGTTATGTCTTTTTGTGACTTCCAATATGTACTGCATGCGGTGTGCCTTATGAATATTACCACATTATGTCGAGCAGACATTTCCATTAAATTCAAGATAACAATACTCTTGAATAAAAATAAGTTCACTTCATTGTATAAACTGCTAGCAAACTTAAAGCTATGAACAAATACATTATGCCATTGTATGAAAACACTGAGAAGCCCTCAGCAACCAAGGGGAGGCATAAGGCGAATGTTTGTAACCTCCACTGCCTTTTATTGGAAATATATAAAATTAATAACAGTCAGAAGCTGTAATGGTGAGCCAGGTTGCTTCCAACACAAATTTCCAATTTGAGGTCAGCTGTATGGTCCTATAAAAGTTTACAGGGCTGCTTAAAGAAGATCTGTCACTTTACAAGAAACAAATGTTTCTAATTAAACACCAGGCTAATAACGGCAATCTTTTATTTGCTTTAAGTCTAATGCATGCCCAGATTATAGGTTAAGACACAGCAAAGTCCAAACTAAAGGCTATTGACATGAATCAATAAAAAAGGCTGCTGTTCAGTTTTCCTTTTTGGGGCCACTAATAAGAAGACTGTAAAAAATACAATGCTCACCAAAGACAAATGACCTAGCCTTCCATTCGTACTGAAAATCGTACTTGTCAAAATGGTAAATAGAGAACAAGGAGTGCCAACAGTAGAGCTCATAGTCGAATATAATATATATAAGTTATTTCCAACTTTTGTCAGATATAAGAACATCTTTTCACAACTGTGTTTCTGTTTCATGGATCTAGGTGGGTGTTTGGAATAAAACCCGTCATATGCAACAAATCCATTTAACATCTAGAACACAGGGTGTGGAGGTGTTAATGGACTGGTCGACACAAGCATCATGTTCAGGATTCCAGGCTTGAGTGTTTTCTGAGTGTGTAAGGACACTGCAGCTTTGTTCTGCCAGGACTTCAAAGGCACAACCCGAGCTATTTGAACAATGACTCCCATCTATATATAGAGGAAGTGATGGACGAAAAGAGACTGACATGTATGAGGTCACTATCAGAATGCAAGGAACATCCATGCCAACATCCATCAGGTGATGAAAGAAGTGCAAATATTTCTTCTCTGCCAGTGCAGGGTCAGTGACTGGCTCTGAATTGGGCCTCAGTCACACAACTAAGAGGACTAAGTCACCTTTAAGGTACAACTCACTACCTCACCAGCACAATCAAAGAAGCAGAGGATCTTTTACTTGCTAAAGCCCTGTCCATCTTGACTCAGCAATGTCGGGTCCTGTAACATTTGAGACCTTTCCAAGATAAGATCACTGGGAGATTAAGCTCCTATATCAGAGATTAGGCTAAGTTTGTTTTCTCTCATTTGAACCTGGGTGAGGATAGTCCCTTGTCCTGCCCCCCCAGGCCTGGGCATAATGCCATTAGTGGTGTTTTGTTGACAGCAGGCAACGGTAAATGAGGCCCCGCTTTAATCAGTGGCATGCCGGGCTGGTGTCAGAGTTCCCCCATGTCTCCCAGGTGAAAGATGAGCAGGGAGAGAGGTGTTGTCTCCACGTTAATTAAAACTGCTCCCCTCACGCAAGGACTCAGCACTGTTACCACCAACCCGCCCCCTGAAACCACAGCTAAACTCTCAGCATAAACACTAGCCATTAGCCAGGAGAGCAGGGGGGGGGGGGGGGGGGGGGGCAAGCAGCAAGTGGTGTAATTAATCAGACTAAGATCATGTTCTAACCACTTAAAAGCAAGAGGGGGGCATTTATCTGCAGGGGGAAAAGTCTGTTTTTGTTTTCATGGCAGATAAATTGTAAAGGAGGTGGTTAATTCAGGAAAAAGAGGCCGCAGTGTTATAGTGGATAACAGTAAGGGAGAAAGAAATACGTTCTTCCAACAGTAAAGCTTTTGCTTCATTCTTTTGGACAGCCTCTTTTTCTCCAAAGAGTATACAACTGATAGCCTTATGACAATTTCACAGTTGGACTCCATTTTGGATCCTCTTCTAGATCATGTTGGGATTTTTTTTTACTCGTTTTCCATCACTTTTTCATAGCAGTTCAGTACAGTCCATTTCAGAGGGACAGGAGACACTGTCCCAGCTGCCTTGCTATTTACCAAGAAATCCCATACTCCACAGCAGCTTCCTGTTCCCTTGAAGTGAGACATCCTTTCCTGGGGGATCAACTAGATGAACTAGACACAGAGATGTGGATGCTGCTTTAGCCTGGACATGCCCAGTTACAATAACACCTTCATGCTGTTGTCCCAGCAGCATGCCCTGATACACCAGCCCCATCCCAGCCAGGAGCACCAGGCAGGAGGCCTGCTGTGCCCTCTATCTGGCCTGGGCAGATCAGACAAAGAGGGCTTGCAGGAGGGTGGGTAGGTGGGAGCGAAGGGGTTACTCATGGGGTCCCCCACTTCCCTCCCGTACACTTTGAAACCTCCTGGCCCCTGATGCAAATGAGGTGGAGGGGGCATAGATAGAAAACAACATGAAGAGAAAACCGGACACAAAGGAGGGATAGGAGGGGAGAAGGCCTCCCAAAGCAGTGCAGCTCCGAGAGCCTATTCAAATCTCGACAGCAGTGGGTGTCAATCAAGCGGTCAGCATTAACAATGTTAGGCCAGAACAAGCAGGGCTAATGTCCTCTTTGCACTGCCCAACCCCCATCACCAGCTCTTGCCCAACTTCCCACCTTCCACAAGCCCCTTGTGACCACATGAATCTGACTAGTGACAGCTCGCCATCCTGTAATTTGCCAATTTGCACGCATGTCAAAAAGCCAGACCATAGTGAATTACGGCCACAAAGTGAGGATAGGCCGAAAGAAGTGCAAGAGATCTGCAACACAGGGGGGATAATGGAGATGACGGGGGGAAACAGCAGGATGAAATATATTTGAGTGAAGGCTGCTTTCACAGTGTGTGTGTCTCCTTCATAATGAACATTTGACTGTCATGATTTCTGCATAACATGGCCTGTGTATTGTGTATTTAAGTGTGTGTGTGAGGTTGCATGCACTGTATATGTATTTGTGTGTGTGTTTAGGGAAAAATAACGTCTTTTCTGACAAGACTATTCATGCTTTTTCTCAAAGGACAATTGGCATGAAGAGACGAACCAGAATCTGCAAATGCTAAGCAAAAATAAATTGATAAGAAGATGATTATCCTCGACTGAGCCATTAATCTTGTGCCTTATCAACACATTGGGTGTTGCAATCTGTGTTTCAATCCAATAGACCATGATTACTTCTCTACTGTTTGTTTTACTATAAAGAGCTATATCAGCTGAAACTTATAGTCAAATAAATGCCAGCACACAGTCTACTGCTTCCCCATCACCAAGATATACAAGGGAAAAGAGCCGGAAAACAACCTAACCTCGTATTTTTTTCCCAGTGGAGAAGGGAACAAGCCTTAAATGTTCATATGCACTTGTTGTACAAACCTTCCACCCCACCCCCCACCCCCAACCTACATACACACTTTCTAAGACGAGAAAGAACCATGAAGCCTATATAAATCTCTATCAGGAAGCCATCCAACCTCGCTGCCCCTTGCTGGTGAAAACCATATAATAGTCTAGGCAACCAGAAACACATTTTCTGGATAGTTGGCAGCAAATTTCCCATAATGGTTTGGAGTGGGTAACTTTGTAAATGTTATTCTTATGTCTAAAAGGAGGGGGGAGTAGGGGACAATTGCACCTATACCCTTACAAGCTATTGTCCTACATGTTATGTATGTTAAAACGAACACAGAGAGAAGATGTTGTGCCATGAAACCCCCGCCCACACAAACATTTACTGACAACCAAAATAAACATACAGCTAAATTGTTTTGTACTTTGACACAGAAATAACAAAAGTCAGTGATTGTAAACTCTTTCCATCATAACTATCACATGTAGTCACGTCTTCCAAAGCCACCAAATTACAACGTGTCATTCAACATGGCATTTGGCAATGCCGAGGCTGAGTCTGCCCTTTACACTTTAACAATATTTTGAGTCTCCTAAACAATTCCGATCACTCAGTCTGGCAAAGGGGCACTCTCATCTGCAGGAGATCCGCAAACAATCTGTTAAAGTGAGATGGAGTAATTCTGCTCAACATAACAAATCATGATGACTACTTACCACACAGTTGTAACTCTAAAGGGTGGACCTTTAAATGTCTCACAAAAATAATCTTGCATTGGGCACAGTGCACCAAATTCTCTCTCACTACTGGTCGTACAATCAGTCTTGAATTACTCACCTTCCAAAATGCTTGATGTTAGATGGCTGAAAGGAGGACGAAGCTGACATTGCTCGTGGCTTTTCAAAGTTGTGTTCTTTACTCATGGGTATGGATCACGCAGGGTCAAAGGGATGAACTGAAGTGAATTACATTTGAAGGTGGGGGATAACTGTAAAGCTACCAATTAAGTGTCATATATACATGGGTACCTAAGACCAGTACTAAATTGTTAGTTGTTCCTGGTAGGTTTGAACAACACATTTCTCAGGTGTGGCTATCAGTAGTTATGTAATATCAGCCTTGAAATATCTCTCAATCCCTATCCACAATAGCCTGCTGGCATGGCTGGTTTGAAGTTGTGGAAATGTGTGTTTACATTCTGGTCTCCATGGCTACCAGTATGGATGAGTATCATTAGAATTGTTTTGATACAGTTATCAATACCAATGACGCCTGTTGATACCGATACTTATCAATACTCTTCATCGATCCTACTTTTCAGTAGTTGGTGCAAAAAATGAAGACATGACATGAATGACGTCATTCCAGAGACGTATAATTGTACAAGCCAAAGATGACCCCAACTTACCCCAACAAGTACATTTTATGTTTACCTTTCAAAGAATCGTTTGAAATTAAACATTACTTTATTTTAAGATGGTACATTATGGAAATATACTCTATTTTCAATACACTCTCCAAACAGTTTAAATAAACCCTGACGGTACAAACTTAAAATGTTTTACCTGTTTTTTTACCATTTAGTTAGGCTATAAATATGTTTTATTCTAAAGGGAGCTTTGTGATGTCTCGTGTTATGTCACACACATTAACAACACAGCTTTTAAATCTCCATTTCATTTCCAGTTTTTGAAACAAATTATGGAGAGTGGTATTAATAAGAGTGTTGACAAGTATCTGTATCAATGAAATTCCAATGACAACCACATCTGCCGTCACAGGTAGCTTACCAAAAAATACTTAAAGCACAAAAAAAATTCAAATGTCAGATTGCTGTTCATTATATTTCATTGTGAACTCTACCACTAATTCTGAAGACAGAACATGTATCATTATGTTACTTGAATTATACCCCCTTTATGTTCTAACTTTGCATTTGTTCCCCTGAATCATATGTATCAGTACATTGTGTAGTGGTATATTGTCAGTACTAAAAATAAAACTGTATATTAGGGAGTGTAAACTGGAAGCTACAGTGTTGCTTTAAGTTCTCCAATGTCATTGTTGGTTGAAAAACTTAACAGTAAAGAATAAACATGTGAGCTAATAATGTGTTTTTTGCATAAACATAGTTATGAGTACATAAAATGTCAAAGTGCGAAGAAAGAGGACATTTAACTGTTGAAATAACAGGGCGAAAAAGCGAAGCAAAAATAGATAGCTGTCTTCATCCCATGCGCACTTTTTTGGGGGGATTTATTTTGAGGCTTTTTGCCTTATTTGATAGGACAGTGGACCGAGCAGGAAATTGGACGAGAGTTTGTGGAATGACATGCAAGAAAGGAGCTGCAGGGTCGGACTTGAACCTGGGCCGCTTGCTTGTAGGACTATAGCTCATACATGGGGCGTACACACGAGGCCATCATGAACCCATCTCACACACACTTTGACACACATACAGTATTACATCGTTACAAACCATAGCACTTCTGCTGATATTTATGTTTTTGCACTTCCTGCATTTTCTAACAATAAATATTTCCCTTCACCCACAACATCAGACTGTGTGTTAGTTTCCTTCAAGGTAATTGATGTGAAGGCTCTGCCGAAACAAATCCTGTACGCATTTTGAGGAGGGGAGCAGGAAATCGGGCCATCAGAGGTGAAACACTGCATTCCGATCACGCAGCTCAGGGCAGAACCTCTAGTAGAGTCAGTATTTGTAGCTTAAAGGCTGTCACAAATGATCACTTTGCTCTGTAACGGCACCCCAACCCTGACGGAGACCCACCTTTTGTTAAGTTAAAGGATGTACCCCCACAAATTGGTAACCTGCTCTCTCCTTTGCTCTGCTCGTTCTGGCCCTAGCTTAACACAGTTCAGGTTGTGGAGGCAGTGCAATGCTGTCAAACAGGGGAAGAGAAAGTCAGGGTTACTGGATATATCCCAGGGAGCCAGGGTGGAGAATCAGTTTCCATTTCACAGTGACCTTTCCCCATTCCCATTGGTGGTCAGCTCCACCACTACCTCCTTCCTCTCACATCCCCGTTGAGCAGCCTCCGCTCTACTGCTCTCTCCTTTTTTTCATTTGACAACAATCCATCTCACACTTTTTCCTAGTATATGACAGAACAGCCCCCCTACCAACAAAGAGATCAAATTCCCATACCTCATCTATCTTCTCATCAGCTGTTTACACCGATTTGAATGTTAGCACTGCACACATTGCAGATGCAGAGCTAATATGCAACTGTTGAATACTGAGAAAATTACACCAAACAACTGCATATCAAATTGAAGGACCACCAACCACATCTAAATAAAACTGTAATTACAGTACATTTCACCCCCTCAGGATGGGAGTCATCTCTTTCCAACACCCGAGCTATTCTTAGTGTCTGTTGGTATTGTTTGCACACGCCAAATGTTACTTTCATATTTAAAAAATGTGGTGACTTTATATCATGCCAACAATGCCAGGAAGCTGTTTGTCACCCGGATGATCGCACAAACTGACATTCTCTGGATACACCCATCACACTGACAGAACTGATTTAAATTTACCTTTTCCATTGACTTTTTAGGTACAGTAGTGTGAAGTCATGTCCTCTATATGGGTGTTATTGAAAGTACTATAAATGCAAACTATACAATCTTTGTTAAATCACAAAACTTTCATAAAATATTTCTTCCAAAACCTTTACACATCTGTTAAGGTCTGTTTTAATTACTAGAAAATATCAATTCCAGTTCAAATGTATATTACATATGTACTGTTACTTTCTTAGGTTAAAAAAGTAAAAATGTAATATTGTCACATTTGTTGGATGGACCAAAAGAAGATCATGGTTTACATAAACAATATGGTAATTTAAAGTGAACCTTGATGAGAAGTCATAGAGAAGCTCAGAATCATGAAACAACCATGGACATATTTATATATATGATTTTACTGTGTATATACAGTAAAATGGAAACTGACTGATTGACTGAATCAGCTGGAAACTGTTTGATATACTTGGTAAGTTTAACTGTGTATTCTCACGACATGATATTTTGGTGTTTGTCCTTTCTACAACTGCAAGATTGCTTGTGTTTGACATCGGAGGTTCATTTGGCATTTCCTAGATTTAAATGAAGAAAAACTGCTTATAGAATGGCTGAGTAGTGCTACTTCACAAGTTAAGGTTTCAAAGACAGTTACTCTTTGGATACAAGGAAAGATCATAAAGCCAAAAACTAGAGAGGTTAATCTTGTGTTCTGCTTTGTAGTCAATCAAGTCAAAACTAAAAAATGGTGGCATTTAAAAAACAAACATGTTTTTGAAGTTTCACAACTCTACCTGAATTATTTATGAATTTATGAAATTTGTTTTTTTTTTAATAATTCAATCTATTTTATACATGAAGATATTTTTTTAAGTTAATATGCAAATGTGCCTTTATTAACTCTGAACGTTATTTTAATTAAATAATACAAAAATATTATTAGACGTTCAATGGATCAGTGTTTGATTTCATTTCTGATCTTTCTAATGAGCACTGGTGAGAAGTGCTCTGAAACTAAGGTTGCAGGTGCTGCCAGCGCAAAAAGCACTGTCTGTGGGAACAGGCCCTAAACATTACAGAGTATCTCAGGGTCATTATTTCCCCTCTCATTGTAGGTATAACACTCATTTTCACAAGGACTTGTTGCACTCTTCATGTGTCACATCAAATGTGAAAACGCAGAGGGCAGACGGACAGACAGCTGAAGAGTCAGCAGTGACATCATCCTGCAAGCACGCCTGTCCGACGATCCAGCAAAAACAAACCTTCACTACAGAAAATAGAGCTGCAGCCTAATCACCCCAACGTTTGCACTCATCATACATTGATAAATGAAGCCATTGTGTTGTGATTATCACAGTTATTCATAGCCTCTCTGCTATGGGGAAGGGACATTTGTTGCATTACATGAGAGCAGACACTGCTGGGCTGAGCGCATGTTTTCCTGTCACTGTGTATTACAGGCTAGCCAATGACGTTTATAGATTCTTGGTAATTTGCTCTGCTATATGTGTTGTGTTATTAAATTGTCATTATTTTGGCGGCAACTGAATCCAGCCTGTGATTAATTGAATACCATTAAGTTGTGGTGGATCATGCCTGTTTATAAATTCAGTTTTTACACTTCAAATTAATCACAGACAAATTACAATAAATGACTCGATGGCGGCACTAAGCTTTGGTATTAGTAACAACAATAGAAAAAAATAAAGATTTCTTGACTACTTTTAGGGATTCTGTTATTAAGAATTATTTAAAGAGTTGGCCAGTGTCAGACTGGACACCAGTGTTATGTTGTGTGTTTCTGTCCTGTATTACTGTGTATGTTTGTGTAAGCTTCTGACACAAGAGAAACAACAGGCCCAGCTCTGGTAAGCATCAGGCTGACTCATTCGGCTTTTTCCTACTTTGGAGTGGGAAAAACGAGTTTTAAGTTTTGTTTCCCCTTTACCACCTAACCTCAAATGCAAACCCCAGTCTGAAGAAAGCACAACAGTACACATCAACTTTGTTTTTTTTACCCACATGGAGCACATATTTGGTGTGATCTAAAAAATAAGAAAGTAGCTAAAACAGAAAAAAAAATGCTCTCTGGCATTGATTACAAGACCTGTGTTCTAAGCTCCAACCATCTCTTGCTACTAGGATGTTCAAACTACTGTTTTATTAATCACTGAATGTTATATGCCCAAATTGTAATCATTTCCGTCATAGTAGTTGTGGGTTTCAATGGACAGAAATGGATAAACAGTAAGAAAAGATTTAGTGGGAAGGGGCATGGTTGTTTAAGATATTGGAACCATTGCACACTCCAGTTTCTTATTAAATTGAACAACCAGAGTCCTGTGTGTCTTCAAAAAGACATCTCCACTGGCACAGCTTAGCATGCTGCACTGACCTCAAGGCCACAACACAGCTCATTAATGAAATGCACATGATTTTGTATTTACACGGCCATCCCATTCACTGGAACTATTGCATTCCCACTCCTGCTTCACGATGGCCGCCTGTCTGGTGGTTTGCAATTAGCATCTTTCATGATGTTCTGCTTTGTTGGCTCTGTGAAGCTAAAACCAAAATGAGCGCATACATGATGTCACTGTTGGTAGGCAGGGGTGACTGTAGGAGATATTTTTCTGGGATGTACTGTGTTCAGATGTTGGCTTCGGGGCGCCCTCACCTCTTCTGTACATTCAAACAAACTCCAGTTATTTCAGCTTCAGTGAAAGCTGACGTGGATCTAAGGAAAAAGCCTGCCGCCACTGAACCCCAGGGGAATGGGCGACTGCTAGCCTTTAACACCTCTCCCTCACTTCTCCTCTTCCTCCATGCCATTGCTCCATTCCATCCACCCGCTATCCCAGAGCTTTGACAGAAGGTATGTATTTTAGGAGACCCCTGGTGATGTGATGGACATAAGAGCCTTGTTTGAAATGGAAACCTGCACATTCTGCCCTGCAAGGGAGCACCAGGAATATCCCAACAGAGATGGCGAAAGGAAATGGAACAAGTGAAAAAATAGACATCTTTATTGAGGTTTTCCTTTTAAAAACACAAGTAAATATAGGAACGGCACTTCCTATTCAGGATATGATGCTCTGTAAAGTAAAAACCTCAACAGAGTACCTACTGACCACCAACAGAGTAGATCGTTTCTTTTTCCCCATATCACCTCTCACTCTTGTATACACTGACAACACATGCTGGCTCAGATAACCAAGAAAAAAAACATGATAACAGAAATGAATGTAATTCATGAAGAGAGATAAACTGAGCCACACACAAGCTTATCCTCTTGTGAGTGCAGCACTGCCGTGCATTCAGCATTTATCGTCTCTTTTCCCTTAAACCTCCATTTAATTCACATCGGGGAAGAAAAGCATGCGTTAACCCATGTGTTTGTGTACATGCTGGCCTGTGTGTGTGTATTTACGTAGTGTGCATGTCTAGGTGTGCAAAAAAGAATATATATGGCACACTTCAACCTCCCTATAACTCACCTGGACTGATAAAGAGAGCAAAGGAATCGTTTCCTGCGCCTGCTACTCATTCAAATGGGCTGGCGTCTGTAAACAAGAGCTGCAGTTATCCATGTAGCGGTCAGATAAGAGGGGAAGGAGACCTCCGGAGTGATGGATCACGAAGGGGCTCCCAGTCCTCTTCTCTTCCCAGCACCACCCTGCCACCTTAGGATAATAAACAGCCGTGGAGCAGGGGGCCAGATAAGAGCCATCACTCACATTGGCCGGCCTGATAAGACACAGACGCTCTCTGTCACCCTCCATGACATTTGTTTTTCATTCCACTTCAGACCGAGAGAGAAGTCAACCTGTTTCATCTCATCAATGGGCTCCACTCAGGATCCCCCCGGTGAGTGTGTGCCACCCTTTGAAATTGATGGCGGTCAGGTGACTGACTGTGTGATGCTGCATACAAGAAGAATGGACTGCAGCCAGACTGAGTGTTTTCACTCTTTCATTCACAACTACAGCACCAGAGCTCAGGCAACACTCACAGTAAGAACAGATTAAACTGTCAAATGAATAATTAATTAATCAATACAGGATGTGATTTCAATCATTTTCTTTATCTTCACTTTTATAGCAGAGCAGCATCTTTTCACTTAATGAATTCCAACTTTTTTTTCTAGAAATGCAGTCAAAGTAAAACAAACAAACATTAAAAGCCATATCAACTCAATACTGAGTCCGTAGAAACAAATCTCCTAATACAAAAGAGTTCTTTAAACATTCTGTTAATTTTTGATACCGTAAACCAAACTATTTGTACACCTAGTATGTCATCTTAATGGACTGACTGGGTGAGGTTTTAAAGGGAAACAGAGGTGGGTTTCCGTCCTTCCCAGGCTGCCCATAAAACCGAAGTGAGACATGAATCAATGTGAAATCTCCTTGAACAAAAAACTCAAGTTACAAGTTGTAAATTATGCTTTGGAGACTAATATTTTTGGTCGGGTACATAAAATTATTATTTAAGTCATTTTATATTTTGGCACCTTTAATTCCCTAAAAACGCAGGGGCCTATCAGAGGGAATATGCAGCCATTGTAAATCTGCCTGCCCTGACATTGCCTCCACCAGGGTCACCTACAAGTCACAGATTTGAGAAGGTATAAAATGGTTACTTTATAGCCATCCCAATTGTTATACGTTAGAGTTATGTGCATTGTATTACCACTAATGAAGGGCGTAAATTCTCAGTTTACGACTGGACCTTTATAGGGGGGTGGGGAGGGGGATTGTAAAACACACGCTTTTTGCGTTACTCGTGTTTGTCGCAGGAGTTTCTGGAGTTCAGACTGTGCACACACTGTTTCCATTAGTCAGGGACGGCTCCTTAGAGAGGCCTCCGTCTGCAATAATGGGTACGGGCCATGAGAGAGCAGCATCCCGTCCGTCGGTCACGGATGACATTAAACAGACAGGGTTCGACTTCCTGTGATCAGAACGGCAGTACCCATGGAGCTAATCCATGGCACTCACAGATCTCTCATCATCATCTTCTGGCTGTCAGGGTTCAGCAGCACCTAAAAAGTTGTGGGACAACGATCACCTGCGTTGACCCCAAAATCTCAGCTCATATTATACATCCATGTGCTGTCCAAGCTTATCATGGGATCAGTTTCAATCACCTTTCAACTACAATTACTTTGTCATTTGATTCATGTTATAATTCAATACAACTTTTTTAGGTTACTAAAGAAACCTGTAAAAAGGAAACCTGAAACACTGCAGCTCTTGGAGTTATACAAAATTCAATATAAAGAAGATGTAAAACAAAGAACTATTAGCAAGTAAAAGTGTATTTTCCCTTTATGATTTAAACCTGACACCAGAGAGTAGAGACAGTGACAAATAAACGACACAATAGAGCTTTGTTTGATTTAACCTGCATCAGATGGCTTTTGATAAATGACTTATGTAACTATTGCAGTGTTGGTTTTACTTGCTGTATTGTATTCCTAACCAGGAGAGAGGTCACCATAATTATGTCAATCACATTTATGGGAGCAGCACATTGTGCCTCAGCAAGACAGGGTGATAAACACTGGAGCTCTGAAGGGGAATCCATGATCAGTTCAGTTACCTCAAATAGCTGCTGATAATGCTTCACCTGCATGTTGTCTTGCTGCCACTCTCTTGGGCTGATTTGGTTCAAGTCTTAAAGTATAGTATGCTAACTGAGCCATGGCATATTTGCATTTGTTGCATGCTTTGCATCTAATTTGTACTGTAACATAATGTTAATTCAGACCTGTGCAAATGCCAGGCCTTGCTGTCACTGAGGGAAATATCTGACAGTGAAAGGATGCCAGAGACAGGACAACACACGGTACAGCAGCTCAGGACCGTTGAGGGATTGACAAATCAAGTAATTAAAGGGGAGGTGATTATGTCATCATCATCTTGGGCTGGCTCAAAAAAAAAAAGGTCCTGCTACATTTCATATTCACTCTGAATTAATGAATAAGGAATGTAAGGGGGTTGAGGATTGAAATATCTCACAGCGACATTCTGCTTACTTTTTTAAGACAGGCCTTATCTCCCCACGTTCAGCCCTGTTAATATGATGATGAACAATATTTCATGAAGGGCAGCTGAATATGTCTCTCTTGGAGAGGTTGCCTCCTCCCTATGTCCTCGTCTCTCCTTTGTGCTGCTCTTTTCTCTGAGAGTGGGGATGAGAAAGAGGCTGGTGGGGGGGGTCAGGTGAGAGAAGGGAAAGTGAGGTAGATAATCACTACCACCGCTCACACACACATCCTTCAGGAACACACCAGTACGGGACCCTCTTCTTTCCCCCTTCAGCCCCCCCAAACATTTTCATATCAATAATCAAGCAATTTTTCTACATGCTAATCCATCAAAGCGGCTGGGGCTAATCTGCAGGCGCGGGGCTGGCTGATGTATGCTGCTTCCTCTTTTCAGGTGTGCCCCTCTCCCTGGCAGACATTTGTCCCGCTATGTGGTGCACAAAGCCCCTGCCCTGTCAGCACTGATTGATCAGAGGCCGGCTGTAAAGGAGGAAAGAAGCACACCCTATCAATGATGCTCTACATCTGCACCTGAAAAGAGTCTTCATCTCCTTCCACAACGTGCTCAATGCTGGAGATAATGAGAGCCGTGCTGTTAACAGCTCCTGTAGCTCTGGTTTTTGTCGTGCGGATATAGGCAAAGTGCTTACCTTTGAGATTGAGGGAAGAGACAGTTTAAAAAAAAAACAGGCCTTTGGTAGAAAGATTATCATAATGTCTACAAACGCTGACAGGGTTGAATTTCGGCGACTATTTTAGAGATTAGTGGGGGGTTTTCAAAAGGTTGCATTAGCAGAACAATGTGATTGCGTGTTTAATTTTAATTTTCTGACAATCCTTCACAGCATGTAAGGGATACATGTGGATGTTTTTTTCTGTACTCTGCATTGTTGGGATTTAGTCAGGCTAAAGGTGCTTTTAGAAGCATGTGGAGGCATAGCAGGCACCTCTAAGAGCCTGGGCGATCCTGCAGGAGGGAGAGTAAGAGATAAAATGCAGAGGCCTCATTAGTAGCACATTTATCATCTCCTGTCTGTGATTTAAAAGAATGACTGGGTCAAATCACTTTAAATACCTCGGGGGAAATCAACATTTGTCATTGCAAAGCAAACCTGCCTCTCCCCTCTCTTCTGGCATTAATTTATTCTGCTAAAGCAGCCCCATTCGCCGCTGCACTGATTTTAATTTCATCCTTGCAAAAACCTTGGCTGACTGTCTATTTCAATTCATTGCTTTAACACACAATTGTCCCCTCCAATTCATTGAAGTAATACTCACCACTAGCAAGGCTGAGCCCTATACATAGACACTGGGCAGGTGATGCAAATGGTCTTTAGTGAAAACTAAAGCGTATGAGACAGTGCAAATTATTCTTCTGATGTCCACAATTAAAAACGAATGCCATCGGTGCTGAACAGAAAATGTACACGCTAAGAACAAGAAAGAGATTATGTATTATAAATGTGTTATTAATGTGTAACTCAGCAAGGTCGGAGAAGTCAAGATAGGTGTTGAAATATGGATGTCACCCTCAAAGAGCCTGCTAACATAGCTGCAAGTAGACCCTCTGGACACACTGCCTGACAGAATATTTATGTGTTTGCCAGCACACCAGCTTACATTTTCTGCAAGCTTTATCCAAGGACAGCATAGTGTTGGTAATGCTAACAATAGCACCTGGGTAGTTTACAAAAAAGAGGCCTTGGAATATTTCTGCAACAGAGCTGTGACGCTGCTCCAAACATCTCTTAAACCTCAGAATATTCTCCCTCTGTCAGTTTTACATGCATTAAGTTGATTGTGTTATATATTAAGTGTATATATATATATATATTCAGTCTTCTAGACCCACATCATATCTTTCAAACAATTCTTAGCAGCTTAGGTTGAGTTACAATCATGTTTTCTCACAATTTAAAGTCACATACAATAAGATTGTTGTCTGGATCAAATGTGTCGAGTTTTATTTGTGGGACAGTCGTTCTTGCCACTGCATCAGCCAGCCAATTTTTCTTTGTTCTGCTGATGAGACATTTAAGATGTTGATGCCAGATATGTATTGTAGGGCACAGCAGAAATATTTCAAAGTCAGGAGGAAGGAGGCAAAAGACACAGATGCTGAGCAAGTCCTGAAAGAAATGTTGGTTGGCGTAAAGCAGCACCAGAATTAACGCATATCTATTTTATTTCAGTTCAGACAGAAGAGTCTGCCATATGTAAATAGAGGTTCAATAATAAATGCACTTCCTCTGCTTTTATTTGCTTTAAACCCTCACAGTCACACACACGTTGGCACCAAGCAAGACACAAATTAGAGAGCGTTTTAAAGGAAATATTCAAAGAGCAGCCTGCCGCCGGAATATCAGTTATTATTTTTGATGTTGCAATTTCTGACACTTTGATGCAATCAGTGAGTAGCCCCAGCATTCAGCCCTCTCCAGGGAGAGAGCTGTCAGGAGTGAGGAGCCGGTGGGTAGATAATTATGGGAGATCAAACCTCGCTAGTTAGTAGGCAGGAACGGGAGGCAAATGCCAAAAACCAGCCAATGTTTCGCAAACGCTTGTTCAAGGATATCCTAATTGCTATAAGTGGTTCCTTCAGGACTGGCACTTCAAACATTGCCTGCTGCATGATGTCATCTCCCTGGCTCCCCTTCACACTCACAATAGGCAAATTTAGGAAGAGGGCACAGCAAAACATACCAGAGGACAATGTCCTTCCTTGTCATGACATGTGAACCACATCATTGGCAGACGTGTGCATGCAATCCTTACTTGAATGTTTATATATTTATACATGCAAAGACAAAGATTCATGCAAGCAGATTTATGTGCTCAGACAGAATACCGCCTTATTTGTATTGTTTTCTTGGTGGGGGTAATCAATAGCCAGTACTTTCTTTCACGTTTGTATGCAGACATCCATGTAAACACAACATATCATCACAAGTCTTAATTGATATAGACTGGAAGCTTATTTATATGCACAGAACAACAAGTACACGCATACTGTTCATTAATATTAGGGTTGTATGAGCTCAAAAGAGATACATTCTGACATCCAACTGTGTGCTCCATAATTCAAAGTGAGAACACAGTGCTATCTGTCAGTACTGTTTCAAGCCTACCTATCCAGTTCCCTCCTTACCTTTGCAGTTCAAAGGGAAGGAGAGGGGAAGGTGAGTACAATTAGTTGAAATCAGTCAGAACAAATTGTCCGACAGCATCGTACAATGCTAACACATCCAAGTTCATTTGCTGATGGTGGAATGACCCTCTTACTTGTGACCCTTGTTCCCCAGCCACATGCAGAAAAAAGAACCTGCTGGTGTCTCATCAGTCTCTCATACTTACAGCTGACCAATGTCTCAGCTAATACAGAAACTAACTTGAAAAAGAATCCTAGACCTGTTTCTGTCTGCCTCAGCTACATCAAAGGAAACCCAACCCTCGGCAATCAAAAAGAAGGATTTCATGTTTCAAAAACAATTCACATTTTCAAAGGGGGACCACAGCTGACATACAATTGCAATAAAACCTATTGAGTCTTCAGCGCCCTCATTTTCTTTTTCTCTCCCTGTTGTGAATGTGAATCTTGAGGGTCATTGATCATCTCATTAAATGCAGCCCCAAAGAAAGCGATCCTTTTCACACAGCTCAGGAATTCAGACGTGAAACACCCCCGCCTCACTTTGGGCTCACACAAACACGCTCGCACCATCAAACATCGCCAAATGACTGCCTTTCGCAGACAAGAAAGACAGCAATAAAATGATAAAATAAAGTCTATTTTGTTCCAAAAGGGTAAAAAGGGGTCATTTTCTGCATAGAGTGCTGAACTGTTAGCATAACAAAGCTTGGGCCGGCGAGCTAATGGCTCTTCATCTGTGACAAGGGGCTCACTACTCTTTCACTGTTGTGCTCCACGCAAAGTGGCCTGAAACAACACCTTACTTCTGCTCCTGACCTTTCTACACTTGAACACAGGAAATCCCAATGTCAAGCTCAAAGTCTGCACACATTCACACACTAACTGACACAAAGTGAGCTAAAATAATAAACATGCTACAGTGAGAATTAGCAGAACTCAGAAGGCATTATAAAACAGACACAACCACAGTCAGACTCAGCAGTCAGGACAGGCTTGTGAGCGCTCAGCAGCCCTAGAGTGGCTCGGCTCAGTCTAATTGTCTCTCTAATTGGTGATGTCTAAAGGGGGTCTTCTCTTTATTTTTGGACAGAGCGGCATGCCATCACGCAAGGCAAATTACATAGACAGACAGGCTGGAACACAACAGAGGAGACACAAATGACAGCAAGAGAGGAGAAAGTGAGAGCAAAGAGCAGCGGGAGGAGAAGATGATTATCATTATTATTATTTTATTCACCATGGGGAAAAGACATGTTTGGAAAACTGAGTTTCAGGTGGCTAAACATTCAAATTACTTCCCTCCCAATGGCCCCTCGGTCCCCCCTCCATCATCTCAACTCTGGCTGAGGCTGTTAGGGATGAGGTCATGCCGCACTCATCCAGCCAGTGGTGAGAGGCCTCATTCTCCACTCCTCAGCCCCAGCGCTTTATCCGGGAGGCCTGCCTTTGATGTGCTCGTAATATGAAGGACGCGGGGCTATCAGCTAGCTGTCAACTCAGTAACTGCCCCGCATCGCTCCCAGGGGCGGCAGAGCCAACCGAGCCAACATTGGCCGTCCAGCGCCCAGCAGCTCCGCCGCTGATGGACCTGATTAATTCCCCGGAACGCTGGTTTGTCTTCCTGCAGTTCAGTCAATGACTTCATTCAGTAGGGTGAGGTCACCAGAGGCCTGGTAATAAAGGGGCTGCACTTCACAGTAAAGACAGCACGCCTGTGTGCAGCTCTCCAAAAAAGAAGTCCTTTAAGAAGGAAAGAAGAAGGTAAAAAGGAGGAAAACATCCAAGTGTCTTTAGCTCAGCGGTCCTTCAGCATGAGGCGAGCGGAGCGTACTTCCTCTCACTCATGCCTTCTCTTCTATTTCCTGTCTCCCATTGTGGGAGAAATAATAATTGGCAGGCCAATGAATTATTAGCATACACAGTAGCAACAGGAAGAACAATGTCCCTTATTGGGGGAGGCTCTATTAAATGTGACTTTCCTTTAAAAGAACAGAGGTTCACACAAGTAAATGGATTTCTTAAAGAAAAAATAAAATGGATGTTTCATTTTCCCTCTGTGACTCTGACCACCTTCTATTCTATTTGAAAACTTTTATAGAGAATAATGTGTCAATGTGATGACTGAGTGTTCAATAAACCAACTGATAATGATAGAAGTTGTCCTCTCTTCTCCTTGAGTCATAACTGATAGGGCACAGCGGTTCGGAGCAGCAGTCTCATATAACAATGCTTATTAAGAGGCGAAGGCCTTTAAACAAGTCAAATAAAATTGATGTCATTCACTTTTTGAAACTCAACGATAATCTTGGGATTTTCACTCCAACATACAGCAGGGGGAAACGACACAACTTACGAGTGCTAGTAGCTCACTCCCGCGGTTATGGGACTGTAAAAAATGACAATTCCTTGAAATGTGCCATAAATTTGCTGTATTGCTCCTGCCATCCCTGGGATGATGGTTGCTTTCACTCCGTGGGCTGTGCAAGTCTAGTCACTTCATATACTCCGGAGTCACAAATCACAAAGGGCCTCCCAGCCTCTGAGGAGGAATATGAGACTTTGGAGGCTTTTTTGGCTGCTCAAGTTAGCCCAGCAGACAGGGACAAATCGACGGCGGTCTGAGGCCTGCCCATCCATCCGTCCTGCCTCTTGGATGGAGAGTAGAGGGGGGGGCTGTGTGTGAATAAAACGATGGCCCAGCAGTGATGCACGGCGCTGCAAGCTCATAAAGCAGGCCATCAGCTGACCTCTGAGGCACGGGGGAACAGGCAGGGCCTTTACGACCATCACCGGATTTAACAGCCAATAATGACTGGAATAACCGCTTAAACCTTTACGGACCTGCACAGCCGCATGGCAGCAGCAGCGGAGCCAGGCAGGGATACAGAGAGAGAGAGAGAGAGAGAGAGAGAGAGAGAGAGAGAGAGCGAGAGTGATATATTCAGCCAGTGCACTGACAGGGGCCATGTTTCAAGCGAAGGGGAAATGACAGATGTAGAGGGAGAGCACCCTGATATGTGTGTCTCTTTAAGTGGAGCCAACTGGCTTGTCCATTCCCATCCTGATGAATGCACAACAGGAAGAGCTGGAGAAAGAAGAGGACAAGGGAGAAGACGGACATGACGCATGAGGCTGGAGACAGGAGCGGAGAACAAACGAAAAACAGTAAAGGAAGGGAAGGGAATTTTTTTTAATCTGTGTATAGAAAAAATCCACAAATATCAAGTCTTATTCATTGTTGAAAAAAATATAAATAAACACTCACAAAACATGTTGAAAAATAGTTTTCTAATGCAGTCCTGTTCATAAGCACTTAATCGTCACGTTGTATAGATTAAGATGAATCAGATCAAGCCTGATCCAGCTTCACATTGTGCATGTAGTAACATGTGGACTGTCAATGGAGGATTACACTTGCAATGAGCATAAATATTAATACATTTGCACGTAAAAGATCTGCATTTTGATTGCAGTTTTTTTTCTGATTCATAACAACTTCTTGATTTAACAGCCATCCAGTAGACTATACAGTCAATAATTAACAGACACCAGATGATCATCCCTGTAGCTCACATTTAGTAAAGTAACAATTGATTTACTGGAAAGTAAAACTCTTTATTGACAGTCTTTGTTTAGCAGACTTCCTTCTCTTTTATACTGACGTCAAGTCTACCTTATAGCACACTAGCATCCTTTGGACTAAGATCATAACACCAATTCATTAACTGTTGGCAGCCAACTAATTCTGATTTTCAATAAACTCTCTAAACCTAATACAGTGCTCATGAAAAGAGGCCCATTTCACAGGCTGGCACATGTTCAAGCAACATATGCTCACATAATCTCTTAAAAAGCATGATCCAAGTCCAAATTTAATTATGTAATAGCACAAACGAAATCAGAGTGCCGACACAGCAGAGCTCTGATACACAACATTCTGCCACTCCACTCCCATTTTCCTCATTTGTTTATTGCTCTCAGCATACCCAGCAGCCTCTGGGGCCGTGGCGTCCAGAGTCCACTCAATGGTCTACAGATGGCTCGGAGGCTCCAGGCGCGTTTCACATGGTTGTTTGTCTTTTTAATAAGGTCTGCTTGAGATATATGACTATTGTTATATGATCATAATGCTTTTTCATGGTCTCCCAAGCCATTACTTTCAGTGTGTTGTGTTTTTACATACTAAGTTCAAAGTCTTTTAAGTTGATTTTTCTGTGACTTCAGATGGATTTACAGCAGTATGACTAAGACGAAGGCAGTAGTGCTGCTGGTTGTGGCAGTCAGACGAGGTTTTAGCAGTTTCAGGGAAGAAATGGTTGGGGGTCTGTGGGATGTTCATGGTTCCCTGAGCCCTGCACTTCCTCTGGCAGCAGCACTCAACTTGCAAATCACTGAGCTGAGGCTCCTGATCTCTGTAGAATACAGATAAACTTTAACCAGTGAACAGTGTCAGGCCGTCCCTGAATATGATACTGTCCCCAAACATTGCTGAGGAGGAGTAAAAATATATATATGAGCATAAAAACCACAAAGGGGCTCTACTGAAGACTATATCCAAGATACCAGGTCACCTTTTTCCCTGTAACCGTATCAATAAATCCTGGGACAAAACTGCATATCTTAAGCACCTTACTGGCGACTTTTACAGTGCACAGTCGGCGCTTGGCACGCAGACGATAACATTCCCCCTACACAATGGTCTAATCTTCATGGCACAGGTAGCACTGGGATTGTCTTGGATGTGCACTCTGCCGTCGCCTGGGTTTGTCCCGGCATTAGAGCCCTCTGCATTCCTTTGTGCTTTTTAACCAATGAATTAAAGAGGATTTCAACAAGGAATACTTATCGTAAAAAATTACCCCCCTTTACTTAGAGATAAACAAATCAGACTAAATAAGTTGGAAAGAGTTTCACAAACTCATTCTGTAATCAGGAAGAGCTGCTTAAGATAACAACGCCTGATTTAGACATTTTCTTACACAAAGAGTGAGGAAAAGTGAACCTTGAAGCTATATGGGACAGGGTTCATTTTGAGCAGATGCCATTGCTGTGTAAAGTAGTTTATTTTACAATTTGTATTTATAGGAGCCAATCAGATTCTTGTGTTGTGAGTAAATAAATGAAATTGTTGGTGAGTATTGTTTGTAGATTATATATTCAGGTCACTTCTCCCAAGAAATCCTTTAATTTTTTAATCCATGCAGATGTTTGTTTTCAGAAAACTTTCTGAAGTGCATCCCCAGATGAACACTGAAAGCATTCTTAAGTAGCTAAGTTGCTCTTATACAAAATACCTCAAAGCGTCTAAGATAATACATGTGGATTGAAATGCAATCTGCCTCTCACTTCTTCCCCAGATAAGTACAGCCATTGACAAGACCTGGCTTCCTCCTCTTATCTCGCAAACACTTGATACCAGAAACTCGGTGCATAAATAAGTCTTTCAAGATTGTGATGTAAATATATCCGATTAATCATAACAAGGAAAACTGCAACAACTCGTGCTCCCACCCCCAAAACATCATTGTAAAAATGTTCCTGTACTTGCAAAAAATCTTTTTTTCTTGTCCATATTTCCCCAGCCTGTGATTGCACAGTCCACCGTCACATGCACACTGTATTGAGAGGTTTTAATCTATGCTAATGTGTTGTATTATTTTCAATTTGAAAGATTATTATTAACATTAATGCAACGCAAGACAATGTTGAAAAAAAAGGAGAGACAAAACTGCATTTGGATAATCTATGCAAAAGCTCTGAGCCCATTTCCATTCCTGATGGATTTAGTAACACACCCCCCCCTTACCCCCAGCACTAAAATATTTAATTTTACAGAGTAGATCCCCAGGACACGAAGGAAAACCATCAGGTTCATGTTCAAGTTTAATTACTGATTACTGATTTAAACCAAGTCTCACCCCTCCAGCCCCGTCACTGCCACAGCTGTAAAAAAAAAAAAAAGAGAGAGACCGCGAGAGAAGGGAGAGGAAACAGTAAAGTGCATTTATGTGTGTCAGGGATGTTTTTAAAGTTACAAATTAAGTTCTCCCTTTGAAGCAAACAGTACAGCTTTTTTGAAAAGTATTTGATTAGCTATAAAAGAAAAGAGATGTGATTGTGTGATTTGTATGATTACCAAATACATCAATGCCTTTGATTGCCTCAGCTTCCTGCAATATCCCTCCACTCCACAGTGTGGCGCTCTCCTCTCTTCCTGCTTGACTTAGTCGAGCAGACTGAGATGAGCCTTGTTTTGGCATCTCCCCCCCCCCCCCCCCCCACACACACACACACTTTTCACACTATAAACCGCCTGTGCATGTGCGTCTGTATGAGTGAGCCTGTGAATGTGTTTGATTAAGCTCTGTGTAGCTTCCCTCATTGCTGCAGACGCCTCTGAATCTATCACTATCCCTCCATCACAGAGACCACTTCATTTACATTCCTCAGGCTGTGTTTGAGGAATATCTCAGGTGGGGGAATATATTTTCAGAGTGTCCCTCTTATAGGTTTAGCAGGACTCCAATGGGCTTGAAAAAGTTGCTGTTGTACACCGGGGGAGGCATTTTCACCTAATGAAACCCAAGATCAATAGAAGTGCTCTCTCTTCTCATATATAGTGCATGTACACAAGGGAAATAAAGCATTATTTTTCATCCTCAAATGTATAATGGATATCATTCTTTATTTAATACTTTGTTCAATTCGGCATGTGCAGCAGTGGGGAAATATTTCCTCTGATGATGTCCCTATATTACAGAGAGAAGATATGAAAGTGGAAACATTAAGTTGGAAGGTATGAGAAAAATTGAGTATTACATACCTGACAAATGACTATAGACTTTGTAAAAGTCACCATCTCACTCAAGTATTATACCACAAAACAGTTAATCTTATATAATTAAAAAGCTTACAGACATTTACATATTAATCTGCTCTGCCTACTGCAATCGACATATTTTAAATCAAGAGCTCAGGCCTTAAAGAAAAAAGGGAGAGGGCAGCGGAATGAGGAGAGGAGAAAAGAGCAGATAAGCGTAAAGAGGAAGGATGATGAGGGAGAGGAAGATGAGAGGAGAGCGGTGAGAGCAGCCACTTCAGGTGCAGCCCTTATCGGCAGCAGAGAGAGGACCTTTCTTATGTAATCTGTGATTTCATTCAGCCTCCGTATCAGATGATTGTCTGGGAGAAGAAAAAGCCATTTTGAGGGGAACGGGCTGCGTGAAAAGGATCGTCTCCCCGGCAGCTCACCCTTCCATGTCGAACCAGCCGCATGGCACCGAAGGTCAGCAGAATTATTGGAGGCGGGGGTGGCTCTGCTAGAGAAGACAATGATATGGCCTTAACCCTCATTTAGAGGTGCCATTTCCCCACCTGACCCCCCTGCTAAAGTGTTATTTTTCCATGTTATGAAATGTGATAGCTCTCTGGTGAAACAGGAGTCTCCAGTTAGGAAGGTAATACTTTGGCGTGCAGCGACAGCGAGACAGGCTCAGCCTCCCCTCTAAATAGGGTGGCTGTGCGGCCTGAGCACTCCGTGCAACGCAGACAGTTCAATCAGGGTAAAACAGCGTTCATTTAACCGCTTGCCTAACAACAGCCAGTGGCACAGAGCTGTACACACAGGAGCTCCGAGATTGCACAGTTAGGGGAGATGATGATAATGTCTTTGTGAATTTCACCCAAACATGTCATTTTAAAATAAGACTCTGCACTGGGCTGTGTAAAGTGTCATTACCTGTTGTTTATGGTTCTGGACCTTTTTTTTCCCTCCCCACACATCGGACGAAAATATGAGGGAGAGGTTTTTAGTATCCCTGAAAATATCCCTACTAAACATGGTCACAGATAATTGATGAGGGACAAAACACAGCACAGATTAAGAGGCTGATTTCTAATAGATGATCATATTTAAGAAACTTGTCCAGGGATTACAAAATCCATTTTTACATGTGGGGTGATATTAATGTGTAAGGTGGGAAAATCATTAATTTCTAATGCTTCATAAATGTCATCTTCTGTATTCATTCATGTAAAATGATTTAAGTGGGGCTCTGAATAATTCCAATTGACTTTGAACGAGATGCAAAATCATAAGTAGATCAAATGCCAAGGAGATAAGGCTTTTAATCGCTTCATAGAAAAGGTTGCATGAGATTATGGTTCTATTGATATAAGTTCATATGACTTATTATTCAGGAAAAATAATGACTCTTGTTGTAATTCATTGTGTACTCTCTTTGAAGTGGTGGTGGTGGTGAAACAATTCCTGACTAATGTAAAGAGATGAATGTATTGCCTGTTGTGAAATGTATTGATTGCTGCTGTTATGATGCGAGTGAGCTGGCATCAGGAGAGGAGAGTTAAGGCAGAGTTGGGGTGTATGTCTCTACTCTCAGTAGCTCCATCTAGGGGAGCAGAGAGGAGCCTGACTGCCTGCAGACTCAGATCTGTGTGAGTTTCTCACTCCCTCTGAATAGCGAAACAAAAATGTGTGATTGTTTTCGGTTCTTGCTATACCCCCCACCAAATCATCCAAGCATATTTGTCACTAATCATTCTTTTGATGCACATGGCTACAGGGTCCAGTCTGACACAGGGCCTTGGTTTTGGATAATGGTGCCCAGAGGGCCACAGTGCAGGGCAGCGCCAGGGGGTCAGAGGAACAGGCAGATTAAGGAGAAGAGGTGTTGAGGTTGTCACCTCGGGGCCTCCACCCACACAAGTAGAAGATGCTGAGACCAGACCCTGCCATCATTCAAAGCAGATGGCATTTTTCTCAATGTGTCAGGGCTTATTTTTGGGATGCAGCCTCTGGCAGGCCCCGGATAGACTAGTTATTAGGCATGTACGCTTATAATTTAGCCAAACCACTGAGGGTTTGGACACAAACCCTGAAGCCTCAAACTGAAAGTCTTCCCCTCTCTCCTCCCTCTGCCTTCCTGTCAGAGCATTGAGCAAAAGCAAAGGAAATGAAGATTGTGAGAATGGCTTTACATGAAAAGCTGATGTGGTTTCGCCATGCAGAGGGCATTAGACTGACAACTTTGTAGTTCAAGTGCACTATTGCTCTTGAGGTCTAGGATCCCTCCTGGGGCCACACATTAAAAACTACCACCCTTGTCACTTGTGATACTTATTTAAAAAAACTTTTAAATGCATGTTATGATTGGTAAGACATTTTTTCTGGAAAAGCTATATGGATGGAACTTCCATAGAAACTGCGTGTTGCCAGTGATACAACTTCCTTAAACGCACATTGATCAAATCCACAGTCTACAGAGAAAGTACACCATGCTGCACAAGCGCTGAAATCTAAATCCACACAATCAGATGTCACAACAGGACTCACACAAACACACACACAGGCATCAGGGCTGCAAAGAGATAATTAGCAAGCACAGCTGACTCCTTGAATTGTCCTCCGTCCTCCCCCCATAGTTTCCCTGCTAATAGGGGCGTGAGTCCCACTTATTAGATGTGATTATCCACCCAGGGCTGTATGTAGATTAGCTTTATTACATCCCTCAACCAGCTTCTCTGCTATTTAGACAGAAAATGTAATTCAATGATGTAACTTAGATATAAATCTGCATTTACAGGGCAAAGTCCCACTTCAGCACTGGTTATGACAGGTTGGCTGATTAAACTATCAGGCTGACAAGCCCAGGAGCCACACAAGAGGACAGGCAAAAGTACAAAAGGCCCTCTTATTATAGAAAATCCCCCAGAATAGCCAACGGTGGGGATATGGTAATGATGTAGTACCTCTCCATCAGGTCTACAGGACACACACACGCACGCATAGACACACAGGCATACACGCTGTAATATTAAAAGACCCACACATACTTGTTGACTCAAGTTATTTCATTTAACAAACTTAAAACATACACACACAGAGCCATTTGTATATGCTACACTGTATAGGTGGTCATCAAATGTGTGGCGAAACACACACACACACACACACACACACACACGCGCACACAAAGAGAGACCCACTTATCTCTTCAATTCCCTTATCCAGCTGAATATGATGACTGGCTTTTGGAATGACCTCCAGGCAGAGGACAGGGCCTTGTTCTGTGGCTCCCTCCCCTTCCTCCTCCTCTCTTTCATCCTCCAACAGAATGAATCTAAAAGATTGGTGACCTTGCTGTGGGTCTGTGAGGGAAATGAGCTACATCTTGTCACAGTCTGAACAGGCCATTTGAAACCTGGTTTGTTGGCTTTGAAAGGACCAGCGATCGGGAGAGCTGATAAGTAAAGGGGTGTAGAGGGGTGGCTTTTATTCAGAAAATTAAAAGGCAGGCCTGATGGAAATATGTCTGCATTGGTGTTAGGTATATCGTTGCAGACGCCTTATCAAGTGAGCATCTCTACAGCAAGAGAGAAAGGGCAGACAGTTGCTGTGAATCTGTACTCAGCTGCTGGCAAGCTGCAGGCACGAAACAAAAACAACCAGTGAAGCTTCTCAACAGCCCTTATGCCAACAACTAGGAATATGTTAATGATTTTCAGGAAGCAAATTAACTTTAAGGGTTTCCTACCAATGTGCCATCTCTGGGATAGGATTTAAAATTCATTATCTGCACAGTTATCCATGCTATGGTTCAGACAGACACACAACACACACAGAGTCTGGAAACAAGCACAAATGAGCAAACTCAGATTGTGAGATTGTGCCTGTCTATGTGTGTGTATGTGCGTTAGTAAGTCTCCAAACAAAAGCTGGCATCTCCCATGGCCTGCGCAAATGTTTGTCTAATGTAAACCGCCATATAGGAGCATCTAATTAGGGACGTCAGGCTGCATGTGGCTGAGAAATCTCAGCCAACTGTCAGCCAATTGAGATCGCTTCCAATCAGCAGGGAGACAAAAAAGGAAGAAAAAGGCAGGAGATGAACTGGCAACTGGGAGCCGGGGACCTGAGCGGGGGGGCAATTAACAGCCAAGGTGAAGCCACTCATTGTTGTCAAAGAGACTATGCTAGCCATGCATGTTAGGCTCCTACCCTCCACATTGCTTTGCCAGCATCCAATGGCACTTTTGTAATTAGGCTCCGAGTACGGAGCAGTGCTGCATGGCGGAAGCCCCAGACAGTGCTGCATTAAATGACACATGAAGAAGAGCATGCTGGGTAGGCGACCCAGCTGCATCGTAAGCAAACATCCAGAGAAATACATTTTTAAGGGAATGGGTGTGAGAGCTGGGAATTCCACTGCAGCCAAAACCATAAGAAAAGATCTTAATAATAATCCAGCATGGGTCCAATGTCCCTCTTATCTAAACTTTACAGTGAAGAGGAGAAACTCTTAACTACAGCACTATACCATTAAACCAAACCAGGTAAAATCGAACTCCTTTAAGGTATTGAAACAGAAGCTTTACATGCAAACCTTTAGGAAGAGGTAGATAGTACTTCAAAGGATGGGGCAAACAAGGAGCATGAAAGGTAGGAGTGAAAAAATAAATCACAGGCCATGGTGTTTTCTAAACCATCTTCCTTAGTGTTGATGATTAGTGGGTGAAAACTGTAAGAGGAATGCTGTGTTTTTTCTACCTAAAGCCATGATTTGCTTTGCATAAACAACAACAACAACAACAATAGCAGGCAGGTTCTTCTGTAGCAGCCACACAATGAGCTCAAGGGTTCCTCATAACATCTCATTATAGTTAATGAGCGCTGTGTGTTTACAATGTGTAGCTCTATAGAGCTAGCAGTGTTTACCCATCCCCTCCTCTCAATGGAGATCACTCAGCACACCCCGAAACAAAGGAGGATTTGTTTAGCCATGGGCTGTGTTTCTTCCCCTCTGGATCACGGGGCTCAATCTAGCAGGCACAGGCTGTTAGCACTATCTCCCAAATTCATCACAGCTACCATGGAATCAAATATGTGCTGGGTTATAAACACACATAATTAAGTTGGATAAAAGATGCAACACTGTATGTCTATCCTTGACATAAATACATCTCCCTAAAGGACCGTCCAAACCGATATGTCCACAAAATTAACTTTTGTTGTCTTGAAATCAACAAAGCAGTCCAAGTGAACTTGCCTTTATTTTTGGCCATGTTAGACTACATTTAGTCTGTCCCAGTAAACATCCTCAGACCTCAGAGGTCAGCATGGCCAACCACTAAGGTGTCATTAGCTAGTTTTGAAGATATCACTTTCAACATTCCCCTTTATAGGAAAATATATCAATCAAACAAAACAACAGAGATTGTGGTGACCCAATGGCTGAGGAGGAGGTTTATGGTTTGATTATCTATTTCTTAGACTTTTGCAATCAGTGCAGCAATAAAGCTCATCATCATCATCATCCACATGCCTCTGTAATTACACAAGAAAATACCAAAAGGTGAGAAAATGAAACATAACTTCAGCATCAGTACAACACATACCTCACTGCATCATACGCCTAGTCTCTAATTGAGAAAATAATTATCTGCACCTAAGATCCTTGAGTAAAAAAAAAGCTACAGAAGAGTTCTGCATGGTAGGCTCTTCTCTTAATCAGTATGTTAGGAAGCATGGCAATTGAGAGGCTGATTGAGCCCTGTGTTGGGTGTGTGTTAATCTCTGATTAACATCTGCGTGTGATCTTGTGGAGGTATGGCACCAGTGAGCCCTATGTGCACACAGGGCATGAAATATCCAGGCGTGTAATAACATTTTATTTACAAAGGGCCCACTGGGCATAATGCATGCCAGCACTGCCAAACTGAGCCCGCTGCAATTCACTTGAATGCGTTATATTACCCTGGCAATCCAGCTGGGGGAAAGGAAAAAGGGAAAAGGGAATGGCTTTAGTCACAGTGGGTTATTAGGAGCTGAGAGATGATGGATACCTGTAAGGCAAACCTAATCCAACACTCATCAGCCTCTGCAAAGAACAGCAGGGTACCTATAAAAGCAGGAGGATGAGGCATGATGAGGACCATGCGGGAGGGTCCGTCTGCTCTAACCCTGCTCAACCAAAATGCTTCAGTTTATCTGCAGTGAAACCTGCATGACCTCCCCAGCAAGGACCAGAGCGGGACTGTATTTCAAGTCGGAATGTGAGGCATGCAGACCGCAACGCCCATCCACTCCTCTTAAATCAATGGTGCATTTAGCCAAGAACCCGCTGGATCAAAATCAATAAAACACACTATTTCAGCACACAGTGGGGAAAACGTAAACACACACCAAACATTAAATCATTAGCATGTGGAGTGACAGCAGTTTATGGAAAAGAAAGAATTCATACATGGTGTCAACATGTTGGTGAACGTTAGAAACATGCAGTGCATACACAGGGCATAGGCGAGTCTATGTATATGTAGAGAGAAAAAAAGATTTTAGGTCATTATAATTCAAGACTAACAAGGTTCGAGGACAGACATTAAAGCAATGTTGACACTTACATCAAATGTACAGTCAAAATAGAGGCTTCAAGGTACGGCAGCAGTTACATATAGAATGCAATGAATACTCAAAGACACAATATATGAAAATATATGGCTCAATTCATATTCATTGTTGCCATGAACTGACAGCTTATCTGAATAATCTCCACTTTATGCAAGTGTGAAAATATCACCTATGGGCTGACCTATTGCACCCCTGGGGCTCAGAAGAAACCACATCATTTATCTTTGTAGTGTGAATATCCCATGCAATAATACCAGAATAATAATCTGGTATTCCTTACTATTGTCTTCATTTACTGGAAAAAGTGTGTAGACAAAATAAAAAAGATATGCATTTGTACAACATATTGTATTGAAACTGAGTTTTGTTAGATTGCAACAGAAGTAAAAATTCAACATACTGGCACGCACATGCAGACAAACTAACAGGAGTTTTAAACATTAACATAAACCAGATTAATAAACAAGTGATTACTTTTCACTACTACAATCATACAAAACTGCTCAAACATTTATATGACATGCAAATGTATATGAATAAAGTATTAACAGTGGATGGCCATAAACAAACTCTTTCAACCATGGATCCATGGACAGCAAAAGCCCCGTAATTTAAGGTGTTTTATGCTGTCTTTCCCTCTTTAAGTATTCTCTTATAATGAATATATGCAAAAGTCCATTAGAGCATAAAAACACAGACACCAAGCCCTTGCTTTGCCTTTCCACAACATAAAAAAAAACTGCCGGCATCGCTTTCAATAAGAGCTTCGCCTTTCATACTGCTTTGGTGTCCTACAAAATTACCATATGAGAAGCTATTTACAACTCAACAAAATTTCTGTGTGTTTCCATGAGAGTTCAGTCCGTTCCTGTGATGGAACAAAATGAAAAGCCTGCCTTACTTGTTGCACGCAATTAAGCCCCTGCAAAAAGACGGTCGGGGCAGTTTAACATTTCATAGGGCTGTAATTATTCTTTAACTGTTAGAAAGTGTTGTCCCCTAGGAGCCAATTACTTGAAAAGCGCTCATCACACGCGAGATATATACAAACAAATCCTTCAAGCGCAAAGTAAATGTTTAAACATTAAAAGGGATGAGCGGAGGATTCCATACCAATCAGTTTTGGTAGGAGCTAATTACTAATAAGAGCAGCAACCCCATGGTGTTAGATAATTATGACACCAACTTGCACCTCAAACACACACAGCACCTGGCTGGCTGCTGCACCACTGTTAAGTTCCCAAGAGTAGAGAGGAGTAAGTCATAGACTATCAGACAATACAGAGGCTAAGATTATAGACATCAAATTACTGGTGACAGGATCTCAGAAAATTCATTTTTACATTGCTACCATTTCTTTAAATTTAGTCCAATCTGATATGAATCTTTAAATGGAATAGAAAAAAAACAACACATTTTATAGTTTTGAAAACTGCATCACTTCAGAATAAATCGTTACCTATAAAGAAGCAAAATGTTTCAAGATGAGGAACATTTCTACAAGAGAATCAAATTGCTTTATGAAAAAATAAATACATTTAAAAAACAATTCCAGGAGGTGAATTGGGCCGGACGCCACCCTGAGTGAATTACATCACTTATTTTTAACTAAACCAAAAACTTGAGAGTCAATATTAGCTTAAGTGACTTAGATGGATAATTCTTCAGTTCAGCAATCATATTAACCTCCACTTACACTCTACATCTGCTTGGCCTGTTGTTTGCTCATCTAATCAATCTCCTTCAGCCTTGTTCTTTAATGTCCTACCACGTTCGGCCATCTCTAAATATCCGCTAATGCCTGGGAAACATCAGGCCCTCAATGATAGCACTGTAAATGTAATTTATTTCTCACTCATGCAAGCACTTGAGCTAAACGATTATGGCTCCTGAGGAGCGGCACACTATATAAGATAAATATTGATTGACTGGAGGGTTTGTTAGCTACATTGAAGAATAAGGTCTGAGTGGGAAGAGATGTCTATAAAGAAGACAGGGAGAAGGCTGCTGAGTTGTCTCGTGCCAACCAGGCGTGTTCCAAATAAAGAAAAAGGCTGCCTCGACCTGGCTCGGACACAAACAGTCATTTCACAGGAAATTCAGTTTTTAAGATCCAAAACCAAATGGACTTGGTCTATCTCACCCTTTCTCTCTCTCCTGCTGCAGAATCATTCCTTCCTGTCCTTTTAGTAACAATGGGTCATGCATGTTAGACGACTATGTGGGCAGGGCCAGGTTAATTAGTTACACTAGATATCACAAGATATGCAGCTGAACACACGTACAATTATTTATCTGAATGAATGTTTAGCATATATAAACTTGCTTTCATGTCACCTTTTGCATGTTATGTTAGGCAATTAAGCAACTGCAATTATATAAACATATTAACCTATTTTGAATTTTATTTTGTATCATTCTTTTATATTTGCACTCTTTATTTCATTCAGTTCTCTGTCAGTTCACTGTATGAGTTTTTTTTTTCCTGTTTTCTTTTTTATTCTATTTCTGTTATGCACTTTAACACCGGAACACATTTTGAGTGTATGTACACCTAATGAACGCTGATTCTTATTCTGATTCTAGTTTAAAGTGTTGTGTATTTAAAACGTTGATGTTTTTGAACATGTAACCATTTGTAAATATTGTTTTATACTTTCAATAACGGCTGGCAACAATAGTTTAAAATCCCTGTTGTACTGCAGCTCATAGTTTGGTTTCATAGTCAAAAAGACTCATTAGTTTCAGTTCTCAATAGAATTATTGTACTAGTGACATTTCTAGCAAGTCATTGGCAAAGGAATACATTTCTAGATTAAGCCGCCACATTTGGAAGGTGAGACGAAAATATATAATTTATACTCACTGAAGAGCCTTCAAGGTGTGTGTGTGTGTGTGTGTGTGTGTGTGTGTGTGTGTGTGTGTGTGTGTGTGTGTGTGTGTGTGTGTGTGTGCGCGTATTCCAAAGTTAGAGTTACAAAATAGGACATGAACAATGTCAGACTGCTTGTGGTATTTTACTGTCCTTGACATCATGTTGTTGCAGCCTCTCAAGAGGCTCAGGCATAACCTCAAAATCCTGTTTGGTCAAATTGACATTAGGACTCCCTTTACAATGCAGCAAATCCTATGTGACTTAACATATGAGATGGATTGTTTTGGACTTTCATGTTGCCTGGGTGCAAACACATGTATCTCTCCTATTAAGAAATATAGTAGTGTTGTCCACTTGTTTTTTCTGTTTAAATACAACTGAGCAGCATTTTGATGTGTGTATAATGTGTGCACATGGTGGTGTGTGTTTTTGTAATGTGTGGACTGAGCACATGTGTTCTGTGTATTTGTGTGCCACAGCCTGTCAAACTTTTCCCTAACCCTCAATTACCACAAACACACTCGCATATACACACGTTACACAGGAAATTTCCACCAGTGTAAACAAGCCTGTGTTGTTGACGTGTGAGACTGACTGAGAGAGAAACAAAGCTGTCTCAAATCCCATTTGGGCTGAGAGGCGGCCCATATGGAAAGTTACCAAATAGTGCTAATACTGCTAATAGGATGTTCCACTCTAAATAGGAGCTCATGTTAATACCCAGATTTTCATTCATGCTGGAAATTGTAGTTTTAAATTACAGTTTAATGCTTCAGATTTTAAATAAAAAAAGCCCCTCAAAAAACCTTCACAGCAACACAAAAATTACCACAGCCTCTGAACAGAGCCTCAGCCTCCCATTGTCAGCCAATTACTATGCAATCTCTTTCTTATGACTGAATAGCTCACTGTTAGCAAATAATGAAAAGGCAATTATGGCAAAGCTGTGTTCATATTACCCTCTTCATTTTATGCAGGCTGTAATTATTGTCAATCCTAGAGGCTTACTCTACCATGTAAGAGGCAGCAGGGAAGAAAATGGAGTGGGCTGGTGCATGGCAAATTGGAAATGTCACAGCTACCTTTTTATCAGCACCACTAGACCCTTTTGTGCATGTGTGAGTTCACGTACATGTGCACGCATACATGTGCACTGCAAACATACGTGGGTATACCTAGGTGTCCCTTAGCACCCACGTGCGTGGTATACATTTATTTACACATTAACTCGCACATACTTACGTCATCACTGTAAATCATAAATTCACCAGTGGGGAAAAAGGAACAAAAAAAACACACAAACACGTACACACAAAACGTGCAAAACGATGTGTGTTTAGCAGAATCTTCACCTCAAGCTGTTACTGTAGCTTAAGTAGAATGCTAGCGGGTGAAGAATTAAATAAATAAACTGATAGATGAAGCGGGTGTGAGAAAAACACACACATGCACGCGCAAACACACACACACACACACACAGACTCCTTTTGTTCTTCCCTTTTTTCCCCTGAAAACAATGATTCCCTGAAGACTCCTGGTTTTTCTTTTGCTGCCAGTGTCTGTCTAACAGCAAAGTGGTGGATATATTCCTTTTGCCTTGGCCCTCATTAGCTGTCTCCATGCTGTTCAGTAATAGGGAGTGGCACATAAATGATTCCCTTTATAGAGTTTGATGTGCCACACTGAGAGGACCACAGCCCCCGTATGGACAGCATCCCCCATCACCCCCCCCCCCCAACCCCACCCCCAGATGGAGTGCACATGAGGGGGGAGGCAGGGCTTGAAGAGAGAGCGATGTGTGACACGCATGACAAACGCCTTAGCCTATGTCGGCACTAATTCTAATAGGCGGCACTGACCCTTAAAATAAAACATTTCATCAATGTTTCCCTAAGTGCCACTAGCAGAGGTACATAATTAGGAGGGGGTACATCAATAAAGGGCCTTGCACGGGCACAAATGTGGGGCACATGGCACCAGGCACAGCGATGAATATACAGAGGGGATGCACAGGCAGGCGGTGCAGTGAGGAGAGATCTTTTGTCAATACTCTTGCATGCATCCCTGACAAATCAAAGTGAATAAACAATGTCGTGATTCTACCGTACCTTGACAGGCGAGAAGCAGGTCTACTAACGCGATTCTGACGGCAGACTTTTCAAGGTCAGCCTTTAAGCTCTTTAACTGCACTGTTTCAGGCTTTGCACCAAATTCAACTCGACATTCATATACCTGGCAAGCACATTCATATTTTTTTTTGAAAGTTATTTTCTCCTTTCTCTTTTTTTTCCCCCCACTTCGTCCCACAGAAGCAGGTGCCGCTCCTTTTGTGTTTAACAAGATTCTTGAAAGTGTGCATAAGGGAAAAGTGCATTTCTTAAAGGGAGGCGTTGCACTACACGAGGCTGTCTTCCAAATGCGCTTTTCAAATGGATACTGACGCCTGTCACAGTCATATTACTTTACCTCTAACATAATAGCATCGTCTGGTGCACTCCAACACAAAAGACAGCCAGGGAAACATCACAACAGGATCAGGGAGAAGAAAAGCCCTCTTTTAACTTTCAAAACTCCTTAAGTTCTCAGAGCACACAGACTGCGGTGTGCTGCTAGCTTACGATGGTGCGTTTGCCTGCTGCTTAGAAGATGGGTGGAGAGAGAGGCAGTAAAAACAATGTAGTCATTACAGCTCACTTGAGTGTCATTTTGGCAGGCGGTGTTATATTGCTGCTTGACTTCAGATGTGTTACTGAAATCTCTCCTCTGTTGTCTTGTGGCCTGGTGGCTGTTAGGTGGAGTTACAAGGCACACAAACAAACAGAAAAGATGCCAATTTACTGCCTGACACCGTTCTCCATATTTGAGAGTTTTGAAAGCAAAGTGTTTTGATTTTCGTCAAGTGAATAAGGTGACAGAATATGATGGCAGAATACAGTGATCAATCATGGACATTTTGTGGAGGTTGCTCAGTTTTTTTCGGATACAGATCTCACCCAAAACAACAGCACAAACAGCAACAGATGCTCCAGCAACTACACCTACAACAACACCAAAAGGCTTTCAATTGAGCCTGTGTGGCAGACTGTGTGCGCATGTGTGTGTGTGTGTGTATCATAAGATTCTTGGATCTGATGTCGTGATAGTCACAGGCCCTTGAAACAAGTGGCCGTGTGTTCGTCAATTCAGTTTGATGTGTCTCTCTCATGCACACAATGACACACACACACTTCCATACACACCTTGTGAGCCCCGGTGTTCACTCATCCCCCTCCTCTGGCCTCAAAAACCAAGCTGCAAATAAAGCAAGAAAGAGACAAAAAAAAGAAAGAAAAATGAATAACGAAGACAGAATAATACCCTTTCATCCCTCAAGTCATTTGGCTCAAAGAAATTATTTTCTGCAATAACAGGTAGTGCTAATCTGTGGAGGCCTGATGATATGTGAATAACACAAAATGACCAATTACACTAAACACGCCAGCTTTAATTTCCTGCCTCCAAGGACGATAAATAAACACGGCTTCCACGAAGGCGCGAGTGGAAAGTGCTCCCCTATCAAAGCTATTCCCGAGTTTTTTTTTCTTCTTTGATTAGCTGCCAAAGCCCAGATACCCCCGCCTGTTTCAAGTCATTTGAGGCGTTCAAAATGAAATTATGGAGCATCTCTTGGAGATATTAGTGTTAAAGAGCAAGTAGCCCATGGCTACAGTAATCCCCTGTTAATCCTGACCTAATGAGACCAAGCATGAGAGAAGGGGAAACACAGGGTTAACTGGCATTAGTGGGACTTACAGGAGTGGTGTAAGCTTTTTTTAAATGGTAAATTATAACAGTTTCTGCAACAACAGTGTCATGTATTGTTGTGTCAGTAAACGTCCAATAATGTAGAAAGACTAAAATGAACAAGAGACAATAAAATACGTGCTATGTGATAAAAAAGATCAGCAGCTCTGTGTCACTAATCAAGAAATAACTTCATTTAAAGATGACTGTGATTTGTATCACGTACATAACAAACAAATTGAGCTGCAGACAGCCAGACAATGAAGACAGTTGTTTTATATAGAATATTAAATTAATTCAGCCTTCCAACTGCCTAGTACAATGGTAGAATAGCAGAATTATCATTATTGCATATAATATACGGGAAACAGCTTCCTATCAGGCCAAGCATGTTAGGACATCTGTCTAATAAAAGTGTTATGTTTACATATGGGTGACTGTCATTATTGATTTTTATGGTGGGTGAAAAAGCTTTTAATTCCAGCTGCTGCTTATGAGGCCTTCAGAGTGAGTGAACTGTGACATCACAACCAATATTTAACTTTTTTTCTAGAGCTGAGATTATAGGCATACAATACTTGAAAAACACCACACAGTACCCAAACAGCAGCAGATAACAGCGTTTAAAGTAGCTCTACCTCTTTTGAGAATGCTTGAATTCATTTATCTCACCGCTGTGCAAAGCTAACCAGATTACTTACCACAGTAGGATTTACAAGGGTTATTCCCAAATTAATTATCCATATTTAAAGTAAATAAAAGTAGATTTTTTTTCATGTTGCTAGGGTTGAAAACCAACCTGTTCCATGGGTGCTCTAATATACTCAGTAACACAGTAATAAGGTTCTGTGTCGAGCCAGCGGGGCGGCCAAACTCCTCCAAAGATAACACAGCGCTCATCACCCAGATCAGCAGGGCACTTCCTCCTCACCCCTCTGATCTTTAATAGACACTAATCAGATGTGGGGGGCCTGGGGAGAGAGGGAGAGAGAGAGAGAGAGAGAGAGAGAGAGAGAGAGAGAGAGAGAGAGAGGTGGGTTTATCGTGGAGTCTATTCTTAATTCTCAAACATTTTATTATGGTTTAAAGCACTGACAAAACATTAACATTCAAACTTTGATAAAATATCTCCATCTTTTTTAAATTAAAATTATTATGAAACCAATTAGACTTACAGGTAAATGTACAGTTGTTTAACAACTAATAAAAAAGAAAGAAATATATAGACAGACAGTATGTGCGTGTGTGTGTGTGTGTGTGTGTGCATGTGCGTGTGTGCGTGAGTGTGTGTGTGTGTGCATGTGCGTGTGTGTGTGTGTGTGCGTGAGTGTGTGTGTGTGTGTGTGTGAGTGAGCGTGTTTTTAAACCTGGGATTGAGTGCAGCCTCACTCTTTCAAGAATTCATAAATTAATCAAAAGGTGGTGAAAATGTCCAAACATACAAACGTTAGATGCTGCTGCTCTTGTTTAAGTGTGCGTGTGTGTGTGCTGCTGTGTTTGTGTGCAACAGGGAGGGTATGCATATGGAAGCTGTGTCTGATCCTTGACTGGTAATTAAGCTTATATAGCTTTACACACTTGCATGCTCACACCCCCACATACACACACACACACATTCAGAGTTAATAGGTCATACATAAACCCATAGTTAACTAAAAGAAAGACCACACTCTTTGTCTCTCTTTTACATTCTCTATCACACATACACTTACACACACAGACACACACATAGAGGGCACAAGACCATTTCTAGGACTGACAGATTAGAGAGGGTCCTTAATTTGTGTGACTCAGTGGAGTTTCGCTGGCTAATGAGATTGGGCTAATTGGTATCGTTACTGTAATCTCCTGAGGCGCAGGACAACACGTTTAAACATATACTCACTGATCACACTTAAAACCTGCCAGTGATGCTAAAGGTCATTAGCGGCTGTGTTCATTTCCAGAGCCATACGATGTAATGGGGAAGGGAGTGCATGAAACACTGTGGAAGTTCACCGGGGTTAAAACATTCATTTGCTAATTCCAGGAAGCATGTTGCCAAAAGAAAACATGCTGTAATTACACAGGAAAAAACTGAACAAGCTAAAGTTAACACTAAGACATAACCATGAATCTCACCATGCAACCCATTTTCCAGGCAAATTAAAGCACATGTTGTTGCCCTGAACACTTAATTTGGCAAATTCCCCTACAAACAGATGAGAGCTTTGGTTTAAAGCCCCATTTAAGTTTGATGTATTATATATAAAGAAAAAGATCTGTGCATTGTTTGTTTGTCTTTCACTCCTTCATAAGAAGGTCACACCTGCTTTAAAACTTAATTAGTTTGGCTGTAGCTGTACCTCTAATTATCTTTCAACACATTTTCAGCCAATCTTATTCTTAAGTGGCTCTATGATGTCAGCTGGTTACCAAAAAACACTAGAAAAAAATTATGGTATGACAAGCAGCAAAACTAGCCATAGTAAGCAAGTATTTGTTATGTAATTGAAGCTGCTTCAATCATCATCAGATTAATCAAATATGAAAACAGTATCCAAGTGATGAACCTGCAGAGAATTATTAAATGAATCTGCCTTACACATCTTTGTAATCATTGTTTGGTGTCGTTTTCAGCTGCAGCAGGGAGCCGTACTCAGCTACAGTTTTACAGGACTCTACCATTTCAGCTCCAAACAGCAGATAACACACTAAGCTATGTGCTGAGAAATGCAGTGGAGAGATTAGCTGTTACACTAAAAAAAAACTACATATTTCGCTTATGAGTTGGTGGTGACTAAAAATGGAGCTAAAAGAGGATGCTAGTGGATACAAACAAATGCTAATGTTGCATAGTAACGGCTGAATGTGTTCAACTGATTGTGTTTGCTGACAAATGTGAAATATTAACTTATAAAGGTGGTTACATGCCATGTTTAAAAATTATTTCTGCTTCCTTTTTGTGATTAGAGAGAATATATCCACTAACCCATTTTCCTTCTGTGTGGGATAGGTTATGTTAGAGATATCCATGCTACTGCAGCTATCAGAATTTCCTAAGTTTGTCATTTTGGCCTATGTACAAGAAGTAGGTCTCTTGGCAATTCACTATAGCTGCCCACTGCTCCTAAATAGTTAGGATGGGTCAAATACAGGAATGATATCCTCATGGGCTTTATAAAGTATAACTTAAGATCTCGAGAACCCTTAAAAATGCATCATTAAATACACATATTTTATTTTATTTATTACCAGGCCCTAATTTAATAAATGTAGAGCAAGGCCATCAGCATAAGTAGGCTATCCATCTCCCTTTTGGCTCATGCCAGGGGAATGGCATGAGGCTGACAGGGTGAAACAAGAACAGTAGCTAATGTTAGCACTAATGTTAGCATTAGTATTAGTATTAGCAGTAGAGATGAATGGAGCGCCTGGCAGCCAGGCCTCGTCTGTCCACAACTAGAGACAGGTGGGCCCTTAAGCCTGGCTTCAGGTTACTTAGACAAGGCACAATGTGCGTCACTTGATCACAAACACACACATTAATACACACTGAAGAGTGTAAACTCTTACTCATTTATTCTGGGCTGCTTCACACTACAGATTTACCGTGCTAAGACTTTAAGCAAACAGAGGGCATATGTGTCTCTTTTTTTCATTACCAAAAAATTGCCTACCTTTGACCACATTTAATCAGAGAACAAAATGAATGCACATTTTTCCATATACAGTCTGAGGAAGTAACAGAGGAGCACTTTTTTGCATGAGTTACAGCACTTTGAGATGCTAAAATATGTAGGGGAAGTTTGCTTTAGCACTATGAGGGAACCTAAGCTCTGCCACCTGTTTGCCAGATCCAGCGGCTTTATTGAATATTCTTATAAAATCAAAAAAGGGGAAGAGAAATCAAAGCATTTCCTGGCTGCCTGTGGCACAGCTTCTGAAGACTGTCCTATTTTTAGGTTCTGACCTAAAGCAGCAGCCTTCTCTTTTAACCTCACAACTGTGATCCCAGATGTTACTGGTACAATAAAAACATGAAGCTATCTAACCCCACATGGACTTTCAACAAAGCAGTCTGGCAGGTGACGGTGATGAATGCATCATTTTAAAGTACGGTTTATTAGCTAGCTTCCATACACATAGATATGGAAGAAAATAAACCCTGATCAGAGAAGTTTAAGAAACCCGCTGTGTGCTGATTGGCATCTATTGGACATTGGGGCATAAAGGGGCCAAACTCCAAGTACTATTTTAACCCCCTATTTAATGCCCAGTAACCCCCCACCCACATTTCCCTGATTCCCCATTAGATGAGTCCTCAACAACCCGCCCACTCACAGCCGGCTCGATTCCTTTTCCTTCGTCCATAAATAAAGCCTGGCTGCCATAGAGCCAATTCGAGTTTTACAGGATGATCCTCTTCAGCCTGCATAAATAGAGAACATAGTTACACAAAGTTCACACTCTGATCTAACACATGCACGTCTGGTCATCTCCTCATAAATAGAATTAGATTATTGCTTCTGGTTCAAAACACATTGCAGCAAGTTGTGCACGTTGACTATGTGATATTTACATGCAGGATAAAAAGGAACAGAAAAGCACGTGTTGATTTATTATATAGAAAGATGGTGGAATTTGAAACAGGTCCTTGTCTTATTTGAAAATGTTTCATCTGTTAACTCCTATGACTCTGTCAAATCCTGCTGTTCAACTTTGATGAGGTTAAATAATTAACTATTTAGATGGTTTAATTCTACATTTTGAAAAAGTTATTTACTGTATTCTTTCATGTAATGATTATTGGTGAATGATAAAAAAATACTTTTTTTAAATATTTTGAATGTAGATCAACCTTAGGTCTTGCTTGCATAAAAGAATCAGTGTAACATTTGATTTTTAGATATACACTACCAGTCAAAAGTTTGGAAACACCTGATTTAAATGCACGTTATTATCTCAAAGACATTTTCATCTAAAGGCTTATGCTTAAATGTTTGACATGTGTTTCCTATATAAATAGAAATAGTGAAGTTGATGCCTTCGTATGTATGCATTTCTTTCCAAAACAAAAATTAAATGAAATGTTTTATTTTTATTGTTTTAATATCTACTATTTTAAATGTGGAAAATAGTACAAATAAAGAAAAAACCCTTCTATTAGTAGGTGTGCCCTAGATACAGCTTACAGTAGCTTTTTTATAATAATATATTATACTGTATTATTGATAATACTGTTACTGTGGTGTGTCCAAAGTTTTGACTGGTAGTGTATCATTACAGAGATCATTTATTTATTTATCTTTTCATTTAAGATTCAGGATTCTTTTGATTTATTTTCTTTTAAATAACTTCCATTCTTAAATTGAGTCACTTCTGTTGTTATTGCTGATTTGACACCTGTCAGAGCATTACATTTGAAAAGGATTACAGCACCTGATGACTTAAAATTGGAGGCGAGACACAGACATGGACACTGGGGAGTTGAGGGAGAAAGCAGGGAGAAAGGGAAAAGGAGACCCATTGTAAAGGCAAGTCTTGTTAGCACGGTGTCACACAAGTGTCCATATATCATCCCCAGGTCTGTCACCTGACCCCCACGTGTCACAGATCCTGTACTGTCCCCTCAAACACGAGCCCTTCTCTAGTAACCCCTGGGCCCTCTGTACCCCTGTCTCCCCCAGCTCCCAGTGAGTGTTAGGCAGTACTTTACAGCCTCTGAAAGGGAACTAAAGACCGCTGAGGATTGAGATGAATTACAGCCGGGGGAGCTCCTCTAACGAAGGGCGTCCAAATTTACAGCTTTGCCAGCTTTCTTAACTTCATGGATGGAGATAAAGCAGGCCTGGTCTCTGACAGAACCCTGCAACGGGGGCAGAGAGGGAGGGGGGGGGGAGAAGGAAAGCAAGACAGGGAGAGAGAAAGAGAGGAAGACGAGGCTTAGTTTCTCAAAGAGAACCTAATGAGTGAAAATATATGAAGCAGAATGGCCCTTGTTATTCTCTCCTCTGACAAGAAAAACAGCAGCCAAACGTCAAGTAATATTTACAGCGATCAGCAGTCATTGAGAGGTTATGGACACAGAGGCCCTGACTGCACTCACTAACCATTTTGTGAAACAGAGAGAGCCAGCCACAGCATGAAACACATTTTTTTTCTTCTTTTTTTTTTGTTTTCGAGATCACTCGGTTTAAACGCTTGTTAAATCAGCCAAGTAAAAAAAGAGGAGAAAAAAAAGCCTTTCGAGTGCTGTCTAAACCTGAATGAAAAGCCCTTTGTAGTTCACTGTTGGGTTTGTAAAAACAAATGCACGCTACATCAAGCCAATCATTTATCCCCCAGACAAAGATCAAACTAATATTGACTGAAAAACACCTGAAAGATGAGATAGTGAATGCTAATGAGAGGAGCCATCCAAGCTGCTAATCACAGTGAGCCTTGTTCCTAGTGGGGGAAAAGTATGTGTGTATGTGTATGTGTGTGTGTGTGTGTGTGTGTGTGTGTGTGTGTGTGTGTGTGTGTGTGTGTGTGAGTGTGTATGTGTGTGTGTTGTGACAAGAAAGCCATCTTCATAAACATCCTCATTTTCCAGGAGCAGAGGATGGTGTTCAGGGTCTGACTGCAGCCAGACTCCTATAAGAGCTGTGAATTGTATATCAGCCTCTAAAGCTGGCACTTTAATCCTATTTGCATTCATATGACTATAGCTGGATCCTGGGAGTCTTTATCCTTAGATTTGCCCATTTGTATGCCCCTGTGAGTGCAGAAACTCTATGCACGATACCAGTATCTTGATGTCTCTCCCATCTTTAGCCCCAATTTTTCTCACACAGCCACTGCCACTCACGGGTTAGAGAGGCAGTGGGAAAACTTATGGAGAATGGTACAAATGAGAAAACATGGAGACTCTTGGACAAGTAATGGGCTTTCATGCAGACACACACACACACAGGTCTCATCCGCACATCCAGAGAAAAGAGGGGAGAGGGGAAGAGAGAGAATTAAATACTCTTAGTGGTTCCCTGGTGGAGAGAGCCACAGGCTTAGCTCCACACCGGCTGATTTGTGAATCTCTTCTACTTAAACAGCTCTGTGCCTCTGTGCACACGTTGTGCCGGCAGGGTGGGGGGGTGGGGAGGGAGCAGCACTCGCACCCATTTGCACATTAATAAACCTTAAGAAACAGTTATTAAATGGTGGGAGAATAGACAGTATTTACATGTGAAACTCCAGAGGAGCAGTGTGTTTAGCAAGGGCCACACCATGGGGCCTCTGTTCTCCTTCAAATCCTCGGCTGCACGCGGGGCATGATAATGACATCCTCTGTCCAATTACGTCAACTGCCAATAGCACTGGTCATGATGGAGAGGAACACATTATTAACCCTGTTAGCATTATCGACACAAGCAGCATAGCTCAAATCAGGACTCTATTAAGGAGACGATGAGGGTGATTATTGGTGAGACCAAAGCAGGGATTCAGGAAAGACGAGTAAACATGGGGTTTAGAGAATACAAATACATGATTAACAATAATAAAAATAATAATAATAATAATAATAATAACAATATATCCCATATTCTATATTCCCAGGCAGATAGTCAGTCATGTGAGACATATTATTTGCGTTTATCAATATTAATGGTAGGCTAAAGAGGCAACCGAGCTGCACAATCTGCAAATATAATGCCCCACCTTATCAATTCATAACACAGAGCGGCTAAACTGTCAGAAAAATCTGAAGTCACACTTAACCGAGCCCAATACCTACTATTAAGATGGCTCGACATAACAGGACGCCTGCCAATAATTGTACATAAAGATATGGAAAAGCCACAGTCCAGCTATGAATATTTCATGAATTCCTACACAAAGAGCATGCTAAAAGGATCAAAGAAAAAAAAAATGGGAGAGGAGTCAACGTGAACATCCAAACAATATGCAAGAATCCCGACAGTATAGGTCACATGCAAAAAGACCGGGGTCACACTGGAATTGTCCATCAGTCAGACAAGCAGAACTGATTTGGATGCTAAATAATGGTTTAGATATTCAAAAATTCCATATATATGCGAAAGGCTTCAGTGCACACTGGATCTGGCCTATCAGAGGAGTTCTCTGCCACCACACTCCCTCATGCAGACCCACGCTATGCCTCTGAGCCGACGACTAACACACACGCACACACTTGCAGATATGCAGACATCCAGCACATATGCATGCACAAAATTGAAGAGCAAACATGCACTCGGTCTCTTAGATAGACAGAAACACAAGCATATATTATGCACATACATATCTGTCTGCCATTAGAAGAAAATCCACTTTATTAACTTAAATAGGTTCATTATCACCTGTACTAAATTGACTTGCTCCTTGTCAATTAGAATTTATTTTCAAGCTTCAGAGAAGAGAAACATAAAAAAAAAAAAAAAAAGAAGTGGGACAGAGGAGTTTCCTTTGCAAATAATGCACATGAATACACCTACACACACTCGCTGCCACACCCTGGTGTGCAAACAAGACGGCATGTGTCTATGAACAGCTACTTCTGTGCCATTTCATTTAAAATGTTGAACACCAGCTGAATATTTTTCACTTATGTTTCTTCAAGGCTTCATGTCCATATGGCTGCGTGTTTGATGCTTTTATGATCAGAACAGGTCCAGGCAAAAGCAGAAAAGAAAACTGGCATTGTTGTTACAAAATGTCCCACTCCTTTGTATCCTGTATATTTCAAACCCACATAATCAATGCAAAATGTATACAAGGCAGTGTCTTAAAAACACAACATGGTGCCACAATGATATTGTGATCTTCTGTTCATTCAAAGGGCCGTCTTGTTGTGATTGTCATATGCCACTTGCCATTGAAATGTGTTGTTCCTGTTTCTCATCTCATTGAATGTCAAACATCTCTCATTGAGGGAGCCAAATCCATCTGATGATTTTTCCACCCCTCTTAAATGGAAATGGTGCATGTGACAAAACAGTGGTATTAACATAATAAAGGAATTCCACTTACAAAAACCTCAACATCTGCCGGGTTGGAGAGAGTAATGGATAACATTTCTTTGAATCCAATTGATGGATCTGATGGCGCTTAGACAGCCATTCAAATCATAATGTCTCAGGAGAGGCCAATAATAGGAACAACATGGGATTAATCTCAACACTCTCGACTCAGACGAGACTAAATATGCATGGGCCCGTAGATCTAAAAAAGACGGTGTTATAAACAAATTTGTTTGAGAGTTTTCTCTTTTTTTTTCTTTCTTCATACAGCTTGGAATACATGATGATCTGTAAAGGTAAAGAGGGCCTAAAAAACAAGTAGTACCAAAAGATAAAGTATGTGTTATGTGGCAATGACAATCATTTATTAAGATGAGCACATACAAGTTACTCATTTCTCAAAACATGACCCTGAGCAAACTGATTGGAAAATATTGTATAAATCACAAACACACTCATAAAGAGAGCCTATGAGGTATTGCCACGGCAACTAACAGTGCAAGTGTACTTCAGTGCTCCTGACATATATGTGCTCGTCACAAACTAGAACTTGTATGAGGTAAAATGAGGAAAATGTGGCCTTCTCTTAGTATCAGACAACAGCCGTAACATCATTATTACATTATAAGTGAGTAATAAGAAGAGAAGAGAGTTATGGTCTATTGACAATAACGTTTTTGATAACATGAATTGAATGAATCTCTCCCACTCACAGAAGTAGATTAATTCACATTGTTTTTCTAGGTTTGTAAAGCTTGTTTGACAATTCCTTGAAATAAACAGAATGAGAGTTTTCAAAACTGCATTTTTACCTTAAACCTGCTTCTCAAAGGTGATCCATACATTAAAGTACATTTTATTAAAACTGGAGCCTAAATGAAGGATTAAGAAAACACTGCAGTTTACACAAACTATTTTATTCCTTATTAAAATTCCTTGTTTTTATTTAAGGATTTAAAAGAAACCCAGAGGATAGTAACATGACTGTGGAGCCAGAGTTCACTTCCTAATGTGAACTTTATTAAGATCACACAAATGATCATCTTCTGCATTTCTAATACTCTGCAGCTTTCCCCCCCGCTGTCAGCTGTCTCTTTATGACTTAGATTTTAGTCTTTGGCTGATGTTGAATTTCTTTTTGATGCTGTGGTTTGGAGCAGCTAGATAACTTATGACAGAGGAAGAAAATCAAAGTGAATAATAGACGTGTTTAAAATGTGCAGATGATCGGGCCGACCAAGGTGCGATACAACGTCCTGAATCTGATGGACAGATGATTCCTTGTGAGCTGACCGCCAAGACAATGGTTTAATAATGAATACACTGTGTCTGAATTAAAAAGACACCTCTCTGCATTTTTTATGTAAATGTATTTCTGCATGCAATTAAAAATGAATGATCACAGGGCTCACCCCCACAGACCAGCGGCCCCAGCTCAGCTGTTTGACCATGGGCACGCACGAGAAGTTCTCCGGAAGGCCAGACTTAAAGGAAGAGGAGGTGAGTGCAGAGGGAAGTCAGTAAAAAATAAGAGGGAATGCAGAAGTGCTGTCTAGGGAGGTGTATACCACTACAGAGCCCACTTTAAAGACTGTCCAACCTGTACAAATAACCATGGGAATCTCTGGCTGGTGAGTAACGTGCTGGCTGGAGGTTTAAATCACCCTGGGAGAGAGATGGCCCAGCGTTAGCCTGTGTGATATACTCCCTAGCAGAGCTCCTCTGATGGAAAAACATTACTGATGGGAAACTAAAATGAGATTGCGGAAAGCGAGGGCAGGAATTAGGGCTGACCTGAATGGGTCCGAGGGTAACATAGAGGCTATCACATTAACCTGACGGGGGCTCCTTTAATAGGGTCCAGGGCTTAAACTGATATATCAATTTCCCTCCATGTGGACGACTTCAAAGGCCAGAGCTCATTCTCCCCGCTTGTGTTGGCCCCCCATCAATCTCTGGCTGCTGTGGGCATCATCACCTCGAGCCTGAGACAAGCCAGGATAGAGATCAGCTCTGCAGGCTCCGGCCAATCAGCAGCTTTGTCCAAACTATCCACTTGTGGTCAGAGTTAGCTACTTTTCTGCTTCTGAGTGCACACTAGCACGTACAGTTGGAAAGTTGGAAAGATACAAAGCAGTGCAGTAAATTGGTTCCAACATGCAGGTCAATCAAAAACAACACTATTCAGTTTCAGTATCATAGAATGATTGTAATTATAATCATGGCTGACAAACATCTCTCCATCTGTTTGTGCTAACTTCACAATAATTACCCTTGTCACACTCACTGTGTAATTTGGCAACACAAATCATGGCATTTAGCTCTGCTGACAGCTACAATGATAAAGATTCAGTACAAAAAGAAGCAGAGCACCTTCCAGTTCATCACCACTGTTTGTATAGAACGATTTTTTTTTCCTCCAACAACACAGACGCAAGCAACTCCTTTCTTTTCGCTAAACTCTCTGTTCTCAGAAATCATATCAAAAAGCCTCTCTCGCAGTGCAAGCCCTCCAGGGTTCTGATGTCACTTCCAGTCTAACACTTCGCTGATGACTGACATATGCTTCACACGAGCGTGAAGGGGGAAAAAAACACACTACACACACCCTTTTTTTGTTTTAGACGACACTTCCGACTTTACGCTAACTTGTTTTGTCAAAACAATTCCCGAAGAAATTAAACGACACATTACTCAAGTCAAACCTGAAACCTAGATCTGCCACAACAAACCTAATCCAGTTTGAGCAGCCCCTGTGTTGTGGTGTCCTCAGAGTGAGTGTGTTTCTGTTGTAACACAGCTTAGGTTTCAGGAAGTTTCAGTCCTGGAGTCAGTCATCAAGGGGGGGGATGTAACACCACAAAAACAAGAGTTCAGATACTGCTGATAATGGCCGAGCCTCAGTTCTTTTAAGGACTTACACTGAGTATAAACAGTGTGAATAAAAGTGTGAAGATTTCCTCGAAAGTGATGAAACAAAGACAGGAAAGTGAGCTACTTGAGAATAATGTGTGCAGGCGGCAGGTGAAAAAAAAGCTAAATAAACATTTAATTTGAGGATTATCATTTATCATGCTGAGCAGAGGGAGCAGTCCTTTGCCAACAACAAAAAAATCACCAAAAAAAGTACTGATCTCTTGAGGTATTCGAGTCTAAGAACACACTTAAAGGGGAGCCCTACATTTGAAGGAGCAGAATTAGGTGCCATTAGAAGAGATGGGAAAAAGTCCATATTTGTCAGAGAGCTCCTTTCAGCTTTCACCCCGTGATCAGAGGCATCATTTAGACAAAGAACAAAAGACGGCAAATATTTTGGGAAGGAGAGAAAAAGGGGGTCTGTGTAGTGAGTTGCAAGAGTGAAACTGAGCGGGGCGGTGCGCCAAAAGAGCCCGTTGGTGTGGGCTTCAGTTTGCAGTGCGTAGCAGCCGAGATCTATGAATACAGATCAGGAGAGATGTGAGGGAATTTTACAGCAGGTATTGTCTGTCACTCACCCCGTCTGTCTGTGTGATCACTGCCTCTGCGGCGGCTGTTTCATCTTCAACTCTCTCTCGTACACTCACTCTCACACACATGCACACACTCCTCCCCCAGCGCTACCAAAGGAGACCTGGTGCTGGGATATGCCCTTGCCAAAAAGTGACAGGTGTTCCAATAGGAAATCCAAAAATCAAAGGGCCATTATTCCTATTATGCGTTATGATACTCTGCTTATGTCTGGCTTTGTATAAGTTACTGACATCTGGATTTGACTGAGAATATAGCAACAAACATAATGTAGGGTGTGAAATAAAATTTAGCCTTGACATGTAATTCAAACATTCCCCTTTATTGTGAAGTGTCAAGATAGTGTGTTTTATTCTCATACTTAGATTTTTAAATTTTTTGTTCTCACAACAGGGGGAAATAGTGTGCCAGTCGTGCGTCTGCATAGCCTAGAGCCCTTTAACACACACTGTGAATTATGCCTGCAGTGAACATAAACACAGTTTTTACAGAAAAACAGTGTTGTATATACACATCAACTTGAATCACTTGCTTCTTCTCCCATTTAACTGCATCACTGCTAAGCCGAACCTTGCTCTATCCCTGCAACACATCATGCACTGCCTCCCGGTAAGCTAACACGCGGATAAGATGGCCGATCAACATTTAAAAGAAAACTGCTGAACAAAGGGCTGGATTTCTCTCAAGCGGTCCCAACACAGTCAATCTGCCTGAACAAGTGTTTGCTTTTGCATGGGAGTGTCAGTGTTGATTTCTAGCATCAGGACAGCTAAACACACATAAAGCTGCCCCAACTGTTCAATCACGGCGCTCCGCAAATGGGAGCGGGCCTGCCGTCGCAATCAGCTAAGTGTAGCAGGCAGCTGTTGTGTGGCGGATGGAGTGTGTCGTTAATTCTGTAAATATACTTTCCCTCATGTGTCTGAGAATCACCCACTCAGGCCACATTTACGCCAGATGAGCACAAGTTTGTCAAAGTGTGATAACGTGAAAAACTGTGGATGATTCAAAAAGAGCAGGGAGGAAATTTAAATGTTCCATTTCCTCTGAAAAAAAGGCAGTCTCAGGTGCCCATCTTTATACAAGGTTTTTAAATGTAACATGCAGCATTTCAAACAAATAGTACTTATTGTGGTCTGCTCATGTTCCACTTGTAACTCATTTTATCCAAACACAACAACAATGAGAAAAAATAAACACTGTGCTCTTTCAGAGGCAGTGTAGCATTCAAAGTGATGGTTAAGCACTTGTGTTGTTCTGTAAAGTTGAAGCAGAGCAGCAACAACATTCTGGCTCTTCTTTTACGGGCTATCAATAATCTTTTTCTGACACATTTTTTGCTGGCTTGCAGGAAAATGGGGAGCAGCACGGTCAGTGGTTTACCACAAAGACTTCTGGGAGCTGGCGAGGGCAGTGTGCGTGGGCGATGCATCCACCCTGGGACCCTGCCAGGATGTCTTTTTGACCAGGCTGCTGGAGGACTAAGGGCCAGCAACTGAGCTGCACACAGGCTCTGGGAAAAACACACATAAGTAATTAGATGACATGACAGTCATGGAAATGGGGATTCTTTGGCAGTTCAAGCTTAGTTCAGTTTTATGCGCAACAAATATTTCTCGTCTTTGTAACATTCAATGTTTTTTTTTCATTCCTCCCTGTTTCTGCTATTTTCCCTTCATGGCCATCTTATAGTGTGAAAAGTTTTACACCCATATTCCCTTTCAATTCAGCACAGCTAAGGCTTTTTGGGGAAATTAAATAACTTGAGGATTGAGCTACTTTAGGAGGCCCAATTAACATATTTGCCTCTAGAGGAAAATATTGCCTGAAGTTTAATGGACGGTAATTTTACGCATGGATTTTTCCACTTGAGTTCTCAGAGCTTTGAATAATCCAGAGAATTTGTTTTACAGAACAAGGGGTTTTAACATTCCTCACTGAAGCTGAAGTGGTTAAATTCTTAGAGAACTGTGTGTCAAAACAAATAACGCAGGGTAACATGTTCTGTTGTGTTAATTGAACATGATTCGGTGATTTAATCCTGAACAGTCATCTGTTTTCACTGTAATGTGTTAATGTATCTTTCCCAGAGCATGATCCAAGCTTGGAAAGATATATGGTGTTTGCAGCGGACTACTCTGTTCTAAAGTATTTTGACAGCAACTGCGTTTGACCACAATGAATTTGGACAGCGTTCCACATTGGCGGTGTCCCTCCCTGTGGGCGACAAATCTGAGATAACATTTCCGTTGAGCTTGCATTAAGTTGCACTCCAAATATGTTCATCCAAACATTAAAGTTAGAGCTCTGAATTACTTCTGTTTTGCTTTTTCTCCACGCTCCTCTGCACACACATTAAATGGAGGTCAAATTCAAGTTCCAATCTTGGTGTACCTTCTCCAAGTCAATGTCTAAATCCCAATGTGCCCAAAGATCAAAGTCCTATATAGTTGGGATAGCCCTTATTACTTCTCATTAGTGGGTAACCTGATGCACACTGACAAGTCCAACAGTTGCTGCGGTCAGCTGCTGATGCCTCCAAATGGCCCCGGCCCCCCTCTGCGAATGAGGCTGACCAGACGCTGAAGTAGTCCTCGAGTCCAGTCTAGTGTAGCTTAGCATGAACTTCATTTACGCTGTCGCCTCTAGGCCCAAACCAAAAGGGACTGTTAAAAATGGGTTTTAAGTCTCCAACGGCTCGGCTGACATCCACGGCCACTGATCATTAAGGCTCCACAGCCCCTCTCTCTCCAGCCTCAAACACACCAGTGGAGTCATTAAAGGCAATGTGTAATTAAAGTTGGAATAAACAAAGCCTTTTTCCCTAGGTCTTTTATTTCTCCCTCAACCATGTATGTATCCCTCTCTTATTTTCATACATGCTTTCGCTTTCTCTCCCTCCCTCAATTTCTCTTTTTCTCTCTGGGTCTCGGGGAGAGAGTTGACACATAAGAGAGGAAATTCTCATTGGCTCCCATGGTGGTGGCAGGCATGGACGAAAGCCCTCAGCCTAATTAGAAAACTAAATACTCTGAGTAATGCCTAACCCTGGGGAATACAACTGCCATATCTCTTACACATGTGATGTGGAAGGACCTGGAATGCCACTGGGGTGTCTCACTGAAATATCCTGCTCTGTTCCCCTTTGCACAGCTGTCCACACAGACTCATGCACTTAAGACAGGCTCTCTTTCATAGTTAAAATAGAAATTTGTGTCCTAAGTGCTGCAACACAGCTAATGCTAAATATTTAATTCCCGCGGGTGCTAATTATGGTTGAGTACTGGCAACACGGATTCCCTTTTTTCACTCCACATAACAACTGTAAAAGCAATTTAAGCATTTTTCAATTAATTAAACACACAGTCTTCCAGTAACCTCTTGTCATTTTGCCCTCCAGGACCATAGCTAATTTGCTTAGAATAGAAAAGGGGAAGGAGTGGGGGTGGGTGCTGTTTTCATCTTTGCAAAATGCTCCTACAAAGGAATTAAAAGGGAAGACACATAATTTTCACGAGAGTTTAAAAAGATCACACTCCAGCAAGATCTTTTTTTTGTTTTACCCTGTAGTATTCTAAGTGCAGTTTTGAATGTTATGAACCTTCATATCAGATGACTGTAAGCACCAGCAAGCAGCCCCCATTATGTTATCAAAGCTGTGTGAGATAGTCTGGCCATGAAGCTAATCCCTGATGTATTTTTAGTCACAACTGACTGATGAAGTGAAATTACTACATCAGTGATAAAAAGAGGGCCCCTGAAAGCCTTTACAAGATCACGCAGCACACCAAAAGAGCTCTTTAAGCTACTGCAAGTCTAAAGGAACTTGTACAACAGTGGTGGAGTGCATGACAATATGCTGAAGACGACTAGTAGTTAAATTAAGATAAGGAACATTATGCGTCTATAATTTGATGAAATGATCATTTCTGCTTTAAATTTCTGTGTTTCCATTGAACCAGTGTCAGCTAAAAATATGAAGCCCTTCCTTTATTAATTCATGAATTAAAAAGTGAAAAATCACTCGATGAAAGAAGAATACCAGTGATAAAAAAAGCCCCCAAATGCACTTATTTATATGGTATAGAACTTCATATAAAATATCACAGTCTTTTATTATCCCCCTTTGTGAGTGCGCCTTTGGGTGCATGTGTGCGAGTTATTAGGAGGGGTAGTACCCACCCTCTTATAAAGGTCCCTGTCATAGCTAGAGATCAGAGGCAGTCTGTGAAATCCAGCTAATAGTCATTATGGGATCCCGGTCCCTACGCACGCCCTACCTGCTTGCCAAAGCGGCTCCCTCACACTTCATATTTGCATTGTGTCATCTTATCAGCATTCACCCAGACAGAGGACACATCACAGTGCAGATTGACAGCCGCATCACTTATATGAGTAAATAAGACAGAGGGAGAGGAGGGTAAGGAGAATCAAACGGCCTTCACCCTGCAAAAGAATAAAAATCACTAAGAAATTATGCAGCACCACAACCTCATGACACTAAAAATAGCATAGAACAATATTATTTTTCTCCTGATGTAAAATTAATGTCTCTTTGTAGATGGCCCTAGCATGTGATGCCCCCTCCTGTTCTAAGCGGTGAGGAAGGGTGAACTCTAAGAACCCTGCGTGCTCAGTCACTTCTGGGCCCATGCAGTCAATAAGGCTATTTCTGATCTCCGGATGGCTAGGGTTTCAAAGCCTGTTTAAATGGGCTCCCACAAAGCCGGAAGCACCAACCTCAGTCCTCTCCCTCCCTGTCTTTCTCCCTCTCTCCTTCCTCCTCAGCTCTTTCTCTAAATATTGAGAGGGAGGCTCAGCTTGCCTATTCCCTCGGTCAAGGGGTGGGGGGTGGGGGGGGGGTCCTTCCCTTCCACATGCACACTGGTGAGGAAAGACAGGGAAGCGCAGGGTCAGGGCTCCCGGTGCTAAGCTGTGAAAGGCAAACGTTTGGCAGAGTAATTACACGCCGCACTGCTCTGGGAGTGATTAGTGATAGTTGTCTGTTCAAAGTGTTTGGAGCTCACAGCCTTTATGGGCCACGCTTGCCTTCCCTTCGCCTAATGTTTAGATTGCATTTGCATCAGGAAGAGAATTGCACGTGTCAACATAAACAGTGTGCCTATGAAGCTCCAGAGAGAGCACTTGCTTGGGTTTCAGTGATGCTCGAAATAAATTCACTATTAATATCCAGGAAAGATGATTACATTATTGCTGAGTATCTTTCACAACTGAGCTATTATGATTGTGTAAACGCACCACTTGTGTTTTCTTTAAACTGCCTAAAAAGGCCAAACGCTCTTGAGTTTTGTACATCCTTTAAGATGTATACTTCTCAAATATTTGGATACAACAAAAATATATCTCTTCAAAAGCTTTGATATTTATTTATTTATTTCAAGCTGTATTACAACCACTTTATATTTAAGTTGCAAGCCTGTTCAGCACTTCCTGGATATAATACCTCCACTTGGCAAAACAAACCCCTCTCCATTCCCAGGTCAGAGGACACTGCGGTGCATCACAATCAACATGCTCAGGTGGGGCGGTCTGGGCTGCCAGCTTTTGATGTCCTTGCCGTGCTAGTGTTGGCTAGAAGCGCTGTCCCAGCACAGCCTGCAGATGTGCCTGCAAGCTGTAAGGTGAGCAGCAACGCTCCAGAGTATCGTGTCCAGTTGTAAAGCACACCCTGACAGAGAGTGTGGCAGGGGCGGGAGGGGGTGTATGCAACAGGAACAGATGGATACAAGGTAGAGACATGTGGGATTAGGACCTTAATGATGTTCATAGGAAATGTTTTGAGATCAATAAGTATTCTTGCTGCTACTTTTGTTTCTCCTAAAGAAAAGTATCTAATGCAACAAAGGTAATGGTTTTGTTCTGGTGTTTTTAAAAGGTATTAACTGTGAAAAATGTTTCTTTCTTTGCTGACAGAACTCTTATCATGAGCTGCTTCTTGTTGAAAACCGGAGATACACTTGCAATAGAATTTAATCCTATTGATATCTTTTAAGGGCCCTAAAAAACACGTTAATAAATCAGAGTAGAGTGTATCAAAGGGATGATTGGCATCACATTTCATCACACTAATCCCAACACAGGGGCCGACTTCGACACAGGCTGGAGAGTTGGGTGGCAAAGCGGAGGAGAAACAAACACAGCCGCGGACAGACGAGGAAATACCTCAGGGACTTTCTGGGAGTTGGGAAGAGGTAAGACAGTACCTGTAGTGCAATCCCCTCCAAATCTGCACCAGGTGTCAGGCATTAAGGAGAGCATCTCCGCTTCAGCTCTCCACGTCTGGCTCGATCACCCAGGGCAGTGTGTCAGATGTTGGACAAAACTGATACTCTCAAAAAAAGAAAAGGAGTAGAAGGAGGAAGTCCTCGGGCCTCAGCAGAGTGAAGAGAGGACGGTTTCTAATGGCAAGAAAAATAAATATCTAATAAAAGTATTTTGCATAGGTAATTTCATTATGTGCTATGATTCTCATCAATGTTTGACATTTAAATATTCAATTACATGAGAAATTAGTCTACTGAGAATACCCTACATTATAGAGACTGCAATAATACAATAAAAGATGGGAATCAGAGCTGAACACTTTGGGTTTTGATGAGTTAAGATAGATTAAGAATAGCAGTCTGCTGTATCCCATTGAGATTTACAGTTAACTACAAAGACAACTGAGTGCTTCCTATTCCCTGTGTGATAACACATTGCGTATACTATAGAATGCTTAGCTTGAAATTAATATTGTACTCTCAATCATAAAGTCAAGGTCTAAATTAAACACCTGGCGCCCTCTCAATTTCAAGCAAGTCAGCTTTTCGCATGTGCAATTGTCCTGAAACAAAACAGTGGCAGCAGAATATGTCAGTACCAAGAGAGAGAAAAGAACATGGAGCTATGTTGGCATTGTTGTTTCCACAGATTATACAAGACACACTGAATAAAAACGGATGATTGTAAGATGTTTAAATGTATCAGAGGCATGGGAGAGGAAACTTAATACCACAGCACAGGGAGAAGGAGAATGCGACTGGGCACGTGTGGAATGCAGAGTGGCAGGAGGAAAGCGGCAATCTAAATTTCTAATGCTGAGGATGTTTCCATTCTGTGTTTATGAAACATGGCTGCCGGGACTACAAAGGTAAGGGGATACAGCATCAAAGTCTGCCCCGACAAAAACAAAAAAGCAACAATGCTGCAGTGGAATGCACAACAGAACATAATACTCCACCTCCTCCTTCTCCTCTCCCCTAAGCAGTCTCATTTGATTACAGTGTAGCAGGCCCCAAATCAACCCCTTAGTCCCATTTCTCTGTGCTGTGAGTAGGAGGTAGAACACAACTTGCCAAAGTGGCCCAGGAGGAGAGGTGATGTTGTGGAGGAGAATCCCTCATTTGAAGAACAAAAGAACATGGGAATAGGTGAGCCGAGGTGTCCGCCATGAGGGGGAAGCGGTTGTTGTCCCAAGTGTGGTGACTGAGGCAGAGACTGCATGTCTGATGACGGGCCAGGCGACGTATCGCTTACAGGCTCCCTCAGCAGAAGCCCCTCACATGTCCGTCTCCAGCCACAGAGTTTGCCCTCTACTTAAGGCAACAAGAGTCAGGCTCAGCATTACAAGCCTATTAAAAGATACTTTTAATTATGCCCCGCTCTCCCGGGATCACTTCTTCCATGAACTCTGTGTTTCTTTGGCATGTGCACTTAGGAATGGCACAACCAGAAGCATGTGTTGTTTTCTCCCTCCAATTAAAGGGCATGTTGACAGATTAAGGCGGCTTCTGGTTTGTGCTACACTAACGCATTTAGGGAAGATGATGAACATGGGGAGGGGGGGGGGGGGGTCATCAATGAGAGAGAGTGTGGGGAGACAGAGAGAGAGTCTCTGATAGAATGAGAAAGAGAGACAGAACATGCACATGAACCCTGAGGGATTAATGTGTTTACATTACCTGGGCTGTGATCTATCACCAACCTCGTCAACTTCTATTATGCATCACATACATAAGCAAGCAACAGACCTGGGAGCCCCTGCAACTCACTCATACTATTTCAATTGGATTAAGTCAGTGCAAATATCTGGGGCACAGCTCCCACACTGTGGTTTTAGCATTCTGCTAGTCATTTGATTTGTTCGTTGTATCACTTTACCTTCATGAAGGCATTGCAGGAGTACCTCCTACATGCCTCGAGAGCTTTAAGTAGTATGGGATTTAGATGATTACCATATGGCAGGCACCTATAGCACCTACAAAACAAACATGCTAGTTAGGCATCGAAGCTCTCAGATCATGAATCAAAACATACATGTACACTCCAGTGAGAGGAATAAGGGAATGTTGAGTATGTGGATTCACCATCTGTGATTTTCACTAACCGGAGGTTTATTTCGTCCCAGCTGTAGTAGCAGGTCTGTGTTGTGTGTCAAACACTCAGTTGGAGATGGTCTGAAATCACTGTAAAGATGCTGACAGTGGAGACTCCAGCTAAGAGCTCACAGTCACACTCAGGCTGGCTTCATTATATCCAATCAATATTCATTTAGTCACTGAGCCTATTGACTCAATACTGAAATAATATTACAGGCCATTTGTCATGTCATGGAGTAGGGAGAATTATCCCTTTTATTCCACCCCCCATTTAGAAGAAGGGGATATGGGGTGAGTCCAAATACAGCGCATGGATACAACTGTAAATAAGTATTTTTTGATAAAACACTGAGAAATCAATGGCTGCTTCCTGTGATCCATCCCGAGCAAATCAATCATCATCTGCACAGCTGCCAGTGTGGTGCAGGGGGCCGGCGAGGCACTGAGAGAAGGGTGCAATCTTTGTCTGATACCTCTCATTTTGGAATCGCTTCTCATAATAGGGTCATCATTTCATCACTTAGCCCATCCAGAGCCCTGCCACTCAGCCTGGTGGGGTTCGTGGGGAGAGTATGGAGGGAGAGCGCAGGCGGCCCTATCAGGAGTTAACTGAACACACACACACACACAATACATCTTCATTCTGGTCAATAGAAGAAAAAAAAGAGATCACATGAACAGAAAGGAGATGAGAAAATAGATTCTCTTTCCTGAAAGCTTAAATGGCAAATGGAAATTGTCTGATTTTCAAAGACAATTGATGCTAAATGTGTTAATCAGCACATGTGAAGAGTGGTTGTGCTTTATCTCAGATAAACAGTGCAAACAATGATAGATGTGTCGCAATAACAGCTTTCTTAAAAAGGGAAATAAAACGCTGTTTAAATAATTTGAAACAGATAAAATGTCATCACTTTATTAGAGCCTATGTGCATGTCCAATAATCAAAACTTCAAATTGTAAATTATTTTATTGTTGCTAAAGTTTCTCCGACACTGTGTGTGTGCGTGTGCGCATGACTTTGTTAGAGGACTGCATTTTCCTTCTTCATGGATCTGAACAAATGCAAAGCAAAGACAAAGCGTCAATTATTATTTATTCAATACATTAGAGGGAGAAAAATAAACAAATAAATGTTTAGTTATAGTGACTTAAATTAAAATAAAAACTGTATTAACAACATGTCAAACCTGTCACTTTTAAAATGCAGAAATATAATAGCTAAAATTACTTTTGTAGTCAAATAGCAGCTGATAACATCTGTACAGGATGCCAGTTGTTTAGTCAAGTAGCATAGTGCAAATATGTTTAATCATTTAATAACCCTTTTTTTTTTCAAAAAGGAGAAAAAAAATGCAAGGTCAAAAATAAATTACATCCATTATTTGCAGCAGATCTCCCCAAAGCATTTGGAGCGAAAACTGTTTTGAATTTCAATTGGCTTCCAAGTGGCAAAAGCCCTCAGCTAATACATCAAAGAAAAATTGGTGTCAACTAATCGGTTTAGGACACAGATTTAGAATGGTTAAAAATCCCATGAATACTTCAAGCATTTTTTTTTCCTGTATACCACGACAGGCTTGGGAGCAGCCCAGCTGACCTTGTGCGCTCCAGAAACCTGTCCGCCACTCGACATTAACTGACTCTTTAACTCGCCCAGCCGCGCAATTAGTCCTCCACAACGCATAATGTTGTGTAATAATACCCTCTATATCCAATTTAGATTACACTTGCTCCCTCAGGCATTTTAAGTGGCGTGCTTCATCTTTCATTCACTTCTTCTTCTTCGCCACGTAAAGCCGTTTCCATGCGTAAAAACCGAGCTCGTTTTCTCATGGAGAAAAGAAAAAGAAAAGAAAAGAAGGAGTGATTACGAAGAGGAAACGTCAAAGTTAAAGAGGCTTTTTAAGGTTAAGATTCAGATCTGGACACTTTTATTCGCCTAAAACAAACGTTGCATTTTTCTACATAGGATGAGCAAAACTATACTCACCTACACTTCCTCCATTATCAGAGCGGTGTTGAGAGGTGGACGCGGTAACCTACTCCTATTATAGGCTCCGTGATCTCAAATTATGCGTCCTCCTCCTACTTCAGAGACTCTCAGGACCAAAACGCATTATGGACTCATGACACAAAGCCTTCAGCGCAGGCTCTCTCCCATTTAAACTCATTTTTGTATCTTCTTTTACGCCTTAAAAAAACACGTTTTTATTTTCAACAGATCACATAACACAAGGTGTTTTAAAAAATGTGAAACTTTTCTTTTTCTATTTTTCAAAAGTCGTGTTGCAAATGACAGACAACAATATTAGCCCCTTTCTCAAGCTTTAGCGTGACATACGTAAGGAGGATAATTGTCAGTACCAGCAGATTCAATTGGTTCTTCTGTGGTGTTGTGAGAAAAGTTCCAGTAATTAGTTGACTGTCTGAACACTACAAAAGGCTGTGGAAATGACTCTCATCGTATCACTGTCATCTGATTAGGCTACAATGTAGGGTCGCTTTGTGTAGCCATCCCTCTTTCTTTAATTCCCTCTCTCTTTCTCTCCCCTCCAAAGTGTGCGTCGGCTCCCACTGTACCAGCGTCATCGCTCTTTGCTCTCTAGAGGTTTTCAGAGCGTAAAAAAACACGTGACAGTGTGTGCATACACTCTTTAGCAGCGCCTACAGCGATCCCTTTCGGCTTATCTGAGACTTGAACTGGAAAGTCAATCACCAGAATGAAAATGGCTTTTAGATTTATAAAAGCTCATTGAATAATATTCAAAACAGCATGCTAGTTTAATTATTTTACACATTAGTCAAACTCTAAATTAACATAATAATTACAATATTTTAATTATAATATTTGTCAATAATAATAATTTTAACAAACAATAATAATAACAATACATTTTCCTTCACAGATTTGGCAGATGAAATATTAAAGCGTAATTTGCGATAACTGTGCCATATTAAATAGATCTAGGCTATCCGATATTTCAGCTCTGAAACATATCTGCAGCGATCAAATGAGATTACATCCCGTGGTCCAGGCGGATTTGATGTAGTTGGCACTAATCTGCCCTGGCTTGAGGGTTTATGACTTTCTGGGAGTGTGTATCTGCCTGCTTTATTCCAGGATCTGTTGCGAAAACTATTTAGCCAATCGCCGCAGTAAATCAATCAAACACACGTGAGTACGCAGACAAAGCATAGCTCAACAATCACAACATGTAAATGTTGATAAAGCAAAGTTTGTTATCGTACACAAACTATTCTGATGAAGTGAATCGGCCGATTTTCGACATTTCACTCTCACTTTCCAGCTGTCATATCTTACCGATGCAACACTCGTCTGGCGTTAGAAAGTCGACGTGCACAACCGTAGTAATCCGTTTGAAAACTCCCATTGCGGATTTTAACACAAGGCGCACGGAGATCACTGAGCGTCATTCTGTTGATTTATCTCACATACTTAAAATGACGACTTTTTTACGCACAGAGATACAATAACAAAAAAAGAGCACAGCAGTGGAGCGCCTTTTTAATTCCTGCCCGTATCTTGCAAGCCAATATCCTGGCACAACAGCCGATTTGTTATTGATCAACTGTGAAAGTGACGGCTTCGTATTTGAAAAAAAAAAAAAAAAAAAAAGAGTTGGGAGTTGACAGACTCGCATGATGTCGCCATCCAAAGGGGGGCTGCCAGGCGCACTTGATACTTACTGCAACGAGGCTTGTTAAAGAGGAAAAAAATAGAGAAATAGAGAATGAGGATTGTTAGTTAACGCGAGAGAGAGGGAGGGGGTGAGGGAGAAAGAGAAAGCGAGTGAGCGAGAAAGGGGCAGAGAGAGAGAGAGAGAGAGAGAGAGAGAGAGAGAGAGAGAGAAAGAGAGAGAGAGAGAGAGAGCATGGATTTGGGCAGGGCTGTGGTTACCCAGCATAAGCTCGCCTTTTCCTTCGGTGACTACACCCCGAGAGGAGGAGCGTATAGGCGTCAGGATCCTCAATTTTTCAACTTAGCATCTTGGCAGGACATTTTCCCAAGCAAAGCCCCCGTCCGACGGGTAAAAAAAAACTTCTGCGCGGGCATGAGAGCGACGGTGCAACTCACATAAGGGAGCAAGAGAAAAACAAAACGAGACAAAACATCCGACGGGCAGTGGCTGGCAACAACCAAAAAAGTCATCCGACATCCTTCCCTCTCTTTATTTAATCGCTTTTACTTTTTGCCTTCAGCACTGACACTTAGAAGGGGGGACAGGCAGCGGGTCTGCACAAACACACACGGCTCTATGAGCTCCGGCAGCAGCGCATGAGAAAATAAAGGTGGGAAAGTGCGCAAGTTAAGTGGCTCACACTCTCCGGGCTTCAGCATGGCGTATCCTCAGGGCTACTTGTACCAGCCGTCCGCTTCTCTAGCCCTGTATTCATGCCCTGCGTACAGCACCAGCGTCATATCGGGACCCAGAACCGAGGAACTTGGGAGATCCTCTTCAGGATCTGCTTTTGCGCCCTATGCTGGATCTACTGCGTTCACCAGCGCCTCGCCAGGGTACAACTCCCACTTACCGTACAGTGCGGACGCGGCGGCAGCGGCCACATTCACCTCGTACGTGGTGAGTAAACTCAAGGTGATTATTCAATCTTAGAGGAATTAAAAGCGAGGATATTAACTCGTTATAGCAGTGCCTGCTGTGCTTTCTGTGCCAAGTCATTAAGAGGGAAATGTGCGTCACTGCACGGATATATTACAGAATGTCAGATCCAGTGAACATGTTGTTGTGTAAACAGAACTAATTTAACTGAGTGCTGTGCTATTACATGGTTCTTTGGTAAATTGTGGTTTTTATGACAAAGTGTGGGCAAAGCCTTACCGGAGCTCCTAGGCGCACAACAGTGAGCCGTGTGAAGGCAATTACGGTCGTTGGATTTGTTTCAGATCATTGGTACGGCAATTTTAAAACTTAAACAGCAGCATCTGACAAAGACAAATGTGGATTGTTTTTCACTTTTCCTGTATATTTAGAGAGTGAATAATGGCTACAAAATCAAATTATACATATTGTCTATGCAGGCATTTTTACTGCACACTTAACTCAGTAAAATAAGCAAAACGTGAAATAAAAGGCCAATATTGTGTCATGTTAATGAGTGATCATATTTGAAAAATTGAATATTTTAATGGGAGGAAAAATAGCCCCTGAATATTGTAATTATGCAAATAGTCATTTAAAAAGACCAATGAAACATTTCATATCGCCAATGAAGTTTAAACAAAGTTCATTGAAATTGCTTCAAACTTGAACTACTTCATTAAATCCATAACTGTTGTTTGTGTGCGTGTGAGCGTGTGCACGCGTCAATATGCGCGCGCATGCACGCACGTGTGCGCGTGTGTGTCCATGTTTATGTCCGTTCAACTATTTTGAAGCAGTCTGGCAAACGACTGTGACTAAACTTTTTCTTGACGCACTTTTTTTCTTTTTTCCCCAGAGTTCTCCCTATGACCACACTACGGGGATGGCTGGCTCGATAGGATACCACCCTTACGCTGCACCCTTGGGCACCTACCCTTATGGTGACCCAGCTTACCGTAAAAACGCAACAAGGGACGCCACCGCCACCCTGAAGGCCTGGCTCAACGAGCACCGTAAAAATCCCTACCCCACCAAGGGCGAGAAGATCATGCTGGCCATCATCACCAAAATGACCCTCACCCAGGTGTCCACTTGGTTCGCCAACGCCAGGAGGAGGCTAAAGAAGGAGAACAAGATGACCTGGACACCCCGGAACAGGAGCGAGGACGAGGAGGAGGACGAGAATATTGATTTGGAGAAAAACGACGACGACGAGCCAAACAAACCCACAGACAAGGGAGACTCAACAGACACAGAATCAGGTCGGTGGCGCAGGGAAATAAAAGGCAAAAAAAATCATCAATTTTTCATCGCAGTCGTTTCCATTCAGGGTGCAAAATTGATTGCTGGTTAATGGTGGTATATTATTTATAATGGGACAATTGCTTTAAATAATAATCACCTTGAACTCCCCTCGTTTGACTTCTTAGGGGCTGAAATTGCTGGTGACGCAAAGTGTTTAGCAGTCAATTTATCTTTAACTGCATAATAAGGATACAGCTGGTGTACTGCGCACGGTGCTCGCTAAAAAATATGGCCTTTGTATGGTAATTATATCTCGGATTTGAACGGTTGCTGAATGCTTATTATCACTGCGAAATAAAATACCGGAAATGTATTTGTTAATATCAATAGCCACCATACCACATGTACATTTAGTGTAATATTTTTTGGAGAGGAGTTCATTCACCTTTTTTAGGCTGGCACACGTGTTTCTGATGAGATTTACTGCACACACAATAAGTGCTTCTAAGGGAAACGTGCATAAGTAGCCTAATTATTTTTATATATCCGATTTCACCGCCTCACATATGTTACTGTTTTATCTACGTTTGAATGTTCCGCTTATTTGGTAGTAATTCTGTTCTTTATTTGTGCTTTAGATCATAAACTGCTGAACCCAGGGGACATAGGCTGTGACAGATTTAAAGAGGAGAACCATGGCAAAGACACAGATCCCCTCCTGAGCGACTCGGAGTTAAAAGACCAGGAGGAGCGGACTACAGACTTGCTGCCGGATTCCGCAAAACCAACCACATCGTCTCCCTCGGCGGTGCCTCGAGGGAACCAGAGCGTTGCGCAACAAGACAAGCCGTCAGATTTGAGCCTGGCAACGGGTACGGTGACCAGCAACGTGACCTCTGTTATCCACTCGCCCCCCTCAGCCCCTAAACCTAAACTCTGGTCCCTCGCGGAGATCGCCACGTCATCAGACAGGTGTAAAGGCAGCGGAGACGCGCCACAGGCTCTTCCCGGTTTGGGTCAGAGCGCAGTACTGAGCAACAACGCATCGCCTTCACGGTCCTCCCCTCAGTGCCCGCTCCCCAACAGCACCGTCCTCTCCAGGCCCCTGTACTACACCTCCCCTTTCTACCCTGGCTACACGAACTATGGGGGCACTTTTGGACATCTTCACAGTAACCACGGCTCGGTGACCACGGGCTCCACGGCACATTTCAATGGATTAAACCAGACTGTGTTAAATAGAGCAGAGGCTTTGGTAAGGGAGAGCCAGAAAGTCAGAGGCCAAACGCAGGTAGATCTTTGTAAAGACTCCCCTTATGAACTAAAGAAAGGTATGTCAAACATTTAATACCTGACTATTTTCAACTCACCGCGGACTTTTATTTATTTTTTTGTGGTTGCATTAAAAAAAAGGAAACATATGAACAATGATGAAGCAAATTCTGAGAACATTATTTTCTGAGTAAATGCTTATCTTCAGATTTTTAATTTCTGAATGGTTAATCCTAAAATGTAACGAGAATGGTCTTAATCGCTGCAGCCGCCTGAGTCTATTTGTATGAAAGACTAACATGTATATTTAATGTAGCATTTTTGTATTTAAAATGGACAACACACTATCTTTGAAGTAAATTATGGAAAAAAATGTACACACTTGTGCAGAGATTATTTTGGGGAGCAGTTGGCATTGCCTGACATGATGTGTCTTAAGTGCTTCAAGGCCAATTCATCCATACGAAATATGAATTCAACTTTTCACCGTGACAGATGCTTCAGTGGGAATCATCTTCTAAAAATAAGAGTGAAGAGAGATCTTTGGGAAAAAGAGAACAGGCCTTCATCCAGCAGGGGGATAGTTTTATATCTAAAGAATAAAATGTTTTAGTTTATGTTGGTGCAAATATTCATAGGTTTTAATTTTAAAAAGTAAAATATTGGATACGTTGGTTATATTATTTATTCATTGGTTTAACACGGGTTTATTTGTTTCACTTTATCCAACAGAGGCCTCCCTCTCTTTTACTTTAACGTGAGCAGGTTTGCAGAAGTGGATACTGATATAATAACAACACTGAGTCGCAGTCGTTTAACCCAATTACCTTTCTTGTTTTATGCAGAGCAATCAGGTGATGAACTCTGGTAATGAGCTCGATTTTATGCCAAATTTAGAACTCATTACTATTTTCCAAAGGCGTGGAAAAGCTGTTAAAAGGGACGCGACCATGCATTCTGAACATACTGCCCTATTATATACTATTAATGTAGAGTCTCTTTAATGGCGCGTTAGATGTGAAACAGTGGTGTTTGGGAAGCTCCCCCCCCCCGTGCACACAGCAGAGATAGTCAGAAAGATATCAGTGCAGTGTGTAGTCGGTGTAGCCATGCAGCCTCTCTGTCCTCTTACTCTTCCAACTTCTGCAGGTAGGTGTCACACTTGCTCCTAATTTCAGGGGGGGACTCTTTGTTAATCCGTCACGGAAACCCATCCCTGATCAAATGGCCTAGTTAAAGAGAAGTGGAGCCAATGGGGCACACACACAATGATCACAGTTATTATGAGGATTATAACAACTTTCACAAGTGGATAAAAAAAAGGTACGAACTACAGACAGGACCGTCATTCAGAGAGAACAAAAAAATCTGAGCATTCAAAAGCTCATACCGGTGTTTTTGTTTAATTTTTATTTGATAATTGTTTTTTTATTTGTTTATTTACTGTTTTTATTATTTTTAGCTTGGACGAATATTTCATTTCAAAAAGGGAAATATATATAGAAAAATATTGTCTATATTTGAAGACATTTGAAGTCTCATCATGTTTTAGAACAGCTATAGGCCACTGTGCCTTTTAGCACAGGCCTGATTTATTTTATTTTTTTATTAAATGAAATCTTAATTATTATTCGTTTGGGCAGTGGTATTAACAGTGCATTTTTAATGGTAGTGAATTATAACTTTTGCTTCAACTGTAATGATTATTATTAATACTTCTATTATTATGATGATTATTATTATTAATAACGTTGTTATTGTTGACCTCCACTGAAGTGGGACAGCATGCTCTTGTTTATGGCTGCAATTAATCTCCATAGTTTACTTTCCCCTTCTCCAGATTGAGATCTCCCCTGAGGTTTCTATAATTCCCTCAGCCTTAATGTCCTCTATTCGGGCCCTCTATTTTAATCTGACAGAGTGTGCTGGAGCAGTGATTGCGACACATCAGCCGGCTAAATAGCATAATTATGTTTTTTCTTTGCTGGTCCCCGGGGGGTTGGACTGCTCGATGCGATGTCCCCTCAGAGAGTATTAGAGTTTTATTAGAAATTGCGTTGTTTTTTCTCCGAATTGATTGAAGAAGGAATGTTTCACAGGGACGATATACGCACTATTTCTACGCTGTAAATCATCTGTGTGAGTATGGGTAAATACTCTGACGTTTATATGGCAAGTAGGTTTTTCAGGTTCGTGTGCGTGCGTGCGTGCGTGCACGTGTGTGTGCTTGTAAGGTGGAGGGATGTGGGCTAAGAAGCCAAACGCTGGGCTGGTTGATAATGTTATGTTATGATATTAACTTCCTAGATTTAGAATTATACGGGAAATGTTGGGAAGATGATCATAACCCACCATACTCGATCAAAACAGGAAGTAGGCGTGATTAAACATGTCTCACTTCTTTCTCACTGTTGAAACAACTTGAAATAGGCTATTCGAACTTGTGTGTGTGTGTGTGTGTGTGTGTGTGTGTGTGTGTGTGTTTAAATTATATTTATCTCAAAGATAAATATAATTTCGTGGGAGAAAAAAAAACTCATTCGATTTTACTATATTTTGCATTAATCCATTGCACTATAATAAATATTAATATTGTTATTATTATTACTATTATAATAATGAAAATATAGGGATTTGATTTTTATATATCGAGGGAGAATCAGTGACAACTCTGTTGTCATCGTATTTCAGCTCTCTTTCTTCACTATAAAACTACGTTTGAGAAGAAGAAGAAGTAACCCTCTCACTAATTAAAAACTATATTTAACGCTTTATTAGCCTACTTGTTGTATTTCAGCTCGTGATAACAGACAGTCAATTACAGCCCAGATTTCTGCAGGAAGCGGAGCGAGAGAACGTGCAGCTCTTCATCAGAGACATGCTGTGTAGCCTACAGGAGAGATGCTCTGCAACTTTATACAACTCGGTCCCTGGCTTCCCCTCCTGCTTGAATGGCGTGTCGGTTCATTGTTGGGATTGCTACAATATGAGAATACTAAGTAGGGATGAAACCGTTCCCACGTGTGAAAATGGGGGGAAAGTAATCCGACAGGAGAAGAAGCAGAGGAGGAAAAAAAAAAAAAAGAGGACAACGTCAGTATCCTTCTGTTTCACGATGTTGTCTTTGAGTTTAAAGACGCAGATACCGGGTGTTTGTTAGGGGAAAACACGCTTATTATTACTGTCATTAAAGTTATTATTTATATTAAACTGTTTGTTTTTTCAAAGCTGGAAAAAATGGCCATGGCTTCACATCGAGTCTGAGGGCCGCAACTAGTTAGTTGTTGTAACTTGATAAACCATATAAAACATTTAATACAATCATTTCATATAAAACGTTGCCTACACCTGAAAAAGTCAAATGCACCGTCTTGTTATCGAATGAATGCATTAACGCCGATGGATTTGTGTATGGATCCGAGGCCTCGTGTAAGAGAAAGACAAAACCCGCCAGAGAAACGTTTATCATCTAAAATAAACTGCACTTTTTTGCTTTTATGTTTGCATATTTACTCCAAAAGTAGGCACGACATGTACGTGTTTGTACTTCAGTGTATTGGTGCCATGAGAGAGACTTAAAATAGTGCTAATATAAGACTAATGAATAACAAGAGTAAACCGTGGTTTCCTGTTTGTTTTCTACACTTTTGGGAACGGTGACATGAAACGAAGGGGAAGTTGAGTCTGGCTGCTGTGGCCTCATATAAATCTCTTTATTACTGGAATTATCTGTGGAGTGGAGTGTGTGCAGGTTTAACAGAAAATATCAATATATAGGCTACGAGAGGTGTTATTGTGTTGTCTAGAATGTCGAAATATAAAAGAACAACACTTTAGTTTAACTAATAATCAGCTTTTTAAATAGAGTATAGGTTTACGCACCTTAAAGGGGCTGCCAACTATCGGACCTGCTGTAACTCCAACCCTCAGATTTCAGTACTTTGGCAGGAGATTTGCTGCAGGGGCAGACTCGAGAAGAATCTTGGAGCAAACAGATTAGACACCTGCCACCGGACAGCTCTGTGGACGCCTCTTAATGCTACTGTATGTCAGATCTCAGGCTGAAACCAGAACCTGTTGATGAACACACTACCAATATCACTGCACGATTACTCTGCGTATTACGGTGCTTAGTATAAACAGCGCCCAGATAAAACGTCCCCTCTACACGACGTTGGGGTCGAATTCAGCTCAAATGTGTAAAAAGACACCTCGCTGTACTTGACCTGCACAGATTATTCACAGAGGCTATCATCGACTACATGATGGTGCCAAATGTGATATCAAAGATGGTTGGAATAAAAGGAGGGTGTCCATAGCAGAAAAGGGAGTCGTGAGAGATTCGCTTCTTGTGGATTTTTTTTCCCCTTTCAAAACATCCTTCAACATAAAACAAAAACAATATATATATTTTTACATTAAATAGCTGAAAGTACGTCATGCTTTGTTTGAGGGGTGTTAATAAACGCATTCCTTTCTTCTTCTTTTTTGCTCAGATTTTTGCAGTCCATGCATACAGTGCCATAAAAATAAGACACTTAAGTTCCATCATTTTTAAATTAGGGAATAATCATTAGTGAGGTTGAGAGCACAGTTATCATCATGAGTGGACTAGACTGCACAGAAGAGTGGAGACTGTACACAGGATGTGTACTGAGTTTGGGCAGTACATCTTGTAAATCAAATTGAGTTTAATGTTGAATCAAACAATTGAGGCTCTGACAAGTGTGAATATGCACACACTTTTGGAATCCTGAAAATTCATGTCAAGGTAACCTGAGTCTCAAGCGTTTGGCACCTCCAACATTCATGTTAAGTGGAGTTATATATAAAACGCTCTTGAACCCAGCGTAAAGCGGCCCAGATAAGGTGGCAGAGAGTGATTTACCACTGTTTTTTTGCACTTCACACACTGTTTTTCTATTTCTCCGTGCAGTTCCTCTGGGACAGATTACACGTGTAATTTTCAGCTGTGAGATGGTTTAAGTGTGCCCCGCGCAACCCCCCCCCTACATAAATAAAACATTTCTATGAAAAGAAGGAAAAAAGGGGGAGAAAAACATTAACTAGAGTGATGAACTATGAAGTCCTAGGAGGCCAGAGGTTGAAAGAAGTAAGGGATTCAGTTACAGTGGCTAAACATAATACGTCTGTGCAGGTATGTTTGGATTATCATGTGTTTATTAGACAAAATAGAAATAAAACGTATATATTTTTTAGACATATTTAAATATATTTATATTTTACATGGTAAGAATTTAAAAACTTTCTTCAAAAATATTAAAAAAGTGGAATTTTTCGTATATATAAATGGCGTAACACAAATGCACTCATGCCCTATCTGCGAGCACCAGACTTGTTGAAAGGGGGCTGCTCATTGACCAATCTGCTCTGACAGCAGTGTGGCGTGAGCTTCTGACCCTGTGACTGCAAAGGGTCTGTGTTCAGTGGCCATGTAAGGGCTCACTGGCGCCCACACTGGGGGTTTCTGCCCTGCCCTGAAGGAGGTGACATGCACACACACACACATACACACATATTTCAATACACACATGTGCAGGAGGGCCTCTACTCTCCGCCAAACCCCGCAGGTATGCACAGCCACAGAGCAGTAAGTGTGTGCATCCAGTGAGGAGATGGAGACACCGCCAGGTTCTTCTTCCTGTGACTCTGTACAGGTCTTGTCTGCATCCTGGCCAGGCTCATCCTCTTTACTAGTCACAAGGTGAGCAATTTCAGCCACGCACAACTGAAACACTGACTATCGCCTCTGTTTTGCCACACCACTTCACTTTTCCCGTACATTGCAGCAATCCTACTTTGCAGATTCCATCACATATAATGTAATATAACGCAACATAAGAGACATGTTGTATTGATCTCTTCTTACTGGGCTACACCAGGGTCAGTGTCTCTCTAGATGTAACTGTCTTAAACGGTAATGATATAGTAGATGTGGTTTAAGTGAAACATATGATAAGGCCTACTAATATTACAATATTAATGGTTGTGATGAAGATTGATGAACTGTTTTCTTTCAGTGACTTCAGAAGGTCCAAGAGGAGGGGGGAGGGGCACCGAGCTGCCGGACTGTTTATTTACATTTGCCCTTTTTAAATGATCCCTTTCTTCACAACATCTGCTCCACATTACCACACAGATATCTGTCCTAATGACCGCTATAATGCCTGCTCTCACACACACAGAAGCAACCACACATACAGGGCCAGTTACATTACCATTATCCACCATTCTTCTGGGACACTTTAGTCTCTCCAAAACACCTTGCACCACAAATGGACCTTCTCACTGCTGACCCATTTTGGTTGCTCTGAGCTTTCCCGTTTTCCTCAGAGTTTGGAGGAGTCTGATGGATGCAAATGGGCACTTACCTAATTGGATCAGCTCCAAAGATGGAGATAAACGGGGCACTGCCTTTTTTTTGGTCTCCTCTTCCCAAAGTTATTTTGAGCCACACTCAGTTCAGCAGTGTGTGGAGAGTGTTAATGAGGAGGGGCGAGGAGGAGACGCCACCACTGCTGGACTCATTCAAAACTCTCTGCTCCAGATTGTCCCTTACTCCCACACAATGAGAGCAGGAAGCTGCTTTGACCCCATGTTTGACATTGTCTCAATGCTAATTTAGCTACATACTGCCTGCTAATGATGCAACTAAAAATATGGTCCAAACATGAACCACATCACTTAATGCTCTGGTTTTGTTAAATGAAGGTGGCTGTTGGGTTTTTCATGAAAAAGACTAATTAAATGACAGGAACATGGAGGGAAACAAATCAGTGGAGTTCTTGTCTGTGCTTGCTGGTGTTACACTTGCCACATTAATTCAGACATAGCAGATGATTACAAATGAAAAATATTTGGTGGTTTGTATTGCCTACTGAACTCCATCACTCCTCCCTAAAAAAAAAAAAAATCAAGTGGTGGCCGCATGCCAGTGGGAGTGTGTTGGCTGCTGCACCCTGATTAACAGGGTGGTTTACAGCCAACTCCAATAGGTAATCTCATCAGAGAGGGGCTTTAAACAGATAAAGACCACCTCTAACTAGCCCCCACCCTCGCCAACCCCTCCAACTGCATCCCTTCCCGCATGGGACCACTCATCTAACGCACTAACTGAGTAGTGCTAATACCTGAATGAGGCTAACATGGCCAGCCACAAACCAGGCTCAAATCTTCTATTGACCTCATTTTCAATAAAGGAGCCGTTTCCAGTCTGATGGATCATTTGTTGGTCTTGCATGGAATGGCCATCTGGATGGAAGGATATGATCGCCGTGGTAGGTATGCATCACCTGCCAGCTAGGATTCACTTTATAGACTAAAGTGTGCTAAAGCTGCAGCTATGTGTCTGTCAATGCAACTTACTTGAGTTTGTATGTTAAGACCCAGACCAGCTTAAAAAAAAAGTACAAAAAGAAAGACTTGCTAATTGAATCTGACACCATATGGCCACTATTGGTTTAGGTTTTTTCAACTCAAGTCAAACATGAGGTTATTTTGATCCCATATGAGAAAATCCCTGGTTGCATCTGAAGACATAACAGCAGTTCATTCAGTTATCAAAAGCTTTGTACTCGGGGCCTCTTTTGTTGCAGAATAAAGAGGAGGAATCCAAAACAAATCTGTGAAAGAGCTCTGGCTGTAGTAAAAGCCCTTGTCCCACACAGCCTTCCTTTTCTTTTTTGGGGAGCTCAGAATGGGTTCACAGTAGCTGCACTTTAAGTATAGAAAGATCTGATTTATTAGCTTGTCAGGGGAAGCATTGTTCAAGAAAGCAATCAAAAAGCACTTACCTAGCTCCTCTAAAATTACTGCCTTTTTCACTGGCTAATTTGTGTAACTCCCATGGAGAGGCTGGCAAAGAGTTTGATGAGGCATATAATGATGATTAATGAATTTATTGCCCTGCTGCTCATCAAACGGTTGTAGTATATACTTCTCTCCCTTTCTTCCAATGTGTTGTGCAGGCTTCAGAGCGACAGAGGGGCAAAGATAAGAAAGTGTCACCCTCCTCCCTACTACCTCCCTTTGGCTGTTAACCCGACTGACCTGATGGGCATGAGAATGTAGAGGAGGCTCTGTGGGTAGAGAGGGAGCACAATGGACAGTTTAATAAAAGGTTAAACTGGAAACGCGAGTAAACCTGCTGTAAGGGACGCATGCTCTCAACTTTCAGTCCCTGATCACTTTTGTGGGAAAAGCCACGGGGTAACTAGATCTGTAGAGCTTCTTCTGCCCTGCACCAACACAACAGGCCCCCCAATGCACCAGCCTCAAAGAAGGGGACAAAAGCATCGAAGCCGCAACAAAGTAGTAGAAATGACTTGACAAAAATTAGAATGCAAAATCAACATAAAAAGAGAACACCAAAGTGAAAAATGAAAGCACTATGTTCACATTTGGTATTATTCAGTTCAAACAAAGCCTGCTCTCATCACAAATGATGATTAACGACTGACGTGGTTAGTGGGTTCGGGTAGGCTTGTGAAACGGTCACTGTGGGGTCAAAAGCACGTCTACATATTTGCTAAATAAGCCAACCCCCCCTCCATCCACTCTGCTCCCATAACTCTGGGGTCACGCATCTCACTGCTCAACATTGTATAGGATGTTTACACTTGATTACACACCATGCCTTCCTATCCCCTACTCTTTGGCCAACAGTGCTTGATTAAGTCTTTGCTTGTTCACCAATGCTGGCAAACTAAAGAACGCATTGTTGCAACTCAACCCCCAAACAGCACCACACACAAACACACACACACATCCCCACCCCCACCATCAGCCTCTTTGAGATCAGATCCCTAGATAGAGTGTTTCTGCATTCAATGATTCATTAGGTTGGTCCCTTAAATACATCAAAGAGCTCCTTCGCTCACACAATAAACCAATAAAAACAATTATAACCCCATATCTTCTCGACAGCGTTGATCTCTGGGGTGTTAACATTAGATAATGAAAGAGTTTGATGACATAAGTTTTCTAAGAAATCTCACTTTCTGTCTCTTTCTAGTTGTGCATGCTCTTCCAGTAATTGTGCTTCTTTCTAAGCATGTGGAGCAAAACAGCACATGCCATAGTTACACCCTTAAATAACATGCATGTAATTTGCCCATATATCATAACCCCAGAATTTGAAGTTAAAATTAGAAGCTTTATAAAGTCTTTGCAAGAGTAGTGAAGGCCTGTAAAAATATAGTGCTGCTTTGACTCTCAAACATTTAACATTATATGTAACCAGTTAAAGTTATTTAAAAATTCATTGCCCCCCTCTTGCTCCCTCTCTCTTTCTGTTTCATGGAGTGGATGAAGAGGTTTAGGTACAGGCCACTCCAACTCTGATAACCTCTTCCACTGGCAGGGTTGAAATAAAATATATTTGTCTTGAGGAAAAAAACGAGCTTCATTCTTTGCTGCTTTCATTCTTTTTTTTTTTTTTTTTTACAAAACAAGAGACTGCAACCCAATCAGGGCGATCGGAATATGCAGATCATGGTGATACATTTTCCAGTTTCATCTTAAAGCAGATGAAAAGAAAGATGGGAAATGGTTATTAAACAAAAGACGGAATCAGCAGTGTGAAGAACGGCGGTAAAAATGAAGTTTCTAAGTGGGTGTTTTGCTTCGCAAGTCGTTTCAATTCTCTGACAGGCAGGCATATAGTGTGAATGATTGCTGTCATTCAACAGACTCCAGTACAGTTCAAACCTCCTATTATAACGTTTGGTTGTATTCTTAGAGCCTTCTTTGCTATGAGTTTGTCTCTCATATTGGAAACACACTGAACCAACGATCAGCAGGTTCACTTCCATATATCACCAACAGGTTATAATCACACTATGTGGCCTGTGGGAATGCTGGAATTTTAATGAATGATGTTTCAGCGTCCATACACATAAACTTCCGCCTTTCTGGACTGGATAAATGCTTGTGTAGTTGACTTGTGTTTAAACAGTAGTTTTCATGTTTTATTTTAGTAAGGTGTTAGATGGGTGGAGTTTGCCACACTGGATCGTTCGAGGTATGTGGGGATGCTCATTTAATGAGAAACAATAAAATGTAAGTAAACTGTATCCAACTTGAGTGTGTGTATTGCCTACTCAGAAAAAATAATTGGGGTTTATTGTAACATATTATGGGATTATGAATAGACAGTAACTAGTCAAACTCCCCAAAAGTGGCAGCTGAAAAATACTGAGACTTTATAAAAATATCTAGCTTATTAAGCCAAATCAATGTGCTGATTACAGAATTTAACATCCAGCTGCTCCAGCACTGTGAAAAATACAGAAGCTGCCACAGATTAAAAATGAAGGAGGCGGCTATTATGCCAAGTGAATGCCTGAAATAAAGTAAAATCTCCTAAACTGCTTTTTCCATAAGCCAGTGCTCTAGTAGGGGACAACTGAGAGATTCTCAGTCCTTGACCCATTGAGCGACTCACAAATTTCACCACCAACTTCATTAGCAGGTCACCAGTCAGCACTTGCACTGTCATTAGTAAATACATGAGTATTGACACATACATATACAGTAAAAACCTTACGCACATTATGTCATCAACAAAGCTACAGAGTGTAGAGTTGATGAGAGGTCAAACAGCCAATTACAAGTGTTCTACCTGAAGCAGTCGATAGCAAGTAAAACCCTCATTCATTATCAAAAGTGCATGGATAAAAAATGCTAAGTAAAAAGAGAAAAAAAAGATGTATGGATTGGCATAATATGCATACAGTTTGACAGTCCTAGTTGGTGTGCATAATTGCTTTAATGTGAGCAATTAAGCCTAAGTGGATATGATTTTACTGTCTGCCCCACATTCAGTGTGATCGTTGCCATGATCAATACTTATGATTTGTAAGTCACCAGTCATCGATGGCGGAGTGTGACGGTTAAGCATTTGACCTTGTGAGGAAAAGCTCTTTCCTTGTTCTTGAGAATGTCAATGAGAACATGGATATTTGAGGACAAAAGATAAGAGTCTGCAGACCCAGGTTCACATTTTACGCACACGGGACCAGTACAATTTATCTGTATCAGACTTTCAGAAACTAAGGCCACTAAAAAAAATCACATCTTTAAAGCCGAACTACTTAATGACTTTCTTGTAATATTAAAAGGGTTTTAAATGGCCAGGAATCAAAAGCCAACTAATAGTGCTTTAACACTTTAACACAAAACTTCTGAAGTTTCCATGCTGAGCTGTATGTGTGAACACAAAGCTGAAAATTAACCTTGAGCCAGTGGGAGGGGACATTTATTCCATGCGAGTTGTGCATGACCGTAGACAGTATGCACGAACCATTGCCACCTCCGTGCACGTTATTAAAAAGCTGCATTACATTTTATGTTTGTCAGTATGTTCTTCTCTACTCTTTTATTGATATTGTGATTCTGTCAAACTACACATAGCACTGGTGTAAAGGCAAATATTCTGATTATAGCGTCATATAGCAGACTCTGTTGCTTCTTCCGCGTCACTATTTTTATGTCATGTCATGCCTCAGGAGATACCTCGTCCCATCTCTCGCCTGACCCGGGGATTCTCAAGATCAGAGGTGAATGTGTGAACAATCAGATCAGGAGGATTTCAGGGCCAGTCCTCCTGAATTTCTCAAGAAAGTTTAGGGAGTACATAATGTAAAAGCCATTTTCAGAAACAAGTATAGGTTTTGGAACAATTATTCTTCGATGACATTTAATTGAGAGCATGCAGGGAAGGGTGTGATGAAATGCCGGGTGGAAGGGTGTTGGGTTCAGGCTTTAGCTGGGTGCCTGCCTAGTACAGTCTTTCTCAATTTAAGGCCAGTTTAAAGAGCTCCGTGGTGTAAGGAAGTGAGAAAAATGCACACACAAATAGGCGTTTCAGATTAGACGTTGAGCCTGAGTGACTTAAACAAGAAAAGATAGCTCTTTGTATGGTGACAGATGGATAAGCAGAGCTATCGCAGGCTATAATCTTGGAATAGTTTGAGACACTTTGTGTTTTGGCAACAGATGAACACGATATGTGATCTCCCACTGAATGAATGAGCAATACTGTTTAAGGAGAGAGGGATCTGTTTTTGATTCGTGTTGTGTCATGTTTTTACCGTAGGCGATCAGACACCAACATCTGGCAGGATCACCCTCAAATCCAACAAAAATGTCACTGGAAGAAAATACGGTGCACTAAAAATTACAAAAACAACAGGTTAATAGCTGGATCACTTGCACATATTTCAAGTCTGGCTGTTACATTTTTTTACCACAGTTAATAATGTGTTGAAGCGCATACATAAGAAAGTGTAAAGACACTACATACTGTTACTGAGTAATTCTGGTTCTTGTGGGACTAGACCAATTAAGACGTACTTGTCAGCAATCAATAATGAAAACATCAGTGAAGAAGAACTCCCCGCCTAATTAGCAAGAGCTAACCCTGATACTGGTCAATCAGATGCTGATAAAGATCTACACTCAAACCTCCTGTGTGCATGTCTACATGCATATGCGTGTTCTACAACAATACACACGTTTGCAAATTAAGATGATCACTTTGAAACATGAAGGGGATATGTACGCATGAAAGTCTTTACTTACAAGTGGTGATTAGGAAACAAAAAAAATCATTTAAACCTCTCTGATCTCCCCATCAGTCTTTTATGTAGTCCAGCAGAGCAATAGTTTGCCTTCTATTAAATCTCGTGTTTCCACTCAGCCTGACTCAGACCGCAGGCATTTCTTGACCAGCGGCTGGGGCAAAATGTCTGACTGAATTTCATGTTCACTGTCTGTCTATGTGGACGAGACTGAATCTAAAGGAAGCAGGACCAGAGGCATCGAACACAACACAATGATGAAGTGCTTGTAGCATGAGGAGCCAGAGTACACAGGGCTATTAGATGTGAGTGATACGGTTGAAGTAACTCCTGTGAACTTTGCAGTGACTAGACTCTTGGTACTGCTTGTTGGAGGGGGGACTACTTTAGTTGGGAGTGTATGGCCTAGCAGTTGATTTTTCTCCAAGCAGCCACACAACCCTCCTTCCTCGTCTCCACTTCTAAGCGCAGCCATTCTTTCTTCCATTGAGCGCAGGCAACACGTGTTTGTGACCACACTCTCTCTTTCGCTCCCTCTCCACCAAACCCAGTTATTAACACAAACACTGGCTGACACTTGTTTGTGCTTTTAATTGTGTCTGGATGTTATGTCTGTTGTGAACACATACATTAGCATTTCTCTGGCACAGTATAATCACTTCTTTAACCACAACACCATGCAGACAGAGCAGAGGAAAGTTAGACACTGTGGTAGGAGTCTGCCACAGCCTCTGACTCTGTGCTGTGAGAAAGTGCTCTTTGAAGAGGATATTTCATTTCAGCCCGGTGTGGTGACGGTAAACTGAATAAACCAAATTATCCTTCCCGTACTATTAGAATGCTATGAAATAATGTGAAATATAAATTACACTGGTAAATTGATTTTTTTTTTCTCCCTGATATAACACAACCAACAAAGAAAACCTTCTACTCTTTGGAGCTCTCCACATACTGTGAATGAAGCAGTGGTGTGCCAAGGATTACAATTTAAAATATGCATGTCCCAATGAAATATGTATATAGCCGTGTGTCATCAATGACATGGCTCCTACAAAGGCAACACCAAGTACACAGGAACGCATGTTTTTTTGATTCTATTCCCTTGACTTTAATTGGTGTAGACACAAGAAAGGACTCATCTGGGGGAATAATTACGCCTGACACAAATGTATTTGGTGTGCATCTTAACATGTTTCACTGAACCACTCATTTACTTTATGTGAATTACTTCTAAAATGGTAATAAAAAAAGCATGCAATAAAAGAGGCTCAGTGCGCCAGCCGCCATTGTTTCAGAATTAAACGCCCCAAATATCTTCAGGAAATAAGATTGTTTTCCTGCGGATGGGGGCCTAATCTACTCAGTCATGGTGGTTTGAAGGGGGAATGTTTTCAAGTTTTAACAGGGTTGGTTCCAGCTTTCCCACCACCACCACCGCACTGATCTAACTACGAGGGGCTTCTCTTTTCCTGTCTCAGCCACCAAAGGGAAAGGAGGTTACATGGATGAGCTGTAAATTACACCCTGGAAAAGCCTATGCAAACTAACTTGAATGCCTCGGACCTGTGAAGTGTCACTGGTGATTAAATGATATTCATCAAGACTAGCACAGTGTCGTCTGCATAGAGTATAAAGAAACTTTTTTTCCCTGCAAGTAGAGATTAAAAGAGACAGCTTTTTTGGATTCATTACAAGAACTAAGCTCAAGGCTACAAAGGCAGCAGATAATCTCCTCATGACCCAGACTCCCACAATCAACACAAAAGCATTAGAACCATAACAGTTTGACAACAGTCAAGTACAAGAGGGTGCAACCAGAGGGAAGCTGTGTTAGCTAGTTGCCTCTAGCATCTTGGCTCTAGGTCTCAGGTGTCAGCCTCTCTACAGGTATGTGTTACCATAATAGTGAAGTTAAGAGGGCCTCTTGTCGCAGGCCCTTCCCTCCTGTCTCGGCACACTGACTCCAGTGTGACGGGAAGCCTGACCGATTTAGTGCAGTCTTGTTAGATTGAGTATTGCACAATGGAAACTGTCATGCGTCTTGTAATGTGTAATTGAACTTGGAGCCATGTTGCTTGAGAACATTCAGACAAGCTCGATTGGATTTCACTCTGAAAATTCGACAGCACACTGTTTGCTCAAAGGCTCAGGCGACGGGAAACACTTCTCAGTCATGTTTCCCAAAAGGCTACATGTCCACTGCAGTTGCACCCTTCTCTTATGTCCCCAAAACCACAATCAACCCCCGCCCTCATCCCCTACACTGTGTTCTCACAACCCACCCCACCCTGGCTGGGACTGTTTTGTCCTCTGGAACTTTCATTATGTGAAGAGGATAAAAATAAAGCACCCTGCGAATTTATGGTTCCCTCAGACTTAGCATTGAAAATATGAACTTTTCAGACATTCGCTCTGAGACCAAAGTAAGAAAACAGAGGAACCACAGTGTTTATACAGTCACCGCAACATAGAGGGCTATAGTGCACTCGCACTTGCATTTACAGCTTCTTGGTATTATGGCACAGACACACATCTGCACACACACATGTCCATCCACAGAGCGAGTACACATTCATACAAGCATGTAAACATTTAAATACATCCATATGAGGAACAAAAGCATTCAGTAACAGAGTAAAACATGCAAATGGAAAATGAAAAAAAACCATGCACACACAAACAGAAGGACTGAGTTACTATAATCCATTACGTCCTTTTGGAATTGTTGTAACTGTTTGTTGACTGTGCCAGTTTAAAGGACAGTCTGTATATATCTTATTCTCTCCCAGTGTAAACTTCTGCTACCCATTTAAACCTCAGACACTGATGACACATCCCTTTAAACATCCCTTTCTCCTCCATGGACATATGACTCAATGATAATGACAGTGTTTTATCGAGTCATAATAACAATCATCTAATCCTCCATTCTAAGGGGTTTATGTCCACATCCACCTCTCTCTGTCTGTCTTTCTCTCTCTCTCCATTTCTCACTGACAGCTGCTTTTCCTGGGAAAGTGCCTCTTTTCTCAGACGATAATCTATTGCCGTCCCCCCATCGCTTACATGTAGCTACATGGTGAGTCAGTGCTGTAATTCCATCATTAGCTGGATAATGTGTGTGCTGTCTGTGTGTTAAAACTCTAAGTGCCAGCTTTGGTGTGACCCCGAGGCAGCCTGTGGGTTTGACTGATGCCAGTATACCCACCAAGCGTCATTTGAGCTCTGTAATGGGTTTTGTCCAGCTCGGTTTGGCCTAGATTGGCTTCAGTTATAAAGGCCTCCACAGTGTCTATGTGGACAACATGTTGCTTCTCTGTCTTCAAGCAAAAACTTTGTATATGTTCCAAACCTGAAAACACCATATCCTGTTTTTTATGGGTTTTAAATGAAAGTTTCACAGTAAGTGAAAGCTCATCACTGTCCGACACGCCACCTTTTTTCTTTTCCTGATGAACTTGTTGACCGTGCTCAGTGACACATCTCTGACACGGGATTCACACCAGTAACTGGTAACACCCAATCACCTTCAGCCACTTTCTCCACAGCCAGCCGTTAAACACAGCGCCTGCCAAAGACAGACACTTCTAAATCAAAAGTGGAATTACAGTAAAACATGGGTTGTATTACGCCCACACTTTCAGATACATCCAAAGACACAAAGGCAGATTGATAAAACATGCCTCAGCTCGGTCCCCACCTGTCTTTTTCCAATAACAAACCCGCACAATTAACTTCTAAACTTTGCTATAAATCTTCCAGGACGCATGTTTAAAGAGTCCCTCCAGGCAGGCAGACATTTGCTTTTGATTGAAACATGAGGAAGAAACAGAGTTTGTGTCTGGGTTTTGGAAGTGTTTTTTTATGTCTAATATAAGGTTTATATAAAATATATAAACGTTTGTTTGTTGAAGTCAATACAAAAAAGGAAAATGTAGTCCTAAAAGTCCTTTAGTGCAGACTTTAACAGATTTCAAACACACACAGACGCAAACACACACACATGCCCTCTTATTGCACGTGTGCACCTTCCCCATTCAAACACCGTATTCAATCACAGATGAGCTCCAACCAGCCCATGACAAATCTCCACCTGTGTGTGGGATCAGTGTTGTTGCACATGTGGGAGCTCGCCCTGATCCCACAGCCTCTGCACTATCACCCACCACCTGAGGCTCTGCCTGAATGACTGACTGACTTATGGGAGTATCTTGCCTGACAAACAGCATGTGTGATTGATCACCGAGGCTCACCTGAGCACCTGAGGGGGGGCCCAGCATGCCAAGGACTGCAGGCCCAAAAACGAAGCACCTTTCTTAGGTTTGTCCACCTGACTCCCTGGGGGCAGATTCTCCAACACATGGATCTGTGTGGTCATCAACCTCTTGCTATATGTATTTATGAAACTGTGTCATAGCAACCTAAATATACAGTACACCCTGGGGACAGGAAAATTAATTAGACACTAAATCATTTCTACTTTGAGTCAAGTTTCTTTTCTGTTGATCTTGAAAGGAGCTCTTTGACGAAGCAGGTCTTGAAAATAACCTTGGGCTATTATACAGACTAGTCTGAGAAATAGGATTTTACCTCATTGAAAATAAATGAGGCCATTTAACATTGTACTAAGAGGCAGCCAAATTGCGCAAAGGAAAAGGACAATTAGCACAGGATCAATCTTTTCCTTTCTATTTTCTTTTCTCCCCTCTAATTTGTTGTTGCTTTCTTTTAGAAGCGTAATTAACACTAGCAGAGGAACACATAAACCATGAGCTTCTTGGAAGAAGAAGGCAGACAAACCCCCATCTAGCTCATAGCTATGTCTGGATTGCCTTCTGCGCTGAGATAGGAGTCAACATGTTTAGCGACATCAAAAGAAAACCTGATACCTTAAGTATAAGAAGATTAACACTTGCAGTGATCTTGAGCTTAGGCTTCTCCAGGACTTTCAACAGACTGTGCCAGAAGGGACAATTACTGATGAATTGGCACCAACATCTCGTAGTTATTTAACAAAATCTGGCACAGTGTATAAGCTCTCGTCCTTAAGACTTCCTTTCAAGTCTGGCCCCGGTATCAGAAGGCTAACAGATTGGGGAATGTGACGAGGAACCGACAGCAGGGGAATCTGCAGGGACACTAAAATAGGGAGGTGGGCAAAGAAAAAAAAATTGAAAGCAAGCAAGCAAGAAGGAAAGAAAGAAAAACAAAGCAGACGAAGAGGCAAACAAAGAAACAAAATCTTATCACTCAGTATGCATTTTATTTCCTGACTTTAGGATTGTGTCATATCTCAGCGTGGATATTTGTGGTGTCTCTAAGCTTACTGGTATGCCTGTGGGTTTTTCACTGTGTACCTCAGTGGACTCAATGTGACAACTTTAGGAATGTGACATAAAACAAATGCTGACAGTCTTACAGGGAGCCACAGACGCATGTAAAAACAGACTCAGGCAAACGAAAATAGAAAAATACACTTTAGCCGTATAACAATTTAAATAGCATATTATTTCATCATTATTGCTATTTAGAGTAATTTATAATACTTAAATGTCACAGAAAGTACCACACCCACACACAAAATCCAGCTACAGAACACCTGTAAGAGGTGTCACGTTGCCACAAGCGCTCTGCTAATCCTTACCTTGAGCACCTCACACTCACCACAGGACTCCTCATGGTTTATAAAGTACACTACTCTTTACACATATATCACTCCCTATTAATCCAAAGTACATACTTCATGCTTGTACCTACAACGATTTTGAACAGCAAATGTAATCTGCCTGTCAGAGGGGATGCCAAAAGAGGAAGCCGCATGGGGGGAGTCATGGACAAGCTCCTCTGACAAAGATGTCTCCTTACCTGCAGCAGCTCTGAATGCGTCCTATTTTCACCTCCAGAGCATTTCAGTTTGATCAACAACTTTTGTGTATTTCTAGTTTGTTTTTGTTTCTTACAAACTCTAGTTTTGGCTTTTTATACTCTTTTTTTGACAAATCTGCACCTAGCTATATTTTTAACATAAACATGATGAAATGATGATCAAAGTAATGAAGTCGTGAGTAATTATCACCAGACCTTTTGAACTCTGTTGGGATTTTTGCTGCTTTATTCTTACTGTTTTGGTGTCATAGACCAGACACTAACTGTTAGAGGAAAAAAACTCACCAAGTTATCATTGACTACTAAGAATAATAAGAAGCCGGTTATGAAATGTTCTGGCACAGTCTGACCACATATTCATCATATCAGCCTTGTCTGTAGTTAACTATTTTTAGGGATTGGTCAACTTTAATTACAATCCATGTGGGGATAAAAAGAGAAGTCTTCATCTGTCTTAACTGTGGGCTGTTAGTCTGGCTCCAAGTCAAGTCTAGATACTGAAAAATGGAAAGATAAGTGGTTAGAGGCAGAGATCAGCTGTAAGTGTGAGAAAACAACTGTGAAACAAACGGTTGATTGAATCGTTGTATCTGTCTTAAAAAGCAACAACTTTGCATTTTTGTCCTTGGGGAAAGATGCTGCAATTTGGGACAAAGGTTGTTGTTTTTTTTAAATGCAATAATGATTTTTTTTATGAAAATGTTCACCAGGGCAACTTAATGTTCTCATCCCTGACAATATCTGCCTGTGACAACTGAAGCATTATTTGAGATTTGTACTTATATTCAGGCAGCTAGAAGCACCTGGTGATGGTGGTAAGGGACACTTCAGAGTCACGTTCTGCTTTCACAATAAATATCAAATTTAAACTGTCAAATGTCTTGCAAGTGACCACCCCTTCTAGGAGAAGTCGATTCTTTCATCACTCTAAAGTAGTTAGAGTTGATAATTTAAGACTCGCACTCTAAGCCATCAGTGTGAAGACATCACAGAGGAGTATGATGTGTGAGCAACATTCCCATTCCGTAATCTTTAACAGACCTGAATAAATGCCAGGGCACGTTCCACTTTGCGAAACTCCCACGCCACTTTTTTTTTTAAGAAAGCTGCGAGTGATCTGACGCAGAACTCCGAGACACGGTAAAGATAACAGGTGACAAGACAAGAGGCGCCCGTTGGTTGTTGGATCTAGAGGCTGCCTTGGGATACTGTGACAGACGCCGGATTCTGACACACATCTCTATGGTGGATGGGGAGGAGCAGGAAAAGTGAGTGATTTGGCGTTGTTTTGGAGAAATTCCCTCCAGTCATAGTGCTCTCTCATTCCTGAAGCCTCTCTGGAGTGGCTTTGACAGATAGACAGAGGAGACGTGACCTGAAACAAGCAGCTGTTTGATCATCTCCATACCGCTTTCATTCTGTCACAAAGATCGACGCAAAATCAAATAATATTAAAAAGATTTCAGTATTATTAAAGTGAAAATATGCTCACTGATGCCACTGCATTATACATCAATAACTCTGACAAAACCTATTTTGTAAGTAAACTGATGAGCCAAGGGAAGAAAGAGAAATTGTTATAAGTCTCAAGAAGGGTAAAATGTAGGCCATAGAGAGACTTGGCAGATGTCTGTGTGTGCATGTGTGTGCATGGCTGTGTGTGTGTGTGTGTGTGTGTGTGTGTGTGTGTGTGTGTGTGCATGGGTGTGTGTGTGTGTGTGTATGTGTTGGTATTATACAGACTGAGGGATAAAAAGGGTTCAACAGATCTTGTAGTGTCAAGAGCATTGAGAGTAAACTCCTGCTTCTAATGTTGTCCATTCTTGAAGAGGTTGGGACCTTTTGTTTGTTTGATTCAAATTAAAAGTTTATGTAAGAAATCAATGTGTCAAGCAAAGCATTTTGACCTCTCCACAAAGGGTGGGGCCTGTATTCAGAAAAGTACAAACAAAGAAATCTGCACACTCGCACACACACACAAACTCTACGCTATCGCAACACCTCATAAAGTCAAAGACCGCCCACGCCCAAACAAATTTAACACAATCAGAGGGTTTGGCAGCAGCAGACTGCTCCAGTCATTACTTTGCTCTCAGTGACAGCTTGCCCTGCTCACCTCATCTGTCTGCCCTCTATAAAGACTGCCTTATGGGCAGGATCATAGCCTCCCCCCCTGACCCCTTCACACACTGATCCTCAGACTCTGGCCTCTAGACCCTCTTCTGACAAGTAAGGTGTGGTGTAACAACCTTTATTTATTCTCCAAATTACATTTGAAACAAAAGTTTTAACATACAGATTACAGTATAGATTCATTTAAAGTTTATATAATATCATAAAAAGCTACTTAGAAAAAAAGAACTAAATTACCATTCCAAGAAAGGAGAGGTTAACTTTTCTGTATTCCCTGATTAATCACAAATTCACAATACAGCTAACCTCTCAACCCTCCTCTATCTTTCTCATCTGGGTCCTTCCACTACAGATACTTTTTTTCTCAGGTTTTGTTGATTTAAAATTACAGTATGTGGTGAAGTGACAAGACCATCAGGGCAGCAAAAAAGTCTGCAAAGTCATCACAATGGCCAAAACCTCCATGGATGTAAAAATCATTCAGTTTTTGTCTGACCTTTAACCACTGACATATTTCTACACAGCAACACAAACTTTTTAAAAATAAAAAAGCAACTTATCACCTAAAATTCACTGACACACTTCTAGTCTCTGTATTTATTACAATTAGATGTAGAAACAGACACATGGAAATCTTTACCTCTTCCCCTCAGGCACACATGTAGGGACAAATAAACCAACACACTCTAACATAAGCCTCTCCGACTCCTCCACCGCTGTACCCTGCTGCAGCCGACTTAGCCAGGATTTACGCAGCCCAGTCACAGAGTCTCCATTAATTGCTGAAAGTGACACCATGCATGGTTATTACACGATTACGACATGACAGCTCTCGTTTTTCACCATTAAGAGGCAGGCGGGCCTGCGCTCAGCTGCAGTGGGGTGTCAGCACATGGGAATGAGTCGGCAGGAAGACAAGTTATACCGAGAGGGCCGCGGCAGCCGCAGCATGGGGTGCTTAGCTTGCTTACATGTTGGCACGATATGAGGAGACGTTTGAGAAATAGCCCACTTGATGAAACTGCACGCAAATGGCGAAAAGTTTAGTTGGTCAACAACAGCAGCATTTTGAATGGACACTCCTCAAAATGTCACAAAACGTGTCAAATGTACTACCCTTCATGCTATTAGGAAGAGTAACAAGAAGGGTGGCAGAAATGTAAACCTAGTAGATATTTATGAGAAATGGTGAGTGCATGTCAAGCATTAGATGGAGAAGTTTACAGCTACTGTTGCCTTGAAAACAAATGTCTCAGTTTAATTCATGTCAGAGAGCATTTGGATTCCAAAGGTCACTATTAGAGGGTTTTGACAGATACAACACACCATACAACACTATCTAATATATTTAGTCTTTCTTTTAGTTTTGACGACTTATAATTACCCAATAGAGGTTGTTGCTGACTCACTACAACAACCAATAATGTGCTCTCATGTTCATATGTTCATAGTCACCTTGATACAAAATATTAGCACTGTCATTTAATGGCATTATAACCTCACCTTTAACTACAATTATGAGAGAAAATAGATCCAGTTTTGGCTTCCATTAATTGCCCACTTGAAGCAAAGACGTCAGGGCCGTATGGATTTTCTGCCAGGGAAGTCGTGTGTGGCTGTCCCTCTCCTGATGCGAAAGGGGGGTGGGGGGGGGGGGGTGTAAGCAAGTGAGATTGTGAATAATGCATTACAAGGTATGAGGCTGGTAAGGAGTTGGGGCTGTGGGGAATTTAAAGGCATTTGTGTTTGTCACACAAATCAGGAAGTCTTGCTGCACTTGGAGGCAAATCTGAACCGACGGCTGAGAGAGCAGAGGATGACACTGCCTTTTCCACAGAACTGGGGTCTGAGAATGAGGCAGAAGAGAGAGAGAGGAAGTGTGTGGAAAACAAAATAGAAGAGAAAGAGGGATAGGCAGAGTTAAAAGGAGTAACGTCAGCCTTTCTGAGAGGGGTCAAACCCAACTGATACTGTATGCTATGCAAGGCTTTTATGGTTCAAACACTAAATATAGGCAATTAAGGACTTCAGGTTCTTTTAAATCTCAACTCAGCTTCTTGCCTTTTTAACAATGTTACATGTAGTATCTGTAACACTGTACAGTCTGAAATAGAATCACATAACTCAACATTTATAAGCAGCCACTCTCATGCAGGTTAGACCTTCAGATGAATATGCACGCTAAGGTCGGACATACCACAGATAAAAGCCATTGACCTCTACTCAGGGTGAGATTTTCTTCCTTCCTGGCATGCCGCGTTGCGCTGTGGCTTGTCTGTCAGTGGGGTTGCATGTGTGTGTGTTTCTGTGCACAAGAGTCTATCAGATCATTTGTGCATGTCTGTCTGTGGGGCTATCTATGTAGTAGGGGTCAATATGGGTTCTTTGTGTAAGCCAGTAAGGCATGTGAATGGCAGTCTGGAAATAAAGTTGGTTTTACATCAACTGGTTTGAAAAAGGGGGAGTGTGTGTGTGTGTGTGTGTGTGTGTGTGTGTGTGTGGGGGGGGGGGGGGGGCGGCAATGTTAAAAAATGGACAACTGGGTGCACATGGGGTGGGGCTGTTGCCCTGCCCCTGATGAAGAGGGTGCAGAAGTGTAGACAGACAGGAAGCAGATAACACTTTTAGAGTCCAGACAGCTCATTGTGACCTCCTCTGAGCATAGAGTTACCGTCAGCCTGTTATTTGTTATGCCATTCAATGTCATGCTATGACAGATATTCAAACACCTGTTCAAAATCTGACTTTATAGTTTTGTTTGTTTTTTCCCCCAGAAACTAGAAAATGCAAAGAAACGAGTGAAAGCAACTGTATGGTTAGCTTTGTTTATTGAGTGGAGCCTGCTGTATGTTAAGCTTCGCTAGATTTCCCTCTTGTAATGCTCATCATACCTCTCCTGCTGCCCAAATATGTAAAAAAAAAAAACAATGGCCAGAAAATGAAATTACAGCTGGTAGGCCACACCATCCAATCATGATTATGCTATGTAGTTGACAATTTCCAGTTGTTCTTTTAAAAATGCAGTTTGAAGTAGTTTATTTCCTGACTTCTGACAGTAGATTTCATGTTACTTAAGGTAATGGCACTGAAAGCTCTCTCGCCAAGCCGAGGCTGGCAGACACATACCAGACCTTGACTTAAAAGGCCACATCAGGGGTTAATTGGTCATGGAAAAGGAGGTAGGGAGCCGCTGCTGAAGTTATTATGCAGTAGAATTTTTTTTTCGTCAGCAGGTGGGAGGTGAGATCTGGTGTGAGGAGCAGGTGCTGCTGAGGGCCAGAGATCACAGCTAAACCTTAGGCTGTGATAAGCCCAATGCCACTTAAATTACACCCTCAGCACTGCTTTAACCCCGCACGGTTTGTATGTGTGCAAGAGGGAGAAAGTGAGAGAGTTGAGGGTATAAGTGTGAGAAACAAAAGCTGAGACATGTATGTGAGTGCATGTCAAAGTGTATCGGTGTTTGGGTTCTCCTTTTCCTGTGATGGTAAGGCTATACTAGTGTCTACATACTGTATATGTACGTACATTAAAGAAAAAACATTGACAGCTAAATAAAGACATGTCAGAAATGACAGCTTAGGGCATGTTTGTCTGTTTATAGTCCTTTCCATTCTTCAAATTCTTTTTCACTTCAAACATTTACCCCAGTGATGATTTGCCTTCACAACTCTCAGGTTGTGGGGGTGGAGAAAGGCTGCCATTGAGAATGGAAGATGGAGTCTTATACGGTATTGTCAAGCATCAGTGCACATCCACAACCTAGCATCAAGCCGCATATTTCAAATTCTGCTGTTTTGTCTGAAGCCAGTGTCGATGCATGTTAGCGACACTTTGGGGGGAAATAAGAGTGGGCGAAAAGGCAAGGTAAGGAATAAAAGTGGCAGAGGGAAAAGGCAAGGTAAAAGAGCCGGGGCCGATGAATTTATTTAATGATGATGTGTTGTTTGGTTACAGCCCTGGAGATTCTGGCACCAGAAGCACTTTCAACAAACCAAAATCATAAACAAACAAAACACGGTAGAAGAGGCAGGGGATGAAAGAGGACAGAGAGCAGAGGCGCAGGAAGCTTCAAGATGAGACGAGGTGAAGTATCGATCATCCATTGACAAACACAATAGAAATTTTAGATGTGATGTGAGGCCCCCATCCATAATTTATCAGTGAGCCAAATGTGAGTGACGTGGGGTGTGGACAGGAGGGAGCGCTGAGTATTGACAAGTGGGGGGAAAAAAGTGCATGGCGCAAGGGGGGGCTCCAAAGAGAAGAGAAGAGGGAGGAAGGGCTGGGATGCGAGTGCGAGATGGCTGAGCGGGGAAGTGAGGTGGGGAGGAATGTTGGGGGGGGGGGGGGGGCGTAGATGGAGCACAGGAAAGCCATTAAGGATGGCAGTGTTACCAGACACTGGTAGGGACTGAGAGCACACAAGAGGGAAGCGCAAAGATTGGAGGAGAGAGAGAAAAAGAACGAGAGAGAGGTCAACACCCCCTCCACCACACTCCCACTCCACCCGTCTCCCGCCACCCCCAATCAATATGACCATGTCAAAACATAAAATGCATGCTTTTGCTCTTAAGTAAAAGGTGTCTCAGATTTTTAAAAGCATTGATTCAGGGACGGGTCGATGGAAATCAAGGCATATTTTCCTGTGCAAAGAGGGGTAATAACACTCAGCTGATAATAGCACAACAGAGGGGACTAGACTGTGTCTGTGACGAGTGCACTGGTCAGATTACTACACTCCATTCCACCAGGAGAGGTCCCACGCAGGGGGCAGGTCAAGGATTGGAGCTCTCTCTTTACACACAGCGGCTCTGAGATTTGTCTATGGGGAGAGCACAAGAGGGAAAATGAGTTGATGGCAGTGGACTTTTACTGGAGCATCTGTCAGAAACATTTTGCACATTAAAGTGATGAGTATCTAGACAAGAATTTCTCACAGGCTCCTGGGGGAACATGTGCCATCAAACACAGCCAGAAAGAGCAGATCATTTCTCTTTTGCAATGCTAACCACACAGAGCCAAACATTTGTTTTAATGAGAATTCTTTTGAATGATATATTGTTGTTTAAAAATGTCAGCCATCATACCTTGAGGTAATACTGTTCAACTATTCTTACGGTTGAATGTCAGGCTCACCCCTTAAATTATTATTCGGCTGAAAGTTTTGTTTTTGTGCATCTTGAATAACTGAGGGGAAAACGAGGCTGAGGCAGTAAAGTTCTGGGTGGGTTCAGCGGTTAGGGGACGTTTTTTTTTTTCTTCTTACCCTAATGTGGGCACCAGTGAAGCAGAGACAGCCTTCATGCAGCACTGGGGACAGAGCACCGCCCATGAAGAGCCAAACCCCAGCAGTTAAAACAGACCATGCACAAAGACAGACAGCAAGAAAAACCCCATGATGAGAGAAGGAAAAAAACATAATCATGTTCCATAATCAGAAACAAAACTTAGACCCACCACATGAAGGGCATTGCCAGCGTGCATCATGTGTCCCTTGTAGTCGCACCAGTTAGCACAACAGCCACTAAATGGGGCTTTAAAGACAGTGACAAAACAGCAGCAACCTTATCCCTGGGTGTGGCTACACTCTGAAGACACTAATCTATCCACAGCCACATAAGACATGTGACATTCTTTTGACACACACAAAAAAAATCTGGCTGAAGTTAGAAAATGTCCCTCTTCATCATTGACCTCTTGACCCTTATAGAAATAGGGTCCAAATTTGATGTTTTTTGTGTGTACACTTTATAGACTAAAGCAAATGATTTCATGCCTGAAGTGTTCATTTAGGAACATTTTCAGAAAGGAGGTACACACAACAGTGAGAGGCAGTGTTACAGGTAGGAGTGATTGTAGCAAACAATATTACTTATTCCGACGTGCCCGTAAGGTTTTATGCCTCAATGTGTTGAAGGGACTGTGGTCATTCTTTTATGTGTAAGGCATCATCAGGCTCAGCCCTAAAAATTCATTTTCTTACTTTGTCAATCAAAATGTCACAACTTCAAAGATATTTTAAGTAGCTGTATCGCTCCACATAAGTGGAGCAGGTGTGTACATCTTTCTTCAAGAATAATGGGCGCCCAATGCTCTGCTCAGGCATGAAAAAGTAGATACTGTTGGTAGGATAAATAAATGTAATGGATCAGCCATGCATTGCCCATATATGGACTCTCAGCTATCTGAGTCATTAATGGACAGATATCTGTGCTGATCCAGATAGTTTCATTTAAAATTTGCAGCTATTAACAATGACAGAGAAAAAAGGTGGAAAAGTTGAGTTTGAAAACTTTGCTTTGCCACATAAAACTCCAAGGCCTTTCAGCAGAAAGCAGATATGTCACCCCTGGGACAAGTAGTCGTTTGTCACGCCTTGGTATCTGACCATTGGACAGGTTGGTCGCAGTGGTCACTGCAGCCTGAGACTAAACCTGTGTTCTTCTAGATACCCGACAATCTTTCTAACCACTATGCCTCGCGAACAGCCCAAACAACATGGTTTCAGCTCAGAGAGGTGCATGCTGGACACGCAGCATTACTTTGGAACCTCTCCCATCAAACTCTCTACTTAATGACAAGCCCTTTGAGTCAACAAGGTCTGACAAGAGAGCCTTTCTCTGACACATGTAGTAAAAATCGTACAACTGTAGAAAGCAGACTGGTTGGTCTTTGGCTTGTTTCATCCTGATTGTGTGTGATCGTTTTAAGAGTAGCACATGAGAATGTGGGAAATGAGAGCTGACAGAAAGATAATCCGGTCACCTGATACAAGGTCGGTAGAGGCGACGACAGCCATGCTGTGCCGCCGTGTGTCATACGATGAGGGGGCCAAACGGCAGGTGACTGACTCATCCCATCTTAATGCACCGATGACCACACAGCCAGGAAAATGTGGGAGGAGATGGAGAACAGACAGAAGGAAGGAGTAAGAAGACATAGATAGGGTTAAGGAGAGAGATGGCTATTATTTGTTACCACATTTCATTTGATTCTTGATAAAAGGGGGTCTGATGTAAGGTGGCGAGGGAAGGATTGAAGGACCAGCAAAGGGAAAAGATACTTTTCACACTGCAGTGGGCTGGAAAGCTCTCTGCTGGTACTCCAGCGACACTGTGTGAAGCCAGTAGGTATGGAAACACTGAACACATCCATGTGTCACTATTATCAAGGATGCATGAGCTTGGTGTGCGTGTGTGTGTGTGTGTGTGTGTGTGTGTGTGTGTGTGTGTGTGTGCGCGCAAATGTGTGCGTATTTAAAAGCTAAATCAATTACCTAACCACTTGCCAAAGAGGAAACAGGATTTGCTAAACATGCCTCCCACCTTTCAGAAGAGGAGTCTACACAAATAGCTTATGCACACAGCTCAAACAAAGAACAAAGCGTCCCCCCCCCACACACACACACTTTTGTTTAAAGGAGCATTCTGGCACATTGTATCAATAGCCAGAGTTCTGTGTGGAAACAAAGCCAGATGACAGTGATCAGTGTAAAAAACAGGGAGTAACCACACAAACACGTCCATAATAATTACTTGTATCACTACAGACACGCAGGATAATTGCCCAAAATAGATAAAGGGCCAGGCAGCATGCTAACACCCTCATAAATGCAGATGTTATGCGGAAGATTTAATCATGGCTCTAACAGATGTTTTTAGGCTGCCCTCTTTCATTAAAAGCCTGCCGCAGCAGATACAGGAATCAAAGATTATTCTAGGAATTAGGATATGAAAAGCACGTTAGCTCAATTAAGAAAATTAAATTGTGTACATTAGACAGAGCCGTGTTCAACCAGCAGAGAGCATTTTGCCAGCAAAGCGGGGTCATAATAAAATCAAGGAATCACGGCTTAATTGAAATGCACTTAAAAAGGATCATGCTGACAAATGTGATTGTATTGAGGCGCTAATGTGTGCACCTCCTCCCAGTGCTCTTTAAATCCAATGAAATTCAAATATCCTGCGCTGCTGACCGCTTCCTGATACAATCAGTCGGCAAGCAGCACGAGCGCATTCAAAGAGGAAGAACAAGTGGATGAAAAAAGAAGGGAAGCTGGTAATCAATTTACAACCCCCCTCACTGCTCATTTGTTTTCAGACACACACGCGTGCACACACACATTTGACGTTAACACCACTTAAAGATCAAACAAAAAGTGAAGTTTAGATAACAAGTCATCAGAGTGATATCAGTGTTGTCCTGCCAAGGGAGACTGTTTGCGTCTTTGAGCTCATAATAGCAGGAAGTCAACTCGAGATGATGGGGGACATTGTGTTAAGCTGGAGGAATATAGGAGCAGGATCATACTCATATTTGTGTAAGCAAACACACACCGGTATATATGACCTGCTCTATGTTTGCGTATACCTTGCTTCATGAATTAGAGGTCAGGATTGCTCACAGGTGCAGTGGGATGCCATCTTCTGCAGCTGTCAGATGCATACATGCAATTCCAAGTTGAAATCAATTCCATTGTCTCCTGTCCAACAGCACTAAAATCTATTTGCAGCACTCGTGTCTGTTCGACTAGACATTAAGTAGGATTTGACAATCATTTATGATTGTAGGTGTGCACTTCGTTGCTTGGTTTGCAATTATGTTTGAACTCCAAAATCCACTGCATGGTAACAACACGGTTCTAAAGACAATGAAATATATATATACTGCCCAAGTAAAGAAAAAAAAAATATGTGTGCTTCTCACAAAGGCTCTACCCCACAGCCTAGTACTAAAGAGAATATTTTAGGCTGAATCACAGTGGCTGTGAGGGCAAAAAATTACCATCTCATGAGCTGAGAATCATGTATATGAAAATAAACAACTCTCTCCCTTAACACTTTTATTTTATTTAGTAGTAGTTGATGAGAACATTGTACTTGAATTGCAAACACTAAATGCCTACACCCATTTTCAGCTTACACTGTGTTTCACAAACAAGCCTTTCCCCTCTATATGTAAGCTCACTAAAATAGAAGGTACACAGTTGGACTGCTGATATGGAAACAAAAAAGTAATGTGTTTGCTATTTTCTGTGCCATTAGTGTGTTTGCTGCTGAGCAGAGCAGTATTCTCTAAGGTAATTCTCTGGAGAAGCCACTAGGGGAGCTTCCAACCCCCTTTTTTAGCAAACTCAAGTACGCACTGTGTGCAAACAGAGGAACACATGGCACACACACACACACACACACACACAGGGATAGTGGCAGAGACAAAAAGAGAAACAAAGAGATAAGGAGAACGCATGTGATCCCATGTTACTCAACAGAGGAGGGCAAATTTAAAATCAACATAATTAAAAATATAGAAATCAAAATTGTCTTGCTAGTAAAGTTCCACGCAGCCTTGATAAAACACTTATCTCTTTGTTATCGCTGGGCCTTCATCCTTTCATTATTCAGCTATCCTCGTGCACTTTCCACTGTTGTCACTGCTGTTAACAAGAAGCATGCTATTGTAGTACAGACTAGTATTGCAATGGGAATACCCTGCGCCCCAAAGTACAGAACGCACCTCCATTATACATTACACATCTAAGATATTTAAGCTCTTTGTCAGAGTTAAGTCTTGGAGCCATGCCGTGTCATTCTGTGGGGGATGATAGGGAGCTTTAGTCATGTCTGTATTAGGATGACTTTGAAAGCCTTTGGGATGGTGTGTTACAACCACTCGCTCCAGTCAGTCCCTGTGTTGATACCCAACTCTTCCTGGCCCTAAGCACCAGATCAGAACCCCAAATAGGCCTTACATTAAAAGGGGATAAGCCTTAACACAGGGACCAGCTATTCACCAAATAAGATCAAATAAACCGCTGAAGGTTTATTGTGAGTGAAAATAAATAGAAACGCAGTGGTTCCATAGTCCAGCATGAGGATGGAGCCAAAGAGCAGAGCCCTGAGGTCTGTTTTGTGCATGGGGAAAAAGGGCTGTATAAGATTATTGTGCTTTACAAAAAGTCTTGGGAAAGGGAAGTGAGACTTGAGACCTGTGAACATCGACTGACATGAATTCCAGGACACGTGTCGTCTTCAGAAGTGGGAAAGCCAGTGTTTTCCCTTCTTGGAGCAGGAGAACATGGTTCTTATTCTAAGATAAATACCGCCCATCTGTCTGGTGCTGTATGGTGCCGGGTGTGTGTGTGCCAACATCGGAGCCCTTCAAGAGACACTTAGGTCTGTGTGTATATTTTCACAGTCTGATTGAAGTAAAACACAGCCTTTAATGTGTCATTTCAAGTGAACACCGTGCCCAAATGAAAACACACACACCTACAAGCCCCACTTAATTGAGGGCTACAGGTTTTCGCATAGCAGACTTTTTTTTTTTTTTCTTCGTTTTTTTTTCCAAGGGGAGAAGAGAGCACTTTTAAAAATCAATATTCTCAACTTGTTTTTCTGCAAATTAAAGCTGCCATTCTCAGGCTGGTTTCACCAGGGACCAGCACTGAGAGACAGAGAGGGATAAAAACTGCAGCAGCAAAGTTTTATAGTTTGAAAAAGATTGAAATGTAATCCTGTATTATCTGAAAAAACTGAAAGTGTGAGAGAGAGAGAGAGAGAGAGAGAGAGAGAGAGAGAGAGAGAGAGAGAGAGAGAGAGAGAAGGAGAGGGAGTGAGACAGAGAGACAGGAAGACATGTATACCAAAGGCAAGCACACATGCTATTTCGTTTTTTTGTTTTTTTTGACAGGAAAGGGAAAAATATTCAAAAAAGAAAAAGTTATACAAATATAATATGATCATAATTTACTCATACGTTTCTGTTTGAGATTTAACAGAAAAGTGTCAGTAACAATAATGTGGTGTTGACATACTTTCCATCCGCTGGAGAACATTTTCATTGGTACAAGTTTCTGCCTCATCTTCCATCTCAATGACATGCAATTGCCTGCAGTTAGACTACATAACATGCAATTTACACACAAGACTGCACTTTTCTGGCTGTCTGCTCCGCTAGACCAGAACTGTACTTTGCCATAAAAAAACATATACACTCTTCAGGAAGCTTTGTAGTGCCTAAGAACCTCAATTAGGTTCATCAATATTTGATGGAAAGACTCTGATAAGGGCTCGTCTCCCACCCCCACCCCCCTTCTGTGCCCCTCTGCTGGCGTGATGTCTTTAATTGTTGGCCCAAAGCACTGGAGACAGACAAGACTTTGTTTTCTCAGTAATGGATGGCTCTGTCACTAACACAATATTGAGACGGGTTGTTGTGCAAGCATGGCTGCTGCACTCCTGGCCTGCAGTGAGAGTGGAAGGGGGAGGGGAGAGGCATGTTGACAGCAGTCGAGGACAATGAAGGAGTCGTGATGAGCACTGTGCCGCCCTACATCATCCAACATGATGTGCGTACAGTCTGTCAGTGTGTACTCGCACTTTGGAAAAGGACAACAAACCACCGGACCTCCACAGCTTGCTAACAGAATATTTCTCCTCCACATCAAACTCCTACAACAAAGAACTTCTCCTTCACCATGTGAAAGTGACAGGCAGGAAGCAGCTAAACACAAGACAAACACATGAAAGACAGTCTTCAGCCTCCCTTTCTCTGCACATCTGCTCCTCCTTCCTCTGGCGAGCGTTACTTTCACCTTGGCATGCAGCGATCACATCCTCAATCCCCGCCTGTGCTCCTCTTCCAGGACCCCTGAGCTGTCCTAGGAGGTGCCTTCACTAAGGGATTTCTCTTCATTGACTTCCTGGGTAAATTGATTTTAATAGCCAACACTTGGGGCCTTTTCTCACGGTCTCCTTTTTCAGCAGCGGCAGGCTCCGTCACGCCCTGCCATATTTCCCCACTCAGGACGTCTGGGCTATTTTCCAGGGCTATTGGAATAAGAACTGACGAATCCTTTTCAAGGTCCCAAGGAGATAATCTCCTGTCATTTCTGATTTGCATAACATTATTTAAAATTTAATGTAATGGCATTAAGCTATAGAGGACCCACCCTTTTCTGTGAGCCCACATCTGTTTGCCGTGTGTGTGTGCATGGGTGCACAAACTTGTGCATTAGTGTATGTGTATATGCAGAGACTCAACACTGTAGGGGCTCATCTCCGATGGGCTAACAGGAAGCCCCCTTCCTCTCTCTGCTCTTTCTCTTCCTATCTTCAGAGAGCCACCTCCTCATTCCAACCAGTCCAGGCTAAAACAGAATACGACTGCTCTGCACGGAGATAATCAACAGATAGCTCAAAGCAGATGAAAGAAGTATCAGATCTATTACACACACACACACACACACACACACACACTCACAAAGCTACACACATGCGGAGGAGCTAACAAAGCCGTGTGATCCAGGGTATGGGGCCAAGGCATAGCCCAAAGGACCTAGGGCCGGATACCATTCCATTTGTCGGATCCGTACTTGTCCTACTTAGAAGGCTGCAATGGGACTCAATTAGGCTGGAACCAAGACGAGCCGATAAATTAATTTATTAATGAATACAATGGAAAGAAAAATAGAGGGATGAGCTTGCTCATTTGTTTAGGGCTGGCTAGGCCAAACAGCTCCACTACACTATTGGGCTTCGACTGGACGGAGTTGGGTCAAAACCTGATTACACAATGAAGACTTGCAGAGCTTTGTGCTGGGCAAATTTGGAAACAATGCAGTTTTGCAATGTATACTAAAAAAAAATGTACAGGTCATGGAATCCTGTGTAATCTCACAAGAAAGATGCACAAAATAACACAAAAAAATATGCACAAGCTTGCAACCAGACATAAAGTCATTTAAAGGTGTACGCAATGTGCAATTGCGTTAGTGATGCATGCACATACAAACACTTAAAAAGGAAAACACACAGATATATGCTGCAACACTGCCAACAGACAGGAACACAAACCCCATATACACACCATGTCTATTCTCTGTGGTGGAGCGTCTTCCACACATTAAAAAATAAATTCATTCAGAGTCAATTTGGGGAATGTTTGGCGATGCAGGGCAGGAATACCATCTGAGCTCTGGGAATTGTAGATTGCTCCCCCTCTCCCTAAGGCATTCTCTTTGTCTATCTATTTGGTGTGATTAAAAATACAATGATGAATGCATATTTCTTCCAGATGAATAACTTGAAGGGGTTGGCAGTAGATGAATCAGGGAGCAGTGTGTTGGTAGAGAGACTAGCCAGGTCAGGCGGATTTCACAGTCAGATCCTCTGTAAGCTGGACTTCCTCAGCCATGGAGAGAAAAAGAAGAGTGGGTCCTTTGGACAACAGTCTACCACACACGGCTGGAGCTGGTTAAATTCAGCACACACAAAAAAAGAAAAGAAAAAACACTACGAGATAAATTTTTATGTAAAAATAAATCTTTTTTTTTATCTCTAAAAATGGAGCTCCACAGAGAAATATAATTTATTCACCAATCTAAGTGACCAAAATTCCCCTCTTGTTGACCTATTACATAATGTTGATTTAATAATGACTTTAGTTTTCATACTTGTAGAGTTGATATCAAATGAAACACCTACTGTAGACTCACAATCAATACAGTATTCTGATTAGTTGCACCAGCACCAATCTAGACAAAGCTGTAATGGCTGAACCCAATGCATGACCCTAATAAAGTTGATCTTCGTACTACAAGTGTTGCTGGAGCTTTTTGACCTCTTGAACCCAATGCATTACATCCACCCCATCATCAACTGAACACATTAGGTTTAATCTGGGTTTTTCCTACTTGGAAAACGTGATAGCTGGTTGCATGGTTTTAAGAAAAAAGAACAAAAGAATACTTTGCCACATCTTACTGCCATTTGGGGCCGCCAATGTATGAAGTTACTTTATGAAGCTTTGTTTCTATTCAAATGTAACACACGAGAAAAAAGTGGAATACCAACGCAACTGTTCTCCATGCTAATATAAGCTCAAACAAACACAAATGTATGCATGTACCCAACACCATGCATCCATACATACTGTCAACAGGGCACCAACATATGAAATGTAAGCCTCCCCAATGGCTTGGGAGGATCTAGCTTGAAGGGGAGCGTTTGAGGCTCATATCCCCGGAAGAGACTGCTCCTGGCAGGGATACTGAGTGCCCCCCACCCCCTCACATTGCCCCCTACAAACCAGCAAGAGAGGAAGGCCCTCCTCTCCTTACATGTCAACTTCAGAGAGCATGCCTCTTGCTGCCTCAAAGCTTTGATACCAAAATAGTCCAGGAAGCCTATGTCTCAAAAATGCCCCAGCAGACCTTTATTCAGGGGAAAGAGGGAGGAGAAAAAAGAAGGAGGCTGGAAAGAGAGAAAACACAGGAGAACGATGGTGATACTGGGAAAGAATAAAAGACTAAATGTACAGGTTTTGTATTATGGGTAAATGTTGAGGTATACTAATAACTGCTAGTCAATGTAATATGTCATGCTGACCAGCAACTAAATATCTGTATTAAAGAATTTAGACAGCATTTGCACTGCAGGACAGGCCGAAGAAAGAAGGTGTGGAAGGTCCTTAAAGGAGAGACAACACTGGTCTCCTCTGACGGACTTTTCTTCCAGGTCACTCAGAGCATCCAGTACGAGCCATATTTCTATAAATATTACATTTACAACATTTTTTATTGACTGAGCAAAAGTGAAAGAAAGTTTAAGAATTGCTAGAGCATAGAGAGCAGAAAAAACATTGATTACAGAGATAGAGGTACAGAGAAAGTAAGACGTGGAAAGATAAATATAATAAGAGTGAAACAATAGTCCTTCATGCATCCACCAGCTTTATAACAGACTATATGAGGTGTCTTTCAGCTAATCAACAATGGTACAGTGGCTGTCACTCATTATTGGAAACTGGTGTAACTTAGTGCCAAACCCAGTGCTAAAGAAAACACATTTTAGAGTATAAAAACTCACATAGGCAAGTAGGAGACTAGACAAAATAAGGCTGGCTGACTGGGTGCACAGAGAAAATACAGCTAGTTCTGACTGCATAACAGTTGTGAAAGGTGTGGTGGAGGATTCACTTATGCACCCAAAACTCCCAAATGGTGCAAGAGCTCCTCCACTAAACATTTTGAAGACCAATCAAAGAGGGTCCAAGTCAAGATCCTAATGTCTAATGTCCCTGTGTTTGGATAGACCCCTCTCACTTGATTCAACATTGCAGCAAGTGAGACATTCATGAAGATCAGGGGGAAATTTTGACCTACACATTCAATAGGAAAATTATTAATGGCAACTTTATAACTGTACTATGGAACTTTGTCTGCCGTCCATCTAGAAATGAATCTTGCCGTTGGGCTGATTATGAGCTGGTCAGGTCAGATGTCAAAAAGTGAGTTTAGAGGAAGGAGAGTACAGAGAGCTGAAACTGATGGATAAAGAATGGTAACCCTCATAAATTACAGTGGTAGTAAGTTGAACTGGTTTGTAGGATTAGTGTAGTGGTAGGGCTGAACGATATTGGAAAAACTGACATTGGGTTATTTTTTCTTTATGCGATTTTCCACACTAAAGAAAATGACCAGATAAATGTAGTGTGTTTTAGTTTAAACCAATTCAAATTTCAATCAAACAAGTTTACTTTTATTTTGGGGTCTTTAGGTCATTTTATAATTCCCAATCTAAACCCTTCTTACTTTGATCACACACTGGCTCCAGCCCTCTGACAGCGGCTTAAACACACACACAGAGTATGAAGGTGGATAGAGAAGAGGAGGAGCAACACATTTCGTCACAAGCTTGACAAAATAAACTTTTAGCTTGTAATAGTGTTGTTTGTATCATCAACCATTTTTAAGGACATTAAAAAAAAAAGTGTAGTATGCATGACCAGCCCAGGGATAGTAACTTCTGATAAAACCAAAACTCCCCGCCTTGGTCTGCCTGTGACTCACACAACACTTCAACATCTTCAGGTGTAGCTGCTAAAAGTAAACTATCAGTGGTACACGCGCTCCCTTAACTGTCCTTAACGCTCCGCAAATGTGACCACAGCATAAACGATGCCCATACTTGGTAGAGGGAATACTCATTTTAAATCCACCTCACAATAATGAGCGTCAGCCGGGGTATGTGATGACAGCAGCAGGGTCTCCAGTACCTTTATATTTTACATGCAGGGACACACAGACTCTGCATGCAACAGCCAGTTCAATGACCACTAAAGATGATATCAGAGTCAAAGAGCAGGTATAAAATGTTGGGTTTTACTGGAAGTTCAGATGCTACAGCAGTAGGAGTAACTCTCTTCTTTCTCTCTGCATCTGAAATGGAGACATTTGGGGTCTCACTGTGTCTGGCAGCGAGTTAGTTGGGGAGACAAGCATTTACCAGACTCCCCTCTCTTCTGTATGACAGAACAACATGTTGAATGACATGGTTTACGGGCTATCTCACTCTCTGACCAAAATGTTACACATGATCATTCTGCAAGCATCTATTCAATCATTGAACTTCAAGTACACCTGCTTACTCAACATGAAGGCCAGATGAAAAGCATTTGCAACTGTCAAACAAACTGCAGGAACTTTGATAAATTAATGATCAATTGGCCGACTGAGAAGTACAGTGGAACTACTCTAGTCCGTAAGCACCAAGGCTAAAGAAATACAGATAGAGGGGTAACACAAAATCAGGGAATGAGAGAGAAAATACAAAAGTGGAAAATATGAAGAAAAATAAATCAAGAAATTGACGTGAAATAATCTGCAATGATGTGTGTGTGTGTGTTTTAAATAGCATTGGTAGCATACATACCAAGCCAACAGATTCACCCTGTAACAGTTTGAGTTTGTGACAGTGTTCCTACATGGCAGTAAACACATACACTTTGATAGAACAGCATTTTTTATTATAGACGTACGAGACAATATTATCCGATCAAAAGACTTGATCCAAACACGTTCAGAATTCATTATTAATCTGCAGTATTTTCATGGTGCTTTATGTGAGCATATTGTATTTCTGTGTGTGTGTGTGATTGAATGTACTTTGGGGGCTAAGAGATTGCTTATGGCTTTTGAGGAAAACAGAGGACGATGTTGATTTTTTTTTTTTTTTTTTTCCATAAACAACCCAATTGTGGGTTTATTCTGGTTGAAAGAGGAAGTCACTTTGACTGAGAGGATACTCTCTTCTCGGCACATTTCCATCCCTATTATGTTGTCCAAGCATTGTGACAGAACACCGCTAGCTCATCTCATATGCATTTATCCAGCTAACTATCATCCGGCCCCCCCTGCTGCTCCACTGGCCTTTGATAACAACAGAGGGAAATTAAAATCATGAACCTGAATTATGTATCCTACGACAACATAGCCGCCAAAGGCTTTTTTCCCCCCCCCACACTGTCTCTCTTGGCCATTTCCCCCTCTTCTTCGGCTTTCTCTCACTTTAACACACTTTCTCTCTTTTTTTTTTTTTTCGATCCTCGTGTTCTCTTTCGCTTTTTTCTTCTTCTTAACTTCCCCCTTCTCACTTGGTTACGGATGATTCAACTGCTCGCATATTCCTTAGGAGCAAGAGAGACCGAGAGGAAAAAAGTTTCAAATGATGATAACACACAGTTTGATAAAACTGACAAGGGACTCAATTAAGGCTTCCCTGTCAAAGCAAGAGTGATATTTTATTAAGTGGCAGTGTGCCATTCGATGGGTACATCAAGCGACACATCTGTAGACGAGAGGACTGCAGCAGCCGGGTAAGAGGGACACGTGTTGCCACTTTCAGGAAACATCAGTCAAAACTCAATTCATCACGTCTGCTGAAAAATTGAGAGACCCCGGAATTAGGATGCTCATTTACTTTTTCATGCACCACCCTTAGTATTTGAGGAGAAAATCTTGCTGTCCCCATTTTTCCCCTTTATCACAAACACAGCCAAACACAAAGACTTGTGGTATTAGCTTTTGTTACATTACCATCACACCAACAATTGTGACCAAGAATCCGCCACATCAGAAAAGAAACAACCAAAGGCCTGCATCGTCTCCGTTGCGTCTTCTGTTACTGTGTTGTTTCTTAGATGTGATCTTGTTTCCATGATTTCTGATTGAGAATAATAAAACGTGTTGCAGAAACAGTGCAGTCAAATTTTCCTCAGAGCGTACACCCAAATTGTTATAATATTAATATTCTATTAAAATCTTTTACAATACCTTCCCTAGAATAATAATGAGCATATACTAATACAGAAATACAAAAATAACTGAAAACTGCATGCATGTATATGTGAAGTGTGTGAAAGTGAGTGCAGACTCATGTTCAAAAGAAACACACTGACTTGTGGAACATCGTAGGGTTTTCTCTCTACTTTAAAATGACTTTTTATTCCCTCAATACTGAAATCCTATGTCATATTGTATCTGATATGTAAGCTGTTTTTCCTCTGCAAAGAAAAAAAAGAATACAATTTCACACCCTAACACGTACCCTTTTCAAACATACGGAAATCTCCTGATAAACTCCGGAGATTACCCGGAGGGGCTGTATGTGTGAACGCAAACAGACACATTTTTCACTCGGACTTCACCCGGAGTTTCTCCTTCCAGACCCCTAGTATTTTTTCCGCAGCAAGTCCGAATGAGCTGATGTGAGAACGCTGCAGCATATTCTCCGGAGAATTCACCTCGAGCCAATAGGAGCGGGAGTGACGTTTCTATACTGTGACTGCTGCATGTAAATTAAACGGCTGCATCACATTTTCTGTTCGAAAGTATGTTGTTCTCCGCGCTTTTGTTGATGTTGTCATTCCTTTGGACTACACATAGCATTGACATAAAGGGGAATATTGTCAATATAGCGTCGTGTACCGGACTGTGTTGCTTCGTCTGCTACTTTCGCGTTGTTTCTTTACGTCACGTCTTACCTCAGGAGACCCCCCGCCCCCCTTTCCATCTGACAGGGATAGTCTCCAGCTGTGTGGTGCATATGTGAACAGCCAGGTCGGGAGAATCTCCGGAGCAGTCCTCCCGTAATTATCTAGATATTATCCGGAGTGCATATGTGAAAACGGCTACGGTAAACTATTGTTGGCATTTATAAATCAAAACTCATTCTTCCACTGTTTTAAGTTGGTCTTGATGAGAAACCCTACAAAGTACATCTAAAGATAAATTTAGGTTCCGATTCAAAAACATTAGTTTATCAAGGCAAGATGAGGATTTGACTATCAACATTATACATAAGCCTGGTTGTTTGTGTGGGCGACTCCGTATATATATTCACCAAGTTCTTCCCTACTTTAAATTTCTTTTTAGATAAAAGTAAACTTAATCCCTGAGAGAGAGCAAACATGGTGGTGTTTTTAAAAGAAAACAGCAGTGCTCTGATGTGCCTGGAAGAGGCTGTGGTGTTAGAGTAAGATGAAACTTTAATTCTGAAGTCTCTCTTGTAATTTAGATTGCTCTTGTAGGATATTGTAGTGCAGATAGAAAAAAAAAAACAGATAACCCTTTCCACCCCCAACCCCAATCACACACACTATAAATATGTGTGAGCATGGATTTACATGTTGTTGTACACAAGTATGGGTCCACTTGCCAACTTGCCTACAGTATGTGTGTGCGAGTGTCTGTACTTGTGTAGGAGCTGACAAAGCTCACTGCTGACCATACATAGTCTGTTTCATCTAGAACAAAAGCTTCGTTGGAGGACACAAAAAGCCAGGTTCAAAAGCATTGCAGGCGTCGGGAGCCCAGGCCTAGATACATGAAACAATCAGTGTAAACTTGTCCACAGCTAAGAGTGCTGTGATGCACCTACAACAATGGTTCTTGTGCTCGACAGACACGCTTCTGTCCACAAGACAAGATTAAAGCTCGGGGGAGAGGGAGTGTTGATGATTAGCGCTAAAGAATGTTTTTGTGTTTCTATCATTGATTAATACGTAGCAATGATTAATGCATGCAGTGTGCGCTTGAAACTGTGGCACTCTGCTCCTTGTGGATGGCAGGCCAAGGAAAGGGGACATCTGTGTGTTTGATCGTGTGTGTGTGTGAGTGTGAGAGGAGTTTCTTTTTCTTACATATCTTTGTATCTATGAATCTCATGACAGTTGTAAGTGAGGGTGTGTTACTGATTCTTAAGGAAACGTCTCGTTGACAGCCACCGGATGTACACTGACAAGCGGATACCTGAATCCTGATTGTGTTTTAATGAAGAGGAAAATACACACACACACACACACACACACACACCTACTATACATACAGGTTTCACCCCCCTTCTGTTATTCCCTCATTTTTTCTCTTCTCCTCCTTCCTCCATCACTCTCTCCAGGATATATATGACTGATAGATCTGTCAGCGCTCATGCTAAACAAATGAAAGTTGCAGCTTGTGCCATGGAGGCGACTCTTTCATCAGCACCCAGCAGGGTCTGTTTGAAGCGGGCCCCGCCTCCCTGATGTACCGGCACAGAACTTGATGAGCAAGTATTGGGGAATGTGACATTTACATTCAGCTACCACATGTAGCATAAGTGTGTTTATTTTTCTGTGGCAGAAAGCTGATGTGGTATCAGAGGTCTGTTATTTGATTGTGTAACGCAGGATGTTTTTTCTTGTGAAGCTGTCTTGGATGCAATTTGGATTCATCGTGAAAATGTGGTGATAGCGAACAGGGTTGCATTTGAATACTTCACCTTTAAGAAAGTAAACATCAGAATTCATAACAGAAACATCACTACTGACATCCCTTAATAAGAAAGGACAGGTTTTACACAAGGAGACGAGGTGTAATGTTGCCTTTTTACAGAGCACTGTGCATGTAATACCATCGGAATTGGCTGTGGCAGTGATGTGTAAGGCCTGAGGACAGCTGTGCCAGTAAAAATTGAAGATAATATACCACACAGTTGAGTTATGGGGGCCAGAAGTGGCCATGTGGTAGGGTAGGTAGTATCGGCATTGTCACTACCTGGAGCTCGCATCAACACAGCCTGGGTCTGTTGAAGGTGGCAATGCTGTTTTGGTTGCCGAGGCCACTGAGGCCATAGGGCAGGTTGTATAACTTATCAGTCGGGCTTGGGGCATAATTGGGATAAAGGGATGTCTTCACTGAGTGCTTAACCTTTCATTAGGACACAAGTACCTTGTGTTTATTTCAAATTATCCTGTTGCCACTTATACTAACATAAGTACAGTCTGCGCAAAACCTTTAGTGAACATTAGGTCTGTTAAAATTATGATCATTCATCTTACAAACAGGAAGTCAATACAGTCTTTCAAAATATATTATTCATGTTGATATTTCATTGTGTTTGGTTACTTTGTTTCAAACGGGACTTCTCTCCGTTTTCATCTCACCGTGTCTTTATCAGGCAGGTATCAGCTGGTGGTTACAGGCGACAACAGTCAGACATGTGTCATCAGTAACGTAACAGCCTGCTGTAGTCTGTAACTGCAATATAAGACAAACAAACTCTGTTACAGAGCGCTGTGTTTGGTCCAGAAACTGAAGATGAAGCCCCTAAACGCATGCTCCTGACTACACATCATGCGCTGCAGCAAGTGCACCGGCACACATAAATCTGCATAAGATTTTTTATTTTTTTTGTCAAGCTGATGTCCCTGATGGGGGTAACAAATACTGTTATTGAAATGCTGCAGCTTTCTAAATAAAACAACATTTTGTGTAAATGCTACTTGTGCAATTCTTTTGTGTTTCATTTACTTAACCTTCGTAAATAAATAAATGAATGACCTGCTTATTAGTGCTACAGTACTAATTACATACTATTGTGATTTAACTTGCCAAGCTGGAGCAGACTTCTTCCTCTTTCCTTCAGTGCCAAAAACTCTGCAGCAAGTCTTTTTATGTGCTCAACTTTTACATGAAAAGTTTACAAAATGTGTGTAAGTGTGTGAGAGAGTGTGTGTGTGTGAGTGTGTAAGTGTGTGAGGGTGTGTGTGTGTGTGTGTAAGTGTGTGTGTGTTTGTGTAAGTGTGTGCAAAGGTGGTGTTTTGTTCCTCCCCAGTACCTGCAGGCTGCTCTGACCACACACCGGTGTGTTGTCAGCCCAGAGGCACTGTGTCTAGGCTGGTCTAACTTTGGTCCCCTTACCATCACTTTGCTACTGTTCTACCTGAAACCCTGAAAGAACTCTACCAAACAACTCTTTATCCAGGTACCGCTCATATGTTGTTGTTTGTTGTTTTTTTCCCCCCACCATTGGTCAGGTTATTATACCTATAACATTTTGGGTCACTGCTAGAAAACTAAATGGACAATTTCTAAGAATGCTGTCACATTGTGATGTTGTCAGTCTTGTCACTCTAGCCTCAAAGGGGACTGCATTAAAACTGATGAATAATAATCAGAATCGTGGGTGAGAGTCAGGACAGCATCAATCATACAGCAGTGAGGCCTATAGCATGAGGCTACATAACTCCAAGCATAAGGGATTCAAACTACACTCAGATATCAGACATACAAGATACATGAGAGCACACTGACCATCAAACAAAACATTTGCTTTTTAGTTGAAGCAGCTGAAGCAGAGTCCAAGCCGTCCTCACTGTGAACAGGCTCCTCAGGTCAAAGTTTTTCATGGACCATGTTGTATTTTGTAAAGCAAAAGTACTCAACTGGTATAGCCCCAGGACCCTCCACCAACTCCTTCATTAAAATCACAGCCCAAATTTATAATAGAGATATATATATACATTGAAAAATGCTGCAGTTCGGTCTTTTTGGCACTTTTTTTCCCAGGCCCAAAATCACAACTTACTGAAAAGAGCTCTACGACCCACTCGTTGAGAACCACTGCTGTATAGGCAACGTTTAATCATCAATTATTATTGTTTTTTTTAAGCCACAATTAATGTAATATCTGACAACGGGGGTATTTTATAATGGGCAAATTTCAGCCTACTGGGTCCTAACAAGCCAGCTGGAAAATGATTCCATAAGCCAGTGATTCCCTAGGCAGGCCCGAGGTTATGACAAGGGGGGGTAGGCAAGGCTACATAAAAACAATGCACACCGTTTTGCACTGCCAGCAGAGCATAGCTTTTATGAGAGGACAAACATTTGCTGTTCAGATTTGTTATTTGTATCTTTTAATGTCTAATGATGTATTTTTGTATATGTATGTTTGGCTGCTCGTTGTTTGTATGAAACTGTCTTGGCCAGGACACTCTTGAAAAAGAGATTTATAATCTCAATGAGTTTTCTTTCCTGGTTAAATAAAGGTTAAATCAAAAAAATCTGTTGAATACTAAATATTAGCTGTACTTTTGGTTGGCAGAAGAAATACCCTTTTTAGCTAAATGTATGTTTGTTCAGCTGAAAAGAATACCTTAGCCCTTAAAAGCTCACTCAGTTGAACCAACTCGAATGCACATGCTTTGTTCAAATTGCTTGTGGCCTGGCACCAACGATCACACGTCAACCGCACATACACACTTAAACACATGCAAAAATGTTTAGTCTGCTTCAAATATGCATGTGTATATCCCAAAGAAGTAAGGCGGCAGTAGCTCAGTCTGTGGGCAGCAGTAGCTCAGTCTGTAGGGACTTGGGTTGGGAACCGGTGGGTCAGCGGTTCATGTCCAGGTACTGACCAAGTCCCGAAATTGGCCTGGAGAGGTGCCAGTCCACTTGTCCTGAGCACTGAGCACTGACGCACCGAACCCCAAAACGCTCTGGAGCGCTCGCTGTGGGCAGCCCCCTCACTCTGAGACCTCTCCATTAATGCATGTCCATAGGATCCTGTTTGTGCATGTGTGTGTATTCATGTTCATTAAACAGAGTGTAAAACTGAATTTCCCCTCACGGGATCAATAAAGTATAAATTATTATTAAACAGGTTCGATCATCCTGTTCTATGCCGGTCTCAGTGACAGGTTACAGACTAGACAACGATGAAAAAGGTGGAGCAATGTGGTGTTTACCCTGGCTGAAGCTATAGTTAAGAAATAAGTGCAAAGAACAAAAAAATGAAGGCAGTGGCATATCATTACATGTTAATTGGACACACACATATTTGTGGAGAACTTAACAGGCCCTTAAATTATTCATTAATCAAACTAAGATTAATATAAACTGACAAGGAACTTGGCAATCTGGCAGCCATCTGGAAGACAGGCCTGTCAGTCACAGAGAGGGGAAAAAGAGGGATGGCTGAACTCTGTGTTAACCCCAAAGAGAGAAAAAATGCAGGAGGGAGAGAACGACAGCTAGAGACAAACAGACAAAAACATAAGTGAAAGACAATGAGAAATGGAGGTTGAGAAAGAGGGAAAGAAGTTGGGTCTAAAGGTTGCACTGACAGATACGAAGACTACATTACAGAAGTTTATTTGGACGTTGCGAAAGATGGAGGGTCAAGTATCACTGACGCCAAAACAAGGTCGGTAAGAGAGGCGTGTTTTTGACAGCTCTGGGGAAAAGAGTTGTCAGGGTCATCTTAACTCAGATTTACAAATAGCCACATGTACAAACGACACTCTTGTTCTATACACACAGCAACAGAGCTAAAGAAAAAGCTTACCACACACACACACACACACACACACACACACACACACACACACACACACACACACACACACACACACACACACACACACACACACACACACACACACACACACACACACACACACACACACACACACACACACACACACACACACACACACACACACACACACACACACACACACACACACACACACACACACACACACACACACACACACACACTTGCAGAGCTACTCCTAAACACCAACCAAACACAATGAAACCAGCAGAGTTACAAGAATGTGGTAAAATAATAATGAAAACCAAAACAACATTGATTGTCACATTGCACATATAACTTACATGCATTGGTTGTGATTCACACTCTGCAGTATACAGCTCTTTTAACTTAGATCTTAAATTCATATCATTTATTTTATGCTCTTGGAAAAATGCTGTATTTTTTTCTTTTAACTAGACTCAAAACTAAATTTATAAACTGAAGCCATACAGCGGGCTATAGATGCTGTGATTTAGGCAAGTGGTGGCAGCAGAAAGTGTTTCATACTTGGGTCTGCTTGGCCTACTGCTTGGCCTACTGCTTGCTAATGTTAGCATCTTACAGTAGCACAGCTTTTGCTTGGCCATCTCAACAGTCCAGCTTTGTCATCCTGTCATTGTATTTAATCACTTTTCTACAAAGCGCAGATTGGGCAGACATGTTGGTAAGTTTATCTTCCTTCAGTCCACATGACTTCATTTCTGAGATCGAAAACTAAATCCCTACAGTGTTTATGTACGTTGTTGTCTTCTTCTTTGGAGCTAACTTATGCTAACTGCCAAGACACCTTACCTCACATTACTCTTTCAGGAGGTAAAAGGTCAAACTCAAAGTCTTACAAGATGAAAGACACTAAACATAGTGTGCAGGATAGGAAGCAATGGCTCAGTAACCCCGTTCATAGCTTCAAAACCAGACAATCAACAAGTTCATTGTATGTTTTTACCTATCCAGTGCTCAGCAGACTGATCTTTAACATTAAGATCCACTACTGATTCTAATTGGTGAACCTTTACACCACTACTTATTTAACCAAAACAATAAGTGCTTAACTAAACTTGAGCTATATCTGAGAGCAGCCTACACTTCATAAGCACTGTTAACAGACTGCATTTTTGTTAAAAGTAAAGCTTTTGGTTGGTGTCATTTCCTTCAAGTATGCTGTGGTTGCAGAGCAAAAACACATAATCGGGAAGTTCTCCAAATGGCACATACTTCTACCACTGGGCTGTTCGGTTGCCATTGGCAGCAGCTCCTTTCCACAGATGGGGGACACAGTAACGAGGCGAACAAGTAGGAAACTGACAAGACTGTGATACGAGCAACGAACGACACTTCTACCGGCTCACGATGCACTTTGATTCGCTCCCTCCAGTGGTTAGAGCGATTTTGATTTTACCCGTCTGTAGTGTACTTAGACTCCTTTTCTCCTTTAAAATCCAAGTCTGATTTCACATTGTTCTCCACCTAAGTTATGTATGACAAACGCCTGGGGCCAAATCACCATCAAAGCCTCACATCGCAGGAACATGGTGCTTCCGAGCTTCTTAGCAATGACAGATGTCACTTTTGAAGTGAGCAAGGAGATGAAAGTGGCAGGGATGTGAGGGGCGGCATGAGGACAGCTTCTCCACTGCGACCTGCCATCATCAGTGCTGCTGAGGTGTAATGGGGAGAGACTGGAGGGGGCCTGGAAGCTCCAACGGCCGTCTGGGGTGTCTCTCTCTGTGCCCAATGGGGGTTAAGTCTTAAATGTCGTACCCACCTAGCATGCAAGCAGTCAGCACCCAACCTGGCAGCTCGTCAGACAGCCACCGTGCCTTTGCCACCTGATTGGGATGGAAGTGTCTCCCTCCGTTACTCTTGCTGCCAGTGGATTCATCAGGGTATAGAGAGAATAGCTAATCGGAGGAAACCAGCGGTCTGAAATCAAAGGGCCACTGGCTTCTCTTTTCCTTGTGTGTAGCAGCGCTCACCTGGGTACTATCCCCGATGTGACAGAGCGAGCAGCAAGAGGACTTGGTAAACAAGGCAAAGCAATGCAACTTTCAAACAGAGAGGCAGCCAGTGCAGGGAAACCAAAACAAACTCTTAACTCGGGAAATTCACAGAACGTTTTCCCCCTGCCTTCTCTACTGTTCCCTGTGTCTTTATTGTGGCTTGATATGTCACCACTGTCTATATCTCCTACTTACTCAGGACTTCAAGTGGCTGTCTCTATTTTGCTGGGTCATAAATTATTCAGTGCCATGTGTCTTCTTAGTATTTTCGCTTTCCATGGGGATGCTATCTTATCCCCCCTTCTGAAAGAGGGGCTGGTGCTTTGAGACAGAGTTTGCAAAAGGTAACACAGGAACTTCAGCACCGACAACCACTTTCTTAGTAGGAGCTCTTGTCAAGTACATATATTTGTTCCTGCACAAGGAAAATATGAAAAAGAAAAACAAGAAAAAAAAGTTGTATCTGAATACAACATGGAAACCAACAAGCTCCACTGCTGCTACTACAACAACTTGGACTAGTATCTGTGCTAAAAATAATGACAGTATTCCACATAGAGGGGTGTGTTATGTTTCTCCAGTGCACATGTGCGTGTCTGTGTGTGTCTGTGTGGAGCAAAGAGAGCCCACTGTATGTAAATAACCATATGAGACTGCATAGCATTACTGTCCAGACATTGAAGAGGTGACCTGATCCCAATTAATCACACAATCCCAGGGAGAACTGTCACATCCCATCTCCATCAGCAGTACCATCCTGTTCTGTCTCCCTCTCTTGTCATCCTCTGTTCCTCCATCGCTTCTCCTCTACCTTTCTTTCTCTCTAACACACACACACACACACAAGGGAAGCTGCATGCATACCCTACCAAAGCCAATCATCCCCTCACCAAATTCCCCCCTTCACCTCCCTCCTTTTATTCAAACGCATAAGGTCTAAAGCTGACAGGTCAGCTGGCATGGGCCAGTCGGTCCCCACCTGTCCCCTAGATTTTTCCCCCCAGAAGGCAAAGTGCCAGAGGAGCAGGGAAAAGGCACCTCCATCTTTACAGCTGCCAAAATGTGATACAGCCTTAGGCTTTCTGTGTCCAAAAGAGATGACATGTTTACATTCACTGGTAACAGTTAAGGAGAACATACATGCTTTGGTGTATCACACTTTTCTTAGCTAGACTTTTGGGCTTTTGCCTTCATTTGATAAGACAGTGGATAGAGTAGGAAATCTGTAGGGAGATTTGGGAATGATAGGCGGGGAATGCGCCGCTGGTCGGACTTGAACCCGGGACAAACGCTTGGAGGACTATAGCCTCCATACATGGGGCATGACCTAACCACTTGACCATCTGTGCCCCGGGTTATAAACCTTTTCAACATGAAATTGGGGCAAAGATACGATGAAAGACGTTTCTTTTTAAGAGGCAGGTTGTATTATTATCATATGGTGCAATACTGAGTATTTGTAATGCCATGACAATGTGGTGTGCGAATATATCTTTAATGCTCTCTTGCTGACAACAGATGTAGGTCCCTTTGAAGCTTAAAGTGATGACAGTGTCAGTGTATTGCGCAGAACACAAACATGCACACACAGGCATGTAAAGACTTTCATTAAGAAAGTGTTTCAACAAATCCAAGAAAGTGTCATTATTTATTGAACTGTCACCTGATTTTGTTTCTGGGATAAATTGACACCACAAAGTGACAGTGTATGCTGTATATCAAAAAAATATTCCAAAGAGAAAAAAAATACAAAAAAAGAAATCAAATAGCATCCGTTTGATGTATTTTGACTCTTATGGGACCTGAAACTAAAGGGTTTGGTCAGATGAGGGTTGCCTGCCAAATCTATCAGCAACACTAAAATGATATTCATTTGATTTTTCCCTCTCCTTTTTTTTTTTAAAGACATAGATACAAGCAGTGATCAAACAACCAGCTAGTGTATAAAATGGCAAACTGGATACAGGAGTCATGTCGTAGCTTTGTCTTGATTCATCCTGATCTTACCATTTTGAGTATTCCCTTTGAAAACGGCGAACTGGCATCTTGTGAAATCACAGAAGAAGTCAGGAGACTACGTATCACATGTCGTTAAAGTTCTATTGTTTCACCCATCTGTTCGTAGACTTTTTTTTTTGTCGGCTTGTTCAAGCTGTTCCCTTTTGAGCAGTTACAGTTACAGGACCGTGACATGAAATCAAAAGTCTGAAAAACTACAAGGCAAACCAGGATATCCTGTCCTTACTCAGACACCATATGACTATTAAAAAATTAAAGGTTTTTTGAACATGGAACTTTTTTCCTTTGCAAAGTTAGAATAAAAAAGAGATGCAGTTTAAAACTGTGGAAGACTTGGAAACTTTGATATATTACTTCACTTTATGCATCTGATTCAATAAGATTTCATAATGAGCTAAGATGACTCTCAATAACTTCTTCTCTTTTGTTCTTCAGTTTCTAATCGTCTGTATGTGTGCTTCCTCATTTGCTGCCTGAGTAGCTTCTCATAACTTAATCAGTCAGTGGGTGATGGGTATCGCAGTTTCTGTTCAAACCTGTGAGTGAGCATTGGGAGAGAGAGCAGGGATGTAGTGGGCCAAGGGGCCATTGTAGGGCCCAGAGAGAAACCTGTAGAGGAAAATCACATCCCTGGGAATGAACCAAAGAGGAGAGGAGGAGGAGAAGGGAGAGTCTGCATTCCCAAAACAACATCAACTCCCCTCCTCTCTCACCACCTCGGGTACTTCTTTGTACTATCTCCTCTTCTCACCACGCCAAAGAAAAATAGAAAATTGGGAAAAATGGAACAGTGGGATACGTATTTATGATGGTAATGAGGGCCCATGAGGCTTCCCCCATTTTAAAACTTGGTAATCATCAGGTGAGCGCGAGCTGAATTACCAAGAATCCACAAAGGATAGCAGGGAATGAAGATGCGTTCAACCGATTCACATCTTAGATAGCACTGCCAACAACAGCAGCAGAGGCTATGGAGACATTAACCTTTACAAGAGAGGAAGAAAGAAAATCTCTGGATACATGAATCAGATTGACACTTTCCCCCCAAAGAAAAAATCATGAAGAGATAACAATCTGGACTTTACTATAAAATGATTCACAACCTTTTAATGACTGTTCTATGTCTTAACAAAAACATGTCATGTACAAAAATGTAGTAGTTGAGAGATTGTAAAAAGACAAAGATCCTACATTATGGCTGGTACAGTTTGATGCTGTATGCCGTTTATGGTCTTGCACTTTTCTCTTTAAATTTCTTAGGTCAAAATGTCAAAGAGTCAATCTTTTCAGCCAACGCCCCAAAGAAGATTTGCTTGTGTTCAAAACCTCAGCGGTAAGAAATCAGACTGTTGTCCACTAAGATCAAATGAAGACTATTTTAACCCAAACCAAAATAACTTTTTCAAAGAAGATTGTTTTTGTGCCTGAATTTTACCAAAACAATGTGGTTTTAAATAATTGTTGCTTCCCTTTTTTGACGGCGCTTACAAATGATGTCGCCCAAACAATAGGGGTGTCACAGAGGCAAATGTTATTTTATTCCACGGCAAACAACTCTTTTAGTCTTCTTAAATTAGAGGACTTTCTACTTCTAACCCATGCTGATTTACGACTACAAGTGAAATGTGGATAGTCATTATTGGAAAAGTGACAAGTGACTTTTTTACGTTAAACATAGGGAAACAATACAAACACTGTATAGAGAAATTCACAGGATACATTCAGATCAATTGTAACCATTTTTTTGCCAACATGTTCTTTCTCCCATGTGTGAGGCCTACATGGTCCAGCTGCTTTGACATATCCACTGTAGACTCAGTTCGGGTAATTATGAGCTACAAAGCTCACTGACCTTGTCAAGATCTTTCTACCCTCTCCAGGCTAGCCCAGTGTATTGGGGGAGGGGGGTACATTCTCTGGCTGTCTGGTTACCCCAACACACAAACAAACACACACACACACACATATAAAGACACACACACACCTGGACTATGGCTGTTTACCTGCCAGGTTAAAGGGCTGAAGTCAGTGACAGAAGGAGATTTAACAAGGAAGCATGGAAGGTGGAAGAGGATGAATATGCAGGAAGAGTAAAGTGTGAGGCAGAGGGGCAAAGAGGAAGGAGGGTGGAGAGAGAATGACAGTACAAAGCAGAGGGAGGGGGTGAATGGGGGTCACAGAGTGATGAGGGGGTTAAATGCCACAAATGCCATGTCTCAAGGCCTCATAAAGACAAGCTCTGCATTGCTCCCAAGGTCAGGGCATGCACCTGTGCGATGGTGGTGGAGATTTGTTGGTGGGTGGCTGGGGGAGCAGATGAGCAACCCAGAGTCTAGCCTGTTAGTCCATATTGTCTGGAACAAATGGGCTTGCAAAACTAAATTGTGCACCACTCTTAAAGGGGATTAGAAGGAAATTTTTTAAGTCTTGTCTGCAACAGATGACAATAGAAAGATAATTTGAGGGTTTGGTGTGGGGACCAAAAGTAGAGCAGTAGTATGAGATGAACCGTCTTGTGTCTTTTGACCTTAGTAACACAAATCTCAAAATAAGTGACAAACCACAGGAATTGAATGACTTGTTACCTTTTCAAATGTAAGACCTAAGTCTTGTACTTTTATTTGCACACACAGCTGGCCAATAAACCTCATACTGATTTTCAGGTGGTAAATAATATATATTACACTGTGTGTTCTTTGTTCAGCTGCATTCTTTTGAAGAAGGAATGGGCTTCATGCATAAGCATTAAAAGAGATATGCCATCACAAAAGGATTATTTGGTTTGTACACAGGCTGTTTTGGATTTATAGACTGTGTGACAACAATCCCACACAACACTTCCGATCACTACATCCTTCATTGCAAAAGCTCTTCAAAACAAATTTTGGTTATGGTAAACTCAACCAATTAAAGAGGATTTAAACGTACAGTATGTGAAATCTGCCACTAAGGGGCTCTCACAATCGAAACAATAACAAAAGATGACGTCGAGATTCGCAGGGTATTATGGGAGAAAACGAACGAACTCCGTGTTGAATCAATACGAACGGGCGAAACCGACCTGAGAAAGACAATATGTGTACTGACGATGTATCCAAGTATAATTTACATGACGTTTTATATCACAGCAGCACATACAGCGACAGAACGGCAGCTTTCAGTAGCAGCTATGTCTTTGACATAACATCCGGTGTTTCCTTGACAAAGGTCAACATTTCGTGTCTATCATGGCGGCCGCCTACAAGACATGTCCTGTTACAACTATAAAATTACAGATTTCTCTGGTTTTGATAACTTTTGGAAATATTTGAGATGATGTAAGTACTCAACTAAAAAATATATATAACATAGGTTTAGTCAATTTTTAATTGAAGTTAGATATTTGAATGTAAACATTAGCATGCAATTCTACATACTGTACCTTTAACAAAATCAGTAAGTACATATTACCGCATCACTGAGGAGTGTGGAGCACCTTAAGAGAGGCCTCAGCCATATCCTATATGTTTTACTTCGTTAAATTAAACCTAACATTTCCATTACACAAAAGAGACAAGCATTTTGATTGTCGTCTCCATCATTTCATGGTAGAGGCATGTAATCTTGTCATTATTCATGTCCACAACATATGTTTTAGAGTTTCTGCTCAAAATTACAAAATTATAACACACTGTGTTGGAATCCTTCGGCTTAAAGACAATAATGGACAAGCCAAGTAGCAGTTAAACATGCCAGCGGCCAACCAGCATGAACCAAAGTCCCACTAGCCAGCCAGCTAGAGCCCCAGATGGCTGGCCAAACTGTGGTCAATGGAGTCTGCAGGAGGCAGAATTACAGCCATCCGTGGTTATCAAAGCCACCGTGATCACTATGGTAACCGAGGTCTGGAATCATCATGAGAGCCAAGTCTTCAATTATGGGAAAAATGAAGGCAAGGGGACAATAAGTGCTATATCCAGACCAAGCATGTGAATTAGAAAATGGACACAAACATGCTTACTTTCACACCACATGAATATCCTGTAAGAAAACACACACTGGGCACACACAGGCACACAAGACTACTTCAGCCTCCTAGTCCCAAAACAGCACCAAAGCCAGACAATAATTGTGAGATGGTCATAAGTCTGATCCTTTGATCACTTTCTCTATCCAGTACCTTTGCCACCTAACCCATTATTGTCCCATGAACTTAACAGGCAGAGGCAGCCTTCAGCCAATTACAGGGCGGCAATCGCGTTAGGCGGGAGTGTGTGATATATGAGACAACCAATTAAAATCACTTATGGCCAGGGTAATATCCAGTGATTTAGGCCTGAACAAAAAGGCTTTGGGAGGATTATCCCCCAGCGCAACCTGATCTCATTCTCTTCCACTAAAACAGACACACACACACGCCCATTCAGAAGCTGACACTACAAGCTTTGCAAAACTTGTGCATGCACATGCACATACACAAACCCACACACACACACCCTGGACAAATGACAAGACAACTGGGCCTTAGGATACATCCATCGATACATGCCTTTGTCATTCCCAGACAGTCAATGCAAGGGACAGAGGAACAATCAACTCTACAGAGTAGAGTTATAGAGGATGTCTGCAAATGCAAGCTTATATAAAGAGAGATATAAAATGATACACATCTATCTATCTATATATATGGCCGGAGTGGCTTTTATCCTCAAAAGTCCAATGATAATGTGCTAAAATGTGAAAGCACACAACCAAATATCTGCCCATGAAGTGTATATGTTTGTGTGAACGATGACTGAACGAGGAATTGGCTCTGGAACAGTGGTACTACAACAAACAGAAGAGAGAAGAGCCAAGCCCTGGGCAATTTCAACTAAACTGGGGACTGATTTTGTATACAGGGGTTTTGCCCTCTGCTATTTATCAGACAAGATGATGCCAGAAGTGATGGACCAGCAACTTGAACTTTTAACCTACAGTGTCTCACACTGACTTAGCACAGTGTAGTATTCAGTATTCAGAGTATTCAGTGAACACCGGCAAGACGTGTTTGAATTTTATAATTTTACAATTGATTCAACATATTTACTTAGACTAATGTGATTTAACTCGATTAAATCGCATTATATTCTCCAGATTTGTGCAATTTGTACCCATCTAAAACAAACTAGCATCTTAAATTCAGACGGTTATTGAACATTCATGAAAATATTCAATGAAATCTTTGTTTAGAAGTAACAATGTGAAAATCTTATTCTCAGGTTAATTTTTATCCTAAAGCAGAGCTAAGACAAATGCACATTTGTTAGATGGACAATGGTCAATGTGTGAACTGTGTATACAAAGAATTACAAAGTCAGAAATACAGTCTGGCTGATGCAAGTCAATCCAAGGGGATTTACTCTCTATACTGAGGCATTCAAACTAATCCTGAACAGGTTTGGATTTCAGGCCTTATGTCTGGGCTTTAAAATGTTTTTGCACTCTGGTTCAGGGGAACAATTGCCAGATCTGAAAAAAATGAAAGGTAAGTATTGATATTGTTGAGATCATTGTTGACTATAAAACCCATGTATAATTGACACAATGAGATCATTGAACTCCCCTCGTCTGGAAGTACTGAGGCTATCATCATTATGTTTCAGTATGCTATTGTTTCTCATTCCCATGGTCTCTGCAGGAAAAAAAGCTATCATTTCCACACCATTTATGCACAACAACCACTGCCTGCATGTAGCGTACTGTGAAGCTGCTAATGAATTAATGTCCAGTGCTCTATAGCCATTTGACTGACATGGCCAAGCTCTGTTTGCCTTTCACCTAGTTGTGGCCTCATCGTAGAGCCGTGGCTTCCACTAATTCTCCCCATGGGTGTTTTTTAAGGCATCCACAGAAAACCATTGAAACGCAACCTAAAACCTCAAATGGGCCTGTCAATGTGGGATAAGTTTAAACTGGCACAGTGAAGCATACTTTCTTGCTTCTCGGGACCACTGAAGCTGACCTCGACATGCAGAAAGGTGGTTTAAGGGATGTGTTTGCTGATGTGGCTATGGCTAGATGAGTCTACTAGATTACTAACAGGGAGGATATGTAGCATTGTCAAGTTGTTGCGGCGGGTTGTGTGGTGAGACTGGGCCTCACTTCTAGCCCCCACAACTGATTCTTTCCAAGTGCCAGACAGCAAAGGAACTCTTTTTTTAAATTAAAAGGGGGGGAAATGTTCTTCCAAGACCTAGTAAAATAGCCATGTCTGGGGACAAATTGTTTAACTAAAATATGGTTTGGATAAAGACTATTCTGAAAGTGAAAGAAAACCAAAATTAGCAGACACAAAGAGATCAGTACTAGTTCTACTCAGAAAGAGATAAAAATAAAAACAGCTGACTAACACTAAGCCCTTTAATCTTCCTGATTTGGAAGTATAAATTAGATTTCTGGCAGTCATTTAAATTAATCAGCCTAAAAAAACCATACAGCCTGCCAAAATGTATGACACAGACAGACACTCTCCATGAGAACATTAGTCCAGCAATTTGAAACCCTGCACTCACAAATCACAATACAAAGCACAACAGGGAACAAAGCAAAACTGACCTTTCAAATGATTAAGCTGAAACATTATCATCATGTTCCCCATTTTTTTCCGTCCCTAGATCACAACAACTGGTTTGCCAGTTCAAAGCTGGCGGGGGCAAAGCCCATCTATGATTTCAGTTCTGAGCTGCCGGGCTGAGGGGCCAAGCTGGCCAGTGCCCATCTGGAGCAAGCCAAGTGTCTGCTACGCTCAGGCTCAATGCACAGTGGTGATTACTGTGATGGTGCGGCGGCGGTCATGGTGGTGTGGTTATAAATATAAGCCCTGGTCTGATCCCTCTTGTTCATAAACAGAGGTTGGAGCTGCTGTGGGAACTGAGCACAAAGGTTTGTGGGCCTCTGAGGGCAACTGAGCTCCACAGCCACTATTCTACCTCAGGTTTGTCTGGCCAGCTGCTGGCTGGTGTCTCACCAGATGAGGAGTGTTGGGCAGCCAACTAGGGGACTGAAAAAATGAACAGAGAGATGAAGAAAGAGTTGGCACTGTGAAAGATGGTGGCACCAATATGACAGTTGGAGCATGAGAGCGATGGCCAAGGGCACTACTTCAAATTGACTGGGAGATTGTGCAGCACTGTTAAAGAAAATTAAGGCCTGATGATTATTTAGCAAAGGCAGTTTTAATAGACAAAAACTAAGGTGATAGATGTGTTCTTTTCAATGGAAATAACTAGGACTTCCAAGATCAGCCCTTTGATATGGAAACACCAACACGTGAAATCTCTTGTACTTGGTATAATTAGCGTAGAATGAACTGAACCCAAGCGATGGCACTCTCAAGTGGACTTACACTGTCCAGTAATCCATGCATGGATCAGCTCACCACCAGCAACCCATAGCCCTCCTGCCTGCCAGCGGTCATATGGCTCACAATGTCTGCTCCATGCCCAATCCTATATTAGCATTAGCATCAAGGGTTAAGCCGCTAATGCTGCCAGCTGTGCACGGCCGCCTCCCCACACCAAACCCCCTTAGAACATTGGAACGGTGTAGAGACAGTACAATTGGAATGGGGTGGGGTTGCATCCCCAGGGGGTAAGCGTGGCTGTAGTGCCCTCTTGTGCCAACTGCTTCAACTTGTTATTCAGGAGGGTAGATTTAGGGAGGTAACAATGAAACAGATACAAAACCTTGTAAATAAAACCAAGAAAAATATTGAATAATAAATGTCTATATGGTTAAATTTGGTGTCTAATAAACACCCTAAAGCTTTGAAAGTGCTTTAAAATTGCATATTAAATCAACACAATAAGTAATAAAAGCTCAATATCAACCTTCTCTTTATTTTGCAATGCTATGTATGTAATGTTAAAGATGGTAAATTCCATTAGAGCTTTTCTAGTCTTCAGACCACTCAAAGCGCCTTTACACCGCATGTCACACCCATTCACACACTGATGGCAATGAAGTGACACTGATGAAGTGACCATCAGAAGTAACTAATCCCAGTTATACACATTCATACGCCGCCAAAGCAGTAGGAGGTTAAGTGTCTTGCCCAAGGACACATCGGACATCCATGTTGCTGCAGGAGCTGGGGATCAAACCCCCAACCTTCTAGTTGAGAGACGACCGACTCTACCAACTGAGCCACAGCCACCCCTTGTATTTTCACTTATTTTAAAATGTAAGTATCTAACAAGGATATTTATATTGATTTCAATGGGTAGGCTCTGAAGAAAAGGATATCCTTAATTCCGGGAGTGCTGGTTTGTTGCTTTGCAATAGCAAGTCAAGACAGTATACTGGTGCTGTGCATGGAGGAGAAGAGCGCGGCTGAGCTGGCGACACTGCTTTCTCAGTTAAGCTGATAATTGCCCTTATTGATGTATAAAAGATATCCCACAGAGCCTTGTGAAACACCATTAGCAGGCAGAAGCTGAATTGTTCATGAGCTGCCTCCAAATGAGGAAGAAGGGCAAAAAAAAACTGAAGATTAATAAGACTTCCCCTGGAGTGTGATAATAACATGATGTATGTGTGTGTGGGCCTATGTGTGAATGTGTATTTTCAGCTCAGCCTCTGAAGAGTTTCCATTACTAACAGGCATTATTCTGGGGAAACTAATCTATTTCAAATCTTAAATTGAGGGAAAAGGATGTAATGTCATTTAGCATACAGGGAAGGGTGATGGTCATTATCATAAGGGCCCTCCTCATTTTGACTGGGGCTACTGAAGCCTAAATGATGACACTTAAAATGCCCCCAGAGCTCCACAAAGAGAAACACTGAGCAGTGGGAACTCTGTGAGGCCCAATTTTCTATGCAGATGGGCCGTTGGTGAACGACATGAGTAAGTGGCACCAATAAAGCAGATATTTTCCTCTGTAGGCTCTTGATGCCTATAAGATGTCTGAGTTTAACAAGGCTAAAAAAATTTAAAAAAGACATACCGCCTTTAATCATTTCCATCCATCCCATCCATTCTTATCTTTTCATCTGATCTATCAATCTCATCTCTTTCCCTCTATGTCTCTCACTTTCTCTCTCTCCCTGCACTCTTTGCTCCTTGATGCTCTTGTGTGCTGTTCCTGGCTGAACATCTATTGGGAGAGATGACAGCTTATCATGAGGTGGATTTGGAGAAACAATGGGCCACGTTTTGGTGAGCCTTGGTGGAGTCGTGCAAAGGCACTCCCACATGCTGCACTCATTCCCCCCCAAGACTGGTTCATCAACTTTGCCCTTAAAGCTCCGTGATCTACGAACAGCTTTGTATTGCACCCAGAGCTATGCCCTGCCTCCCTGCACTTCAGCCTGCACACTGAAAGCCAACATTTCGGCTAGACCTTCACTTGCCACTGCTTTCTCAAATATAGGTTTCTATTCAAACAAACCAGCACTTCACAAACTTTATTTTACAAATAGTAAATCACTAGTGTATTTGTATGGATGATTTTGACAACATGATGAAAAAAGCTGTTAAAAAGTGGTGCTGTTAGCTCTGTTAGCATGGCTAGATATCCCAGAATGCTTTGAGCAGCGAATCGGACGGTTGCAATACACAATGACATATGTCAATCAAAACGTGAGGTGCCAGCCCTCACTGTCCTGACAAATGGTCTAAACTAGTAAAAAAAAAGGTTTTCTGACAGTGATAAATATTTATTTTCACTCAGATTATTGTGGATGCTTAATGATAGTTCACAGAGGCTAGGACTGTAATATTAACATAATAAACTCACATGCAAAGAAAAGGGTAGCTGCACAGCAATATATGAACTAGGATTAATTATCAACAAGAACATTCTACCAGTTGCAACATACTGTGCATTATACTAAATATTGATGTTTTTAAACTTGCTCAACTTCACATGTTTCTGAGCAACAGTTTGAAAAAGGAAGTTGAAAGAAACCATTACACATATTCATGGAGTTGAGTGAAAAAGGAACATTTTTGAAATATTAAACAGAGCATTGCACACTGAATCTAACGCTTCCTGAAGTCTCTGTATATGTATTCAAATCCAAACCTCCTAATTATTCAGAAAAGGGAGCCCATGAAATTCTGACAGTGCTTATCAATGAGAAATGACATCTTGTTAAGTTAGGAATTCTCTTTGTGTTAGCAAGGTTTCTCTAGTTAATCTGGCACCTTTCTTGATCTGCAGCAAGGTAATTGGAATGCAGTGTGAAAATGCGTGCTGTATTGAGCCAGCAGAGAACAATGAAAGAAATGGATATCACAACAGGCGTTAGCTCCCTAATCAATTCTCCAACCTACTGTTCAAAAGTAGGTTTGTACTTTTTTAATGAGGACGCGGGGGCTGAATCTTCCTGGCGCTACTTACACAGCAGATTACAGCTCCAATTAGGTAAACTTTCACTTAGACATGAAGTGGAGTTACCGCTATAAAGGAGTTGACTCTCTGTTGTGGAAACCTTGTTTGTTGTTGGTTTTCTAGACAAAAAACAACAAATACTGACTACAATACCTATATCCATCAAACAGTTCAGAATGTGGCAGAGCGCGAAACCGAGACGGAAAGATCACATCTTTAAAGTTTCAACTGTGTGAGCTAATGTGGCTTCTGCACTGAAATGCGTGTGTGCTTGCTCATTTATCTTAGTGGGTAAATGTGTGTAATCCAGTCTTCAAACCCCCAGTGCCCTGGCATTAAGCAGACGGAGGGGTGGGAGGTCAGGTCAGGGGCGACCACGACCTTTCCATCTCGGCAGCACAGTGTCATCCTTTGGGCAACGCAAACAAACAGGCCTGGCCTCCGGGCAGGGAGGGCTCAGCAGGGTGGCATTGCCAGGTCAGAGTTTAGCCTGGGACAGGACAGGATGGGATGGCAGGCCTCTGATAGATGCTGGTCATTATTTTCACCCCAGAAAACTGGGACAATTACAAACAGAGAGATGCCATGGCAACTGGGGTATGGGGTCACAGGCAGAGGGCTTTTCATCCCAGCTAACTAAGCCACATTTGTCAACACAGCAACAGAAGAGCAAGGACACCAACACACACACACAAACACAAAATTATACAAATATTCATGTTTCTGTCATTTGATTTGAATAAACTTTTGTGGGTGAGGATTCAAAATGGTCAGACTCTTTGTTGTGTTTAACCAGTTAGACTGACACTTCAGATGTTTTCACATGTGAATTTTAAACATTTATGTAATTGTTTCTTTTTGGCAGATAAATCCAATATTGTGAATACCTGTTAAAGACAGGAAGGATGACACCAACATAAAACAAGGTTTCACAGCATTTTTCTTTCTATCTTACCAACAAGATAAAGACAGAGAGATATTTAGACAGAATATTAAGACGTGAGGAACCATCACATATATATATAGATAGATAGTAAAAGGCCCATTCACTGCCCAAAAGACGAATTGATTTTAGCTTCTTTTGAACTTATCACAAAACCTCAGCACACTCGTAACCTATAAATCTCCAAATGTAACAAAATTAAGAAATCTACTCTTTGCTGATTTAGTTAATATGACCTGCATATTTTCCCAGGTTGTTTTGTATAATTTAAAGAGACTGTAAGGGGAATGAGGGGTGTGTGTCACGATGTCTCTCTGAACTACCTTATATTTACTACTGAAAGTGAATTCTTTATGAGAGCACAGATATCAAAGACAGCGGGATGAAAGAAGATTTAATAAGCTACCCACTGTTCTACGAAACTTTAACTTTCATGTCGTGCGTTTTCCTTGGTTTTCTACATTTTGGGCTCAGGGCCAAGAAACTGACACTAAAGGCAATGTGTAGTCACATTGTCATTCTCTATTCCTTTAATTTGTTAGTCTGTAAACCTTGTAGCAGAGAATGTCCCAGTGGCTGTCAAGTGATGATTTTTTTTTTTTTAACCTTGTCAGTTTTGTACACCACATCAAGCATCTGCTCCTTTCATAGCGTTCTTTTGGTGCATGTTTCTTCCCTTTAAGCCAAGGGTATAGAGTCTGCAAGCTGTTTGCCTGTAGCCCTTGCAGGGAGGTAAATCTCTAACATAAATAGTGCATATTAAATCAAGTTTATCTAATTAGTAATTAGTTGACAAGAAGACTTAACAAATGCTGCTCATTAACTTGACTTTGATCGAGAGTTACCACACAATGATTACCCCAAACAAGACTGATGTTAAAGTAATAGAAGTCCTAGACTAAGAGTGCAAATAGCAAATCTAGTTACAGAAAACGTTACTTAACCTTTTGTCTTTTGTAATATTTTTGGCCGTTGCCTTAAATTGAAAGGACATTGAAGTGAGCAGGACATGTATTGAGGAGAGAGTGGGGATGGCATGCCCCAAAGGTCCAATGGTTTGAGTTCAACCTGGGGCCTTTGCAGCGAGGATTCTGCCCAGCGCTCTTTAATTTGACATGTTTAAGATACTTTGGACGGTACCATTTTTGCCATGGTGTGGAAGAGAAGTATTGAGTATCATACCCTTAAATAGAGTACCCATATGTGCTTTTGATACCACCTTCTGTCTGTCTATTTTGTATGAAGACACAACCAGGAGACACTGGGTGTAATTGCTGAATTAAGGAAGGAACAGCTAGCCTAGCTCTGTGCAAAGGTATGAAATATCTGCTTTAGAGCACCTCCAAAGTTTACTAATCAACATGTTGTATGCTCATTTGATCCAGTAAAAAAGAGAAAAAAGGAAACAATATTGTCTTACTAGAATGCTCACAGAATCTTGGCATTGAAGTAGTCATTTAATTCTAGCTAATGTTGGTTTGAGAGCAGTCAGCAGTCAGCACCACTCTAAACAGCTGATTGGGCCTTTGTCAACACTGCATAAAGGGAAATCTATTTGAATTCATTGTACATAAAATAAATGAAGGATTAGGATCCAATAGAAAACAGAAAATAGTGCCACAAGTTACCAAACTACTTGACTTTTTGCATGACAAACTGCTGCAAAAATATTTAAATAAAAATGTTGAGTACTTTTAAATTGATCAAATGACCCTGCCTTTAAATAGAAAGTGTATATTACAATACATTTGATGTGCAAGAATGTTTAAATTCTATATTATTTTCAGCCAAGACAGATCATTAAGTATAGATCATTATATGTTTCTGTGCAGAAATCATGGCATGTCAAAAAACATTTCTTACAACAAATATAGCATATAGAGGAAATAGAGTTCTAGCCTAGCTTATACACCCTAACTCTAATCTTCTCCCATGAGATGATGGTCCCCTGTGGAGGAGCCTCGCAAGACCCACTGATGTCACTGACTGCTAGGTCTGCTGTGCTTGGTATTCAATGCCCTCCTCTCTGGAGAATACAGTATCTCACTACCCTGGTGAGTGTGTGTGTGTGCGTGTGTGTGTGTGTTAACTCATGTCTTGGTGTATTGACACATAGCTTATTCACTGCCTTGCATAGTGCCTACTGCATCCATCGATACTTTGAGAATATATTGTATATATTAGGCATCATGCAACACAGCAGTTCAATAACGCAGAGGTAATTCACAGGGGTGAGTTGTATACTGTATGTGATGAATTTAGCATACAAAAGTGGAGCCGAAGTTGTGTTGAGAAGCCTTCCTGCTGAGAATACACAAGCTGCTTCCAGAACCCAAAATGCAAATTTTGTCAACATTCATGCAGTGGTACATTCACTCACAAACATACAGTGTGTCAGCTCCATGTAGTCTGTATGCTCTCCTTTAGCTAAATAATATTCAGTCTCTACCTGGTTCAAAATGTATTAGCCAAATACATAGAAGATGTCCGATATGCAGAATACATTGGAATATCATACTGAAGCCTGCACAGACAGAAAGCCGGCTGGTTGCATGGGTTATTAACATTTAATGTTAATGGTAGGCTTATGTTCAGTGCAACTGCACTGGGGTTAAGTAATGATAATTGCACAGTTGGCCACACCACATCTGTAATAATGCTGTCTGCAAAGCGTGTTGTGATGATTGTGAAATGACTACTCTCTGCAGTGTTTACTGAGCAGTCAAAGGAGCAGTCTTACTGTCAAGCAACCCGGTCACAAAGGCACAAAGACACAAATGAGAGACAGAAACACACACAGTTTAAAATCATACATAGTTACAAGGTTATTAAATTCAGTGCTGTAAGCAGCAATGGAAAATGAAACACAATGGTGTTACACAAAACCAAAAATTGACAAAGTGGGGGATTTAACTTTTTTTTTAAATGTAATAAATGAGAGAAATGTAAATGAGGCTTTTGTTGGCTTTTGAGGAGAATGTTGAATTCGGTTCAAAGCATTGAAGTGGTGTTTCCATTCAAGGATGATCAGACATGGTCTTCATTTATTAAGCTGTGTTTACTGAGACGATGAAACAACATCATCAATCATTCTTAAAGACTAGTGCTCCGATGGGGAGAATTAGAATGCATTACAGATGTCACGCATCATCAAGCTAAACATCTCATTTCCACCTCGCTGTGTGTTGTGTCTGCTCTGTGTCTGGGACTTGGATCTAGCGCCGTCTGTGTATTATTTGTGTGTGTGTGTGTGTGTGTGTGTGTGTGTGTGTGTGTGTGTGTGTGTGTGTGTGTGTGTGTGTGTGTGTGTGTGTGTGTGTGTGTGTGTGTGTGTGTGTGTGTGTGTGTGTGTGTGTGTCTGCGTTTATCTATGCCTGGTTACGGTTAAGTGCTCCCGTGGTCGGCCTCCCTGGGGCAAGGTATCCATCACCGTCCAAGCAGTTTTTTGACTGGGCACAGCTCAGGCCCTCGAGCCTAGCTGCTCTGGCCCCCTCAATATCTCCCTGGGGTGCCAGCGTGTCAAGGGATACCACCTGCACCCAAACACACACACACAAGCTAATACAAATCACTGTGACCCTAACACCTCTCTAATGGCCTCATTAGATGATTAGTCCTACAGGCGGGACTAAACTAACATTGCCACTTCCAGCTACCCAGCTTTGCCCCTGGGGGGTAATGGTGCAGGTGGTGGTACAAAAAAAAAGACACACCAACAATAGGGTGACATTTGGATATTTGCTGGCCCTCTCAAATTGTATTTCCTTGTTTTGTTTTCCAATGTGATGCATGAACTGGAGCCAGGTAATTATTGCCGCCTTGCTTTCCTCTGAGTAAATGACTCTTCTTAGAATACAGGACGAGCATCAACACGTTGAAAGTGATCATTTTAGGTGGGATTTGGACGTTAAGTTTAATTACTTTTTTTCCTTCCTTTCTGTGGTTAAATCGCTCCATTTGAATTTTAGTTTTTCAGTCTTACTTACTTACTTACTTTACTTCAATGCATAGATTAGGACTGAGCACCTGAAGCGTACTAATGATTGAGGAAGAGATATTATTGAACTGGAGTAATGTCTGTTGAGTTTCATTCTTCATTTAAGGGAAAAAATTACATGTCTACAGCCAGTTAGTTATGAAGTAATATCTCTGACTGTGTGTGTGTGTGTGTGTGTGTGTGTGTGTGTGTGTGTGTGTGTGTGTGTGTGTGTGCGTGTGTGGTGTTTGTGTAGTTTTTAATGTGTTCCCTCCTGTATGCATGTGTGTGTGGTTGAGCAGGAGGACTGGCTTGACTTTCCATATCCTTCTATATTTATTAATTGATCTGACATTCCTCCTGCCTGGTGTGTCACTAGCAACAATCGGCTACAGAAGCCCACCACAAGCGTCTCTACAGGAATATGAAAGTCAGTGGCTTTGGTGTCATAATTAACTATCAAATATTGATGCCTATAACTTCTTCTGTGGTCCCTGTGAGCAAGCCTTAAAGGAAGACTGAGTAAAGAGGAAACTGTGTGTCTGCGAGCTCGCGAACCTGGGTCACTGATGAATAATTGACAGCAACATAATTAGCTTGGTGCTCTATTGTGTTAGCAGGTTTCCAACACATCCTAGCAGCATGTTCTGCTGTGAAGAAAAATGTCAAACACAGAGCAAGGAGAGATCTCTGAAGATGTATAATTGAAATGCATAAGAAAAGAATACTATTTTGACCCCATGCTGCATGTTCGGTTAACAAATGATGTTAAAATAATTATGATAAAAGGAAATTAAAGTTGTCTTTTTATCCAAACCTTACGCACAGCAGCAGGAAACAATCTGTAGAAATGAGTGAATGGTTAAGCTCTTTTATCCACACTCACTAAGAAAACAATATTTTACCTTTAGGTAAACTCACAATTGCAGTTTATGATGGCAATTTATTCACAAACAAATCCATACCCATGGTAACTTCCATTACAGGGTACAAAAACACAACACACAGTCCACCTTTGATACTTCAATATGTAGAAGTTTTACACTAAAATATCTAAATAAGTTAAAAAAATGACTAAACCTATGTTGTGATTGTATTTCAAACAGTAATCAAAGCCAGGGAAATCATTATTACATTTATAGTTGTAACAGGACGTGTCTAGTTGCGGCGGCCGCCATGACAAGACAAGACATGTTTATTGTTGCCGTGGAAACCACTGATGATACGTCATACACTGCTACATAAGGAAGCAGGAACTGCTTCTAAAAGCTGCCGTACTGTCGTTGTATGTTCTGCTCTGATAAAAAGGTCATGTAAATAACACTCATACATGAACACGACGGTAACATATTCTCTTCCTCAGGTGTGTTTCCTCGTTTGTCTCAACTCAAGAGTTTGTTTACATCATGGGTTAGGGTGAAGTAGCAGAAAGAATCACTCCCATGATTCCTCACCAGCCTCGACGTCATCTTTTGTTATTGTTTTGATTGAGAGCCCCCTGGCGGTGGGATTTTCATACTCTGCGAATAATTGTACAAAACCATTACATCTGACACTACTGTGACATTTTAATGTTTCAAGATGCAACCTAGCAAAATATGACTGCAAATGTTCCTGACAAAGCATCCGCTAAAAGATAATATCATTATTCTAATAATGACAGCGAGGATTGGCTTGTACTGTGTAGCTGGAAAATTTATGGAAAATCAGTGATTGAATCACTAGAAGCTGACAAATCCAAAGCTAACTGAGAGCTGTCTGCTCAATACCGTCCTCATGCCATGGAATAAAATAATCCCTCTCATCTGCTCGGACTTGTTAACAAAGCTGTCAGCTTGATTTTTACAAGCAAACAGGCCTCAGTTAGACCCTCCCTCTGTCTGCAGAGAAGGCACAGAATCTGTGAAAAGCATCAAACAATCAAACAGCAACAATACCCCCCCCCCCCCACACACACACACACCACTTCCTCTGTCTCTCCTGTGTCGACCAAATGTCAGCTCTCCTGACATACAGCCTTGTTTGCAGCCAATGATTACCTCATAGCTAATTAATCCTGATTCAATCAATGTGAACTCTTCGGATATTGTGTTTGAGTGTGCGTGTTAGTGTGTATTTATGCTACTTGTGTTTGTGCATAAGTGTGAGTGTGTGTGTGTGTGTGTGTGTGTGTGTGTGTGTGTGTGTGTGTGTGTGTGTGTGTGTGTGTGTGTGTGTGTGTGTGTGTGTGAGAGGGAGAGAGATTGAGTAATCAGAAGGGAGGACCAGTGGGTTAGATGATGATGGATGGCACCCAGAGAGAGGCCTGTTCTAATCAGCGGGACCTTTTCCCCGCAGTAGAGGAGGTGGCAGCGGAGAGGATGCGGGAGGCTGATTGACGTTGAGAGTGTGAATGTGCACCGTGCACGTGTGTGTATTAGTATTAGTTTCCTGCATTATCAAGACTATAGAGCATTTGTGTAATTTAGGACAGGAAAAAGAATGGATGGAGAAGGAGAACAAGGGCAATAGAATATCAAATTAGGAGATTACAAGAGAGAAGGATGAGGCTCAATTTGATGAAAATCTCACAACATTACACCAACATTAATCAACGTTAATATAAAAACCTTTGAATAGTCAACTGTGTCTGTAGAGAGAGCAAAAGGGAAGGCATATTTGACTTGAGTACAATGCATGTTTTTTTCCTTGATAAATTTTAAACAGATGGGGAAAGGCTTTGTTATGCCTTTTATGTCCCTATTTTTACTACAGACCACGTGTCACAGACTTAGTGTTACTTTGGCATGGAAACCAAAGCTCCATCTAATAGCCGCTCTTTTTATAGTCATCCCTCTGCTACACTCCAAACCACAAGAGGTCCTGGCATACATCTTAAATCAAACAGCCGAGGACAGGAGAATTTGTTGTCTCCCTTCCTCTGTTCATTAGCAGCACTCGTGGAATCGTCCCCAGGTAGCCTCTTTCTAGTCGTTTCCTGGAGTGACTTAAGAGAACTTCTACCAATGGCATGTTTAAAAGATCATTTGTCGATCTTCAACACAAACAAACCCGCCTCATTTAAAATGTTAAGACATGGTTTATTTGTGGGGCTTGTTTGCATTTTGATAAACATGGTGGCGTAAACATGTTATAAATATATGAGCATTCTTATTAATCTGGGATTTATTAACATAATCAATTAGTTAACAACTATTAATAAGTAAGAGAAAAGCTGTCGCCTTGCCTCTTTTCAGATGACAGTGAGGGGGGGGGGGGGGCGACCCAGATGTATGTTAAAAAAGTATTTTAAGGAACCGTGCTCTGAGAAAAACAAACTTGTCAAATGTTACTGAGAGACTGATAACTTCTCCCCGCAAGTTTGAAACTTTAATCATGGTGGCAACAGCAAAAAGGTTGCCAGACTATGAAAGAAACATTGATCTTTAAATCGCATTGATTTCTTGGTTATTTATCACTGATCAAAACATTGGTTTAGTGGTTTGTAACCTCATTGGTTCTACTCTCTTTGTGTTCATGATGTTTGCTTTTTACTCCTACAATCAAATGTGTTTGTTGTTTACATGTGTCATCCTGTTTGCAACCTGGTTTTAGAAGTACCCCAACTCTTACCCAGTGCATGCTGGGAAGGCATCAGGTCCCTGGATGGATGCATAGATGGAGTTATCTGAGCTTTGTCCCAGAATTCTTGAGAAAGTTGTGAAATTTTGTTTTTAAAGTTATGACTATATATATGAAGATTTAAAGTCATATATCTGAACGTGTCCATCAGTGAGTATGTAATGTTTGATTGTGCAAATATTTGGTTTTATTTTAAATCATTTAATGAAGCTCTTGATCTATGAGGGAAACTATGCAGCTTAATCAGACAGAATTTAATCAAGTTAGTTTTGACTTCACTAAGACTTAGGACGAGAACTTGACTCAGTCTTGCATAAGTGACTACTGAGCTTGACATGAATAAATCTATTCTTTGTGCACACTGACTCAATTTTCTCTGTTCACTGACAACCACTGAGGTGAGGTCATCTGCTTGATGCATGATGACACACAAGGCAACAGCACAAATTTAAAAAACTTTAAATTGTGCCAATCTGCGTTAATGTGTCGCAAAGTGTTGAACATGTTTGTGGTATTGCTGAGATCAAAGTCAGTGACACACAAAAGCATTGAGCTTCAGACAGTTGCATTTACAGAGTCATTAGGTTAGAAAAGAAGAATGTGACATTTCAACACCCATTCTGCTCCCTCTGGAGCAGGAGCTGAAGGTGGCTGATTAAACACGCACACATACATTCACACGCTCCTACGCAAGTGTACACAAAGATCTACACCCACATACATTTCAACACAAGCACAGTGAAACATCCACAGGCACACTACGAGTGCAACACAGGTGGTGCCTTGTATGAGGTCTGCACTCCACATCAAAAGGACACCTCTGACATCTCAGATCGCTCACAAATGATGATGCACAGAGATCTTTTGCCACTACAAAGGCAGAACAAAAGAACTGACATGAAAGAGAAGTCAATAAACATAAGGCGTTTAATAAAACATTTCTTTTTTCCTGCTGAATTCACTACAAAGGTTTTTTTCCACAGTTTTTTCCTCTCACACGACACAACAAAAAGAAAAGACGAGAACTGTTGAGTCACACGATTGACTTAGAAGAGTGGCAACAATCCAGTACATTTCTGTCGGAGGGCCTGCTGGGTTACACTTTGGAAATGTGAGTGCAACTAAAGGCAACACTGTAGTGTCAATAAAAAGACAAATGAGTGCGGAGGAGTTTTGCGGCTAACATACATCACATGTGCAGCAGACTAAAATATCTCCCCTTCACTATAGTTGAAACACTAGTTTCCTAATTTGTTTACTCATGCAGTCATGCAGCATATAAAAAGTCCCAGTTGAAAAGACACGCTGTGCACACACGGACACGGCGGCTTACAACTCGTACCAAACAGGACCAGCATCAAAGTGTGCTGCACACAACCTCACAAGCTGTGCTAGAAACACACACAGCAGCCCAGTGCAGAGGCGGCTGAGCAAGTAGGAGCAGTGGCTTACAGATGTTCGGTGTCCCACAGCAGTTGTTGGAGCTACAGTGAAGCGTCAGCCCAGGAGGACGCAGAGCCGAGGCACAGCAGCAAAGAAACAGAATGGAACATGAGGCCACACTCAAAGCCACACAGACCCACAGCACCTCAGACTGCTGGCCCTGCCAACAGCCTGTGAACACACATCAAGTCAACACGAGTCTGAGGGGGGCTACATGATGACAAATCTGAATTCCATCATTTTCAGGTGCTGGGCTGTTTTGACATCGATACTGTTGTCCTCAGTAATGTTCAGTTAGCTAAAGCTATGTGGGTTGAATATAAAAACAGTTGAATGAGACAAAACAAAATCAAGCTAATGCACTAAAAGGAAAGTAACTTCTCTTCAACGCTTCAGTTTGGGTTTTTTTATCAGTTCCCTCTAAGACAGTTGATTTATACAATATTGTTTTACTCAGTGGCATGACACCATGCAAACATGTATTAGAAAGGTAAATGAAGACTTGACAAGCGGTGACTTAGTAGTTTTATTATGTTTACTCTATTGTGTTTTTGTATCTAATTTAACAAAGAGTAAGGTCTTTGAACCTGCTCTTCTGTAAAAGTTTCTTGAGATAACATTTGTTATGAATTGTCTCTGTACAAATAGAAATTGATTGATTGATATTCATCTCATAAAAAAGAACGTTTTACTTTTACCAACCATGTTAAGTCCAGGCCAAGGTAAAGCCCATAAATTCAAACTGACCCAACATGTTACCCGTCGACTGTAAATCTCTACAAGTGCTGCTTTTTTCAGATTTGAGTGACAGCAGAATTGCTCCTTAGTTAATGGGAGGGTGGGAAACTGAGTGAATGGTAGTTAACATTAACTCATTGCTTTTCCAGGTGGTCTGTGCTGAGGCGAAAATAGCCGTGGTCATAGGTCAATCTAGTCTTCTTTTCTTTCTTCTCTCCGATGTGGCACCGTAAAACGGCTGTCGGGGTTAAGAGATCTCTCAAAAACTTCCCTGTTGGAAAAATCCTGCGCATTGATTTGTCCAAGTCTCCCCATGCTGCTTTTGGCTTCAGATGCCCAACATTGACTGCATAAAGTATCCCAGAGAAAAAAAAATCATCAACTGGTGATTTCCTCTCCGTTTCAACATTCTGTGTACTATTTCAACTATGTGATGCAATGCAATTCAAAAGTTCACTCGATGCTGTTTTGATGTTTAAAATGACTAAGCCTGTTCCTTTTTTCCCTCATTTCAAACGTTCACTGGAGTGCTCGGGGTTTTTCATGTTTGTGTGCACACAAATGTATCCGTTGCTGTGCGAGTTCTGTATTTGTCTGTGCGTAAATGCTCGCGTGCAGTTCTGTGTGCTTAAGCCGAATGAAGGATCACACGCACACGGCGGTGTAACATGAATATTCTGCTTTGCGTCTGGCCGCTGCGGTCTCCCTTGGTATAGGGAGCCGTGTAGCTGGAGGAGGGGTTGGTGGTTGGGGAAGGGGTATACCCTCTAATGGGCTACCTAGGGACCTGACGCCATTCTCCAGAGACACATGGGCTCCATACATCCCAGCCTGCAGCCTTTGTCAAAATGCACACTTCCTCAGATATTCCTTTTCAAATCTATTAACTCCAAACTCAAATGCACATCCAATTAGGCTAAGCAGGCCAAATTCATAGGAACTGTGTGAGACACATGGCATGAGAAAGTTCTGTCTAGGTCTAGTGTACGAGCGACTGTGTGTTTGCTTTTGATAATACAGTGTCAGTATGTTCGACTGTGTAATGACTTTAGAGTTTGGTCCTGGAGACAATATTTGTGGGACTTTTGGTAAGAGATGATTAACATAACTGCTCGTCAGGGCTTGATCACAGAGTTGAAATAATATGCTAATTATGACAAACATACCAAAACAATGTTGAAACGTTTAACGCATGTTAAATATTTGCATAAAGCCCACGGTCGTTTAGAGTTCCAATAAGAAATGTGAAAAGAGTTTTGTAAATTATCGGCAATTTATTGGAGAAAAAAAGACTGCAGGATAAAAGTCTGGATGTATTTATTTTTCTTTCCATTTTTAAATGTATCTTTCTTCAACTGGAAATTATTTGAAGAAAAACAAATCAATGCTGTGTCTTTCAGATGTAATGCTAAAAGTAACTAAACCTCTACATATTTGTATGAGCTTGGCAAAGCTTTTCAAGCTTCAAAACTGTGAAAAATTGTCTATATGTTTTTTAAATGTTCATGATTTTGGATTTTCAAATAGAGTTGTGTATGTGGTATTAACTTTCCTCAACTTTACATCTGTGTAAACACTATTAGAGATGATGAATCATCACACATCGATGGTGCGATTAGAGTAATTGTAGTGCTCTAAGAATGTAAAGTGAGTTATTCTTTGCATCCTAGTGTGTTTGTGTGATTGTGCAACTTTGTATCTTTATCAGCATTTGCATGCAAGTCTGTGTGCGCGTGCATGTGCTACACCTGTCTCCATGACCACCGCTGAAAGCAGTGTGCCTCCTGCCCCCTTTAATCAGAGTAGCACAATGGTGAAGCTAAAGCCGCCTTATCTCAACACAATCAGATTAGAGAGGATTGCTGCTCTGCTAAGCACCTCAAAGTAAAGCGCCCCCCCCCCCACCCCACAGATCAAGATGATTTGATTAATAATTTGTGATCATATTATCCTTTAAGAAGCACAAATTGTTTTATTTTTATTTATTTATTTTCCATTTGTTTCATTTTTTTCTCCCCTCGCAGTTCCTGAGGCTAAACAGAGATTGAAAGATTATCCTCCCCACCTGAGCAAGTGCTGCTCTCTCCTCCAAATCCTCCCACCCGATCCTTCTCTCTCAATTCATTTCTCCCCTTTGCTTACCGGAGTCGGTTTGTTGATAGTTCTGCCAGTGACCAGATGGGGGTGCCATGACTGCTGCACACAGTGGGGGCCTCTTCCACACCTAATCTCATCAAAATAAACATGCCAGCAGTTGTCAGCTTCTCCGGCAGCGAGAGGCAGGGAGGGAGGGTGCTATAGAAACAGGTCAGGCTAATCATGCATATAATTGCATTTTGACATTTTGGGCTACTGGGACCAGACCTTTGGATATCAGGTTATCCTCGAAGCACTTAAGTGATTAACAAATGAAAATGCAGCTCAGAAACTTAATTAGATATTATGTCTCGTCCGTGCCTACGGGTGGGTTTTAAGGTAGCTGTTGTCAGTGAGCGGGGAGCATTGTACTAAGTTAAATAAGGAAACATCAAGAGGTGGGGAAACACATTCAGTCCTTACCAACGATACTTCCCTATGTGAATATTGTTTTTCTAAAATGAAGCAGTTCTACCCGTTTTGGAATCTATTATTTCTTGATAAAATGCCTCAATGTCTATATTGATATTTCTGAAAAACAGTCTTAACACTACATGTACGACCCAGGTCAAAATGATCATTAAATGGCAAATGAGTATAAACACTTCATCATTGGCTTGCTTTTATTTCCTTGCACTCAGGAATAATTAAAAACAACTCTCCCTAGTGGCGTAGTTAAGGAAAATAAACATTTATCCTCCATTTTCATCAAAAAGCTGCTTTCGGCAAGACAGATTCTCTCTCTGGGTCTCTTTCTCTCTCTCTCTCTCTCTCTCTCTACCTGAGAGTCAATTGTTCATAATATGAAGGGGCAAAACAGCCGTGGGTTATCACCATTAATCCAAATTCACTGTGGAAATACAGAGACAGCCCGGGGTTAAATGGCTCAGCTGATCTTTATGATTTTTTTTCCCATTACATCGTTTTTCACTTATCAACAAACAGCATCATCAAGACAGAATTAGACAAGAAAATAGACCCAAAATTCAGGACGTGTTGAATGAACTGTTTGCATATCTGAGGGTAACAAAAGTAGCTGTCATCATCGCATGAATGATATCATACCGTTACTTCAGAAGTCAAGCAGTGGGTACACTTTAACTTTTTTTGTTCAGGTTTACAACTTAGTTTTTAATAAACTGTTTGCTATGGAGGCTGTGAAGAACATTTTCTACGCTTGCATCAATACTGACATTACGACACTAATCATCCCTCACTTGGTGACCATGGAGATTAAGTGCAAACATATTTTTTTTTAAATATCTGGACATCTATTTTTTAAATCTTGAGTCCAAAACAGAATATTAAGTATCTTACTCTGAATAAATCTGAAATCCACTTTCTTAAAGTGCAAAAAACACTCTACCCTCCTGACACCCTCCAAAAAGACTCTACATAAAAGCCTCCACTTGTTTTGTTCCAAATGATGCACCCGGCAGATAATCATTATATAAGACTGTGAAATCTGTCTAAGGTGTTCCCTGCAGTGTGACCAAAGTGACGTTCTCAATAGCCACTACCTGATTTTCTGCTCACCGCTCATCTTACCCCCATGTTGGAACCAGCTCTTATACACGACTAGCTACTTCTCCACTTTACTTATTCATCGGCTAACCTCAGCCTCTGAACACTGAGGGCACAATCGTACCTTTCTAAATCATTCTCTCGTCTCTCTGCACTGCTTTTGTCCCATTTACAGGACAGATCCACTCTATGTGATTGTCCTGATTCCTTGTTTTTATTCTGCTCCAGCAGACTTAGTAACCCATCACCTCAGGATCACTCTGTTAGCCATCAAGACTTGAAATATGACAATATCAAGAAAATCTTTCAGCAGTGTCAGTCATGTCCCTTAGTGTATTTAAGAAAAATCAAATACAGTTATATATTTGATTTATTACAGAGCTATAATCTCTATAGTGTAGCTAAGGTCAATAACAGCATAGAGGCATCTTAGTGAGGCCTTTCCAGTTAGAAGTAATCTGACCACGAGGGCAGAGAATGACAAACATGAAGCAAGTTCAAATGTCAGTTGTTTCTGTAACGATGCTCTTAGATCTTTTTACAGAGAAGAGTAGGTTTGTCAAATGACGAGCTACATTACATGTTGAGTACTTTTAGACCAGATGGAATATGTATTAAAACATATTACATTTTTGTATATAGTTCACAAGACAATTATTTCAAATCTTACAAGCTGCATGATGCAGCTACAGTAAATTCTGCAGACTGGTGTTGCATTTAAATAAGTGCCACAAAAGTATATCAAGCCTTCGAGTAAGAGAGCATCAGTAGTGTTATGTCATGAGGTCATGTGTGCTGGGGTTGCAACCCCCCCCCCCCCCTGCCTTTTCTGTTCACTGCTCGTCATCAGCACAAAGTCTGCGATGAAGACATGGCTCTCAGCAGACATCCTGGACCATGTCTGTGATTGTGCCTCTCCTTCACAGGACAACACGAGCCGTCAGTCAGAGAGGATAGGCGCAGAGAGGGATGGATGCAAAAGGGGGGGGGGGGGGGGTTGAGGATGTGGGAGGGTGGATGAGGGAAGTCTGGGCCTCAGCTGTCAGCTCAGTGCACTCACATATGGTTCAGTGTCCTAGCAGCACTATGTTAAATGACAAAGAGCCCTCCCTCTCCGTCATCAAAGGCAGACACACCTTTACAGACACCTCTGTCTGTCTGCGGATCTGCATACATACACAACACTGTGCGAACATTTTCTGATATGCACTAGACAACCACACAACCACATATAAATACACAAGTATGCACGCACACACACACACACCTACAATACAACCACACAATCATATATACAGCCATTTTTTTTTTTAACCAAGTACACACACCTAAACATGCACAAAGTACATTCACAGGCTGGCATCCTCATCTCCTGCATTTTGCATAGGTGACACTCTTCATTATTCAAAGCTTCTTTCTGGGGATGTTGTGTGCACATCGAGAGGCGACATGCACTCTCTCCAAACAAGGTACACCTTAATTATGCATGCTCAGAATACAGGCATTGCATTTTGGTGCGCATGTGTATCTGTACGTGTGTCATTTTATGTGTTCTTTGCCGACTTCTCTAATTGTCAGTGTTTATATGTGGTGCATGTGTGCTGTGTGAAAGCATCTCCAGTATGACTGTGTCTGTTACATATGTATGTGATTAGTTGGCACCTTTCTTTGAACACTTGCCATACTGAACACAATATCTTCATGTATATCTATATATATGTGTGCAGACGAACATCTATAACAAAGTCTATGTTAAGCCCACAATCAATACTTATCATGCAGTCAATTCAATGATGGTTAAGTATGTTACTTGTTCAAAAAGCTTGAGAAAGCCAGCCTACATTAGCTAAGCCCATTAAGGGCGAACAGATGAGAGGCTGTGTGTCACAAAAGGCTCTCACCTGACCCGCCCCTCATCAGAGCTTCCATCCGCCCTCAACAAAACATATTTGTATTGTTGTTGTGTACTTAGCCTCTTCATCCGCCTGACAGGGTTTCATACTTGCTCGTATCTCCCTGAAGACACAACGGTGATGAAACAATTTGAAAGATGGCGGCTGCTTTCGTTCGCGAGGCGTTACAGCTCACTGCGAAACACACAAGTAGGCTTTCATTTAGGCGATTACACCCGATTAAAATTCCCATTAATGTTGAGGAGTGCACATTTCTTTAGAAGAGGCCTCCACTTTGAGTGTCGACACAACGGCGCATTAGAACAGTGAGCATCACATTAACCAGCAGCACTGGCAGCTCAGAGGTGCAGCAAGACAGGGATTTTCAGCTTGATTGGGTTTTCATCTTGGAGTATAGGGATGAATTATTTATTTTCCAACTTGAATGTTTGTGTGAGAGACTATGGGGATGTGTGTGCGTTTGTGATGGATGAAAAAAGCCAACCCAAGGTAAATACTTTAAAACATTCTACCTTTCTCTTGATGCAGAAAAACAACAAGCTTGGGGGTCAGAGTGCAGCGTTCCCAAAAGTGAAATTCCAGCAATTATTCACGGGAGATCCACAGCGGGTGCTCAGGGCAACATGTCCGCACCCTTGAGTGGGCAGAGGAGACTGACAGCCCCATTATAAAACGGCCCGCGTGACAGATAAATATTTCAGACACAAATAAATAAAGGATGCCCGGCGTTTTCCCTCTGAATGACTTTTCACAGCCGAATGCCCACGGCCGCTTGCCCCAGGATCTCCTGACGGCACCCTTCACCCCTCCTTCACTATCGCCCCACCACCTATTCCACCTAAGGCTCCATGCGACACCCAGAAAAAACAGGCCGCTGATGTTGGAGGGGGTCCTGTACATGACCACCGTCCTCCTCTTTCCCTCGCACATCTCCCCTGGGCTTACCGCCCCTGGCAGCAGCATGCAGGTAAAGGTGCTGCTCCTCCATTTCTGGATACAAAGAAGCAATTAATCTACGTGTCTGGGACTCGGTGTCTAGGAAGGCCTTCCTATTGTGTTTTCCGATCTCTCTCTATCTAGCCACCTCAGTGAGCCAAAGCTTCTGTTGTTGCCCAGTAATTACTATAATGTGTAGAATACATGTTGAATTGTAATGACTTTGTTCTGCTTTTTTTTGGGGCTAATGTAACCTATGAAATGATTACACATGGTAGGGATAGAAGGTTCTCCTGGGATATGTTTAAAAATAATAGATTTCATTTAATAGTAGATTAAGTGTGCTAAATGTCGGTGGCTGTAATAAGCATGGCTAAGCATCTCCTCTGCCCTCCCCAATAGTTTCTTATGGATTACCTCGTCTCATTTTATGAGGGCGGAGTGCCATCCCAGAGGAGTACAGTGTGATAACTCAATTAAGGGAAAATTATGAGATGTTCCTGTGGTTACAATCTAAGAGAGGCCAGACGGGAATCTTGCAGCTACCTTCTCCCTTGCCTCCAAGCAGAAAGACAGAGAAAAAAAAAGTGAAAACAGAGAAAGACAAAGCTGGAGAAAGATAGCGCCCCAGTAGTATCAGCTCTTCCCTCTAAGGCATACACTGGGAAAAGATAGGAGACAAGCATAAGATGAGAGATCAGAGTAAGTGACGGGAAATCTCAGATCAGCTTCCTGAAAATATAGAACAGTATCCCTGGTTAAGGCTGCGTTTGTAGCAAAGTTTCAGACAGTTGAAATCCCTGCCTTGAGTGCTGAGAATGACTATTTCCAGCGTGAAAGCCACATATGGTAAAGGAACATGTAAATAACTGCACCGACATGAGATGTAGTTTAGTTATCTGACTGGATCTGGATAGAACGCAGTTATACTGACAAGTGTGCCTTGTGTAGGACTCGTCCAAATGTTTTTCAAAGGTGTGTACAGTAGTCTGGATATCAGGTTTTTTCTTTGATGTCCTGCTGGGCGGCACAGAGAAAGCAATGCTTACAACCAATGGGACTATTACAACAGACAAGTTGAAATCCTGAGAACACAAGGTCTATCTGTCTTTTTTCTGTCTCTCCTTCTTTCTCTTTCCCCCTCTCCATCATTCTCGATATTTCTCTTTCACAGTCTTCCTAACAAAAATTCTGTTGAGCGGTGTTAGCATTGAGATAAAAAGAACGCTAAAATATTAATGGAGGTGTGCTTTGTTCTGGCGAGCGTAGAGACGGAGTTCTTCTGACTGGTAGAAACCAGGTCTGATTCATTAGCTGGGGGAGTCTGTGTGAGGAGGTCCACAGAGGGCTGCCACATCCACTGAGAATGCTGGGTAGGCCACCCCCACCCCCCGCAACCACCGTACCCCTTTCCAATCAAGCCCTCCTGTGCACACTCTCCATCTCCTTCTTCGCTCTATCATTATCCCCCTCCTCCTCATCCTCTCTTCTTCAACCCTAGATTCTCTCAAAACCTTGCTTTACTTTCTTGTGAATTATTCTTGTATTATTCTCACATCCTCCTCCTCATCCATTTACCACCCCCTCCCAACTCTCCTGTATGCATGTTGTTTGTTCTCTGTAATGCATCTCCAGATGTGAAAAGGGGGGGAAAAAAGAGTCTCAGAGCTCCATTTTACACTAGATCTTGGGGTAAACAAGCCATAGACCTAAGAGCTCGGATCTGGTGCTACACTTTACCCTCGGTGACTGCCTTTGAGAGGTAAAGCGCTACGTATTCACACACGTTCTTGAATTATGCTGTGCTGCGCCAGGGAAGACAGTACCATAGGGAGAGTCCGGCTTCATTCTCTCATCTCTGTATTCTCTTATCTTTCACTCTACCTCACTTTCCCCTTTCCCTGTGAGAAAAAGATGATCAAACTGTACTGAGTGGACACAGTCCCTTCACAAACTGGAAGGGGAAAACCCAGAGAGCGCAACAGAAAGACAGATGGAAAATTATAGACTCCTCCAAATCTCCTTTCTTCAACAATCCCTTAAAAAGATGGGCTGCTTCCCCAATGAATAGGGAACAGCTCATTGGGGTAGTCTAAGAACAAGTATGAGGATTTCTTGGATATTTTTTTAATCTTTTTATGGTGTTATTGGAAGAAAAAAAATCAATACAGCAACACGAGCAAAAGAGGGGAAAGATAACAATGAGGCTAGATAAAGTAAAGTTTTTCACACATGTTTTGATACTTGTTATGAAAAGTACTACACTTGTGACTTTGTTGCAGGAATAAACTTATTAACTTGGGTTTTTTGTGGAAAGAAAATCTTGAACAGAGTGACTTGCCAAAACATTACAATGAAATCAGTGCATGACGACTTCTCCATTAATAGGTCGGAATTCATAACAGATGTACATGAGCTGTAAAGTCTGCTGTGGTTTATGCAGATCTATTGTGGTGTGTTGAAATACAGCTCTATTCTTGTTCAAATGGCTTGTAGTAGTCCAGTGGGAAGTATGGGGAAATGCTGGGACACTTGTTCTACTTGTTCTTTGTGTAAACAAGTCTTGACAATCTTACCTGACGCAACAGAGGGATAATGCAATGTTCAACAGAAACCCAACAACTCAGATGCTTTGTCGCCTGAAATAAATAGTTATGAGCCGACAAGTAGGAATCGTGTTTAACATCCTCCCTACAGCCACCAATATGCAAGGTTACGGTTTGGTTTCATTAAGTTTATATCGCAATTTACGTTTTTGGAAATAATAATGTATAAACAATTTTGTTGTTCTTTACGATTAACAACAATATAATATTGTTTGTATTTTGATAAGTACAAAAACACACAGACTAACATGAAAACACATATAAACATAGAACACATGTTTGCTATCTTGCACACAAAGCATTCTCCCTCTCACACACACACACACACACACACACACAAGGACCCTAGCAAGCAAACAAGCACACAGATGAGCCTTGACAAGCTCAAAATCCCTTTATTACCTCTTGTTGTGAAGAGGCTGCAGAAGAGGCCCGCCAAGTGTTCCCCTTTCTCTGTATATAAACCCTTACAGACTAGTCTTATAACCAATGAAAGGCCAGTGCAATCTGTAAGCAACCCTGTTCCCATATGGGCCAGCCTGCCTTGGGCCTCGTTTGCCTTTGTCCTGTGGCTCTCTAAGGGCCTAGCCCCACACGCCCCAGCCTAGCTCCAGGCATTTATTAAATATGCACCTTTCAGTTGCTGTGAAGAAAGATCCCAACCAGTTAATCTCATCACAGGCTTGGGACCCTCCACATATGTAAATCTACATCTGTTCTCCTTCAAAGAGCGAGATTCTCCAGGATTATCCTGCACACAGACCCAGACACATACACACAAGAACATGCGCGCACACACAAACCCACACAGACATACATAAGTACTTGTTTCTCCCACATGGCCACTGCCAATCAAGAAGTCCCCCCCTCTGCCACTTGTACTTGTCTGCCATCCCCAGACTCCAAACATACCTCCTTTCTCAATTAGCCTGATAACAAGCAATAGCCAAGAAATTGCTCTTTGTGTCATTGCTCTGTATTTCTTTGTGGGACATGACAAGGCAAGGCCATACAAAGCCTGCCCCTTGCCTAAAGGCTATGGCAGGCTTCAGGGTGCTGGGGCTGGGCCAGGGCCCATTTGAGTAGCACCACAGGCCCAGGAAGCTGGCACCATACGGAGAAAAACATCCTATAGCGCCCTGGGATATCATTATACATCCCTGCTACACAGGATTAGCTTGCTCCCTGGATGGGGGCTGCCATGAGACAGTCAATGGGAAAGACAGCTTCATCAAACATCACCAACTGGCTTGCAGATGACAGTAAAGGAAAGGAAATGTGCCACCATCCAACATAATCACATATTCAAATGACTTAGGCCTGCACATTACAAGCAATGATGCAGTAAAGAGAGGCAATCTTGATTTCCAATTGACAGGGATTAGGAAGAAACTACCTACTATACAGTTTGCTGTATGCTCTATAGTAATGGAATCTGTTGTTTTTCATGTATATAAATATATTACTGATCCTTATCTCCAACCAGGCATTGATATTTCATCATTTGAAAGAACAATAACAGCATGATTATATGTTCCACATGCACCTTACTGCTGTTTTAAAAAAAATGCTTTACTTTGAATGATCAGAAATGTTATCCTGAGCCAAAAAGACTACTAATACAAAATATTGTTACTTTTATTTATTTGTTGTCAAATATTTGTCACATGATATGTGTTTGAATTTGTTATTTCTTGGCTTCTTGACTTTTTGAAGCACTTTGTAACTTGGATATGAATGAGTTCTCCATCAATAAATATTATATACAGCAACAGATGGCATGTGTGAGCCACCCATTATATTTGATGTAAGATCGCATAGTCTCTATGACTGAGCCACGGTTTGTTTGGGGGGGGTAGACACAAGAGGAGATAAAAGTTGTCCCAAATTCATCATGAGTTGCAGTGCAGCAATTTCAGGTGTCAAAGAGCACAGATTATTCTTGAGTGTTTGTTAAACCCTCTCGTGGAATACTTCTCATCAGGCCTGCATAGCATCCGTTACCCAAGGTGAAGGTAATACTGAGTTCAGGTGCCTGTATTTAAGGATTATGGTTGAAAGATTAAAATGTTTATTTTACTCCTGTGACTCAGTTTTGGCTCTTGTTTTTTTTTTTACATACTTTAATGGCATACATTTGGAATCATAATGAAGTCTACTAAACTTTCTATAACATCCATCCATCTCCAAAAGGGAAATATCAGTGGCATGCACCAATCCCATTTTATATCCTTTGATAAAACGTACTATGGATCACCCAATAGCAACTGTTTTAACACAATAAAAAAAAAATACAGTGACATTTTGAAAATTGTTAACGACATCTACAATGATTAATAAATTATTTGAATGGCGCCCTGTCCCCCAGTGACCTGCAAAACTGTGAATATACTGTTTTCCTAAATCAATCAGGTATATGTTAAATGTAATTCACCTTGAGACGAAACAACATGTTCACAAGGACTGCTATCGTATAATTAGATTTAAAAAAAAGGCTCTAACACAAAGAAAGACCATCTGACACGACATAACACTTACACAGAGAATAGTTGTTAAGACGTGGTCGATAGATCCGATTTGCATGTTTAATTAAGCTATCAGCAGTACAACAGAGACCCAAAACATAAAGCCGCAGAGTCAACAGCCCCTGTAATAAGACCTCCCTCTGGTCAGAAGGGCTAAGGAGAAGTGGAGGGAGGAGAAGAGGGAGGAGGGGAGGAGGCAGGGCAAAGAGGGTGTGTGGGGGGGGGTTGCAGTCAGTCGCTAATACACTGAAAGGGAAAGCGCAAAGCTTTTCATTAACACCCTGTGAAAGGCACATTCACACTCCAGCCCACTAATTAAGTCAGGCCTCACTCACTGGGGAGCAGGAGTTGAGGGGAGAGAAGGGAGAAAGGAAAAAGGAAGAGGAGTAGAGTAGAGTAGGGAAAAAGAGAGCAAAAAATGAGGAGACGCCGTAAATTGAAAGAGAAAAGAGGCAAAAAATGAAGTTTCTAGATGGAAGAGAGAGACCGACGCACCGAATGAGAGCGAAGGAGGAGGGAGGTGCACAGATAATATCTCTTTCCCTAATCAGGTTGATTTTAAAGTCATTCGTTGCCAGTCCACTGAAGGCCTCATTAACTCGCCTCTGGCTGGCATCATTGTTCAGGCAGCGTTTGAAATCCACCAAAGGAATGTAGATTTGCTTTAATCCGGGCCCATCAAAGGTAAGACTGATGCTGCAGTGACGCTGTGCCTCTGGATTAGGCCAAGCTAGAGGGGAGAGAGAGAAGGGAGCGGTAGGACGAGGGAGTGAGAGACCCATCCTCAAAATTTAACCATTTCAAATTCAGCGGGTGACAGGTTTCAAGAGTCTCACCGGCACTGAAGATGACACTTTTAGGGGACATTTGAATAATCTGGATGGTCTGGGTTACATAATTATGCCATGACAATTTGGGCACAAATGTCAGAGTACAGTCTGGCAGCCAGCATGTCAGTGTGGGGAGGCTTACAGGGGTAGGGATAAGCGCCACACTGTCCCTGCATTTACGCTCTTCCACTGTGTTCTGCTAGGTGCTGATTTGAGGAAATTTGCAATTCAAAACAACTTTTTGAAAAGAATATTTTTTCTTCTCATGAATACAGAATTTGGGAGGCAGGGTTTAAAAATGCACATAGCAACAACAGGAGACAATTTTTGTGGTTACCCTACCCCTGGCTGTGACCAAAAAAAAAAAAAAAAGAGTACTAAAGACTGGATATAATATCTAGTAAATGACAAAATCACAGTGCTTTGCTTTTCCTCATGTTGTGTCAAAGAGGAATCAAAGTTGAAGCCAACTGGAAGATCTTCTTCTACCAAAGCATGGCGGTCCATCCACATCACAAGTGAGATGATGAGATTTTGAAAAAAAAGGAACATCAGTGGTGGAGGGAGAAATACCACAGATGAGCTTTAGACCTATATAGAGTGCATGATGATGATTGACAGTTGTGATAAAAGGCAACTTAAAATACACACTTTTATCGCTTTTTAACTGTATGTTTAAAACATGTTTTCTGAAAGAGTAGCCTTCACTTGCAAAGAGAGCACTTTCCTGTCCTGGGGTTGAAAGAGTATACTGATATCTCATATTTATTCATGAGCAAAGCAGATATAGTAAATATTAAGCTCTCAACTGTTTCAAGAAAGAGCACATATTCGTGTAATGCCTCTCTCCACCATTTCCACATTCTAAGGGCTAAAAAATGTCTATACAATCTACCTGAATTTGCAAAATTACTGGTACCTCACACATTGTTTGGACAGAAAAAGTGTTTTATGCTGATCCTAGCATGCTTATGACATGTTAAACATGCCTCTCAGGTGTCACCCTCCATGCCCCAGCATGCTCTGCCACAGTCAAAGCCCAGTGAAGCTGAGGATTCTCAGGGGACTTGAGGGCGAAGAGGAGAGCGGGGGATAAGTAAGAGTGGAACAGACGCGAGAGATTGTGGGCATGAGGGTCCTGGGCTCACAGGGGAGCCAGGTTAAGCCAGTTAAGGGCATTAGACCTCCAGGCTGATGAAAAGGGGCCCTCCCAGATCAAATTGAAGTAAATCTAGCCTAAATCCACCCTACAAAGGGAGTTTAGACTTGGCCATTGTGCAGGCCAGAGTAAACAGGGGGTCCTTGGGTAAGCCTCCCTTCTCAGAGGACAAAGGCTGAGGGTTGAGGAACTGATCTTACCCCAGTAGGCCAATGTTAGCACACAGATCACAGGGTTAGACACACTCAAACCTATCAGCTGCTACACAGGCCTCTACGGTCACAACACTCTGCTAAGCCTTAAACAAGCTATAAGTTCTTCACTGGCTCTGACATTCTAGCAAGCCATCCGTGACTGCTCACATTTTGCGCTGAAGACAGAGGTGAAGATAACTTTGTGTTCAGTTGTTGGCACTCGGACAGACACCTTAAAGTGCAGTTTTACTCACATTTCTGGCTGTTTTATACACCCTGGCATTTTTCTTTCATAGGCTAAAAGGATTGTTACTGCATTGTGCCTCTAGGACAACTGAAGAATCAAGCCGCCATCGTCCATATCGGCAAAGCATGAGGCGATTTCCCCAGATGGCTTTGGGCTTTGAAAGGATCACAGTGGCAGGGGGGAAAAAGCTCCTCATTCACGGAAAAAATTACAGAAAAGCAAGCACAACCATTCTGTTAATGGTTCTAATTGAGGCATCATCATATTCGTCACACTTCGGCTGAACCTAGCACAATAAATATGTGTTCAATTAGGATCCATCAAATGCTCCCAGTCACAGCCGCTGGAAAAACAAAGAGGGCCCCTGGCCCATGGGCCTCATTCAGTTCACCTGGCAATCATGTTATGATGCTCTTATTTTTGACCTGGTTCAAATTATCTCTGAGAAACAAAACCCTTCTCCCATCCATTTGTGCCAAGACGATTGTTCTTCCTCTCCTGTGTCAAAAACTTTGGCAGATTATTGTCTCTTTGTGCTTGAAAGGTACTAAAGTGGGTGTCAAGTTCTATTACAGTCAAGGTCTACACAAACACGCAGCTACACACGCGCACACGCACGCGCACACGCACACGCACACGCACACGCACACACACACACACACACACACACACACACACACAGAGGTAACAGGCCCAGCAGGTGTTTGTGTGAGCCTGCTTAAAGAGCCCACATTGCTTCAGTAATTATCAGCCAAGGACACCATAACAGTGTTCACACAACAGAAGAATGCAAAAAACAAAGGAGCCATTCAGCAGCAGTAACACCCTAGGTGTTTTCATAGCTACAACCATCTTGTGAGCTGACACAAGCTGCTGAATGAAATGAAAGGTAACCACCGCAGGCAACCAGGTGCTTCTCTCATTACCAACGTGTCTGTTGCAAGCACACTGAGCGGGGCTGTGTATGCATTCATGGTATTATTGGAAACAAAGACTAATAAACTCAGATGGCTCTGTCTTTAATACACATTTGACAGTGATGATTGGGTCAAGTGCTACAGTTTATCAGATAGTAGGTTATTAGGAGTTGGTCTGTTTCATAAACGAAATGTATTTGCACATAGGAATACGTGAGTGGTTTAAGTTGCAACTATTTTTTAGATCAAACAAAAGTGCAACAGGGCATGTTTATAGTTCAGGAGTAAGTCAAATGCACTGTCACTCTGACCTATTGCCTGCCTTCACGGTCAACAGTAAAAGCTGCTACAGTACATTTCTCTCTCAAAACATGTTATCACCATAAAAAATTTCATATCAGTCGATATCGATAATTATCACGATAAATGTTAAAACATTACTTCTTTCAAAGTTAAAGGCTGATTTTTGCTCCTAAGGGAAAGTTCAAGAAACCAGATGGTTATAGTCTATAACCATATATATATAGTTGTAGTTTAATTATTCTTTATTGTCAGAACATGATGAACTTTAAATAAACACGGACATTTCACCATCATAAGCTCAGTGCACGGTGCTGTAAAACGCTGATATGACAGTTTGCTGCTGGGGAGTATTCTGGCCCGGTGCTAGCTGACGGTCCACACCATGGACTGTTTATTTACAATACCGTCCACACTAACACTCGTTTGGGACGTTTGGTCATTTATTGCCTTCAGTGTGTTCTAAAATTAATTAATACTTAAAGTCTATGGTTCTAACGTGTGATATTGTTTCAAATGGTGGAAAAGGTTCGTGTTGTTGCCCGTTTTAGCTGCACTTGTCTTCGGCACAGTTAACAGAGGACTCTGTTTTTTGTCAGAATGTAAATAACCAAAATGTCTCTAAACTCCGGAAGTTGAGTGGCCTTTCTTGTCGTCTTGTTTTCTCCTGCTTTGAGCCGGTACACTCAGTGTTTTCTTTGGTGTCACTATCGCTGATCTCGGCTGTGTTTCCATTCCGCTCTCTGTAAGCCCGCCTACCCATATCCCTGTGACAGTCTAAGGCGCATTGAAGAACGGGGCTGTTCTTTTTAATACAAGTAGCCTTTATAAAACTGATGTATAATTTAAGAGGACATTATTTTGGCTTGTTTATGCACTTGTTAGAAAGGAAAACAACGTGGAAATGTAAACATATTACAGACTGTGATTCATTTCCGTGACATATGGTCATGGAGTGTAGACGTGATGTGTATTTTTTCTTGGTTCTCTTTTTTTTGTTTTTGATTTTAAAGAGGGGTCTGGGCAGTTAATAACGCACACACTCGCACCTGCCTGCACGTGCACTGAGGGCTAATACAGTAACTGCGTGTAATTAATTGCCAACGTCCGGACCGCACTGAACGCACCGATTGTCTTCGGAGGCTCTGTGCAACACAATGAAAAATTGAGTAAGAACAGGTCAGAAATATACTAAGGCGGCCATAAATTTACTTAGGCGGCCCGCCCAGGTATCGTCTGTGTGTGGGAAATACTGTCCCGTTTTTAAAAAGTTTCACTTGCGACCCCATAATCACAACAGGCGAGCCTCATGTGGGCGGAGGCTTCATACCAAGGCAGAAAGCAGCTGAACAAAACAACAATAAGAACAGCATAAGTTCTGCCTTTAAGACCTAACAGCAGACATCTATCCTTTGTCTCTCGTCACCTGCATAGTGTAATGTACAGACCTGCGACATGTTTAAGGGGAAATCGAGCACCTACGAGTTCATTGGTCCTAAAAGCCAAACATATGGTCAGAAAATGTACCTAGACAGCGCGCATAGCTTAACATGCTGCATCGCTAGATCCCACAGTTCCAGTGTTGCCAAAACCCACCCTACTCTGTTTCTGATTGGCTACTGTAATAACAGGTTAGGTTGAGAACGAGAGCTGCGTACTCGCAGAACATCGTTGAACTCCATTTACTCAATCCTTATCAAGCGCATCCCACATGTATTTATTTCTATATTTTTTTCTTCACTACCTCACGGTGCCGGAGAACTTTAACCCCTGTGAGTAAAAGTGGATAAGAAAAGTCCTGAAAAGCAACAGAACCACATCAAATCTACAGTGAAACTTAGAGCTACATGGGTTACAATCATTTAAAAAAATACACTTTTTTTTCCACTTGATTGTTTGAAAGAAAAATCGCTGTAATGATCATATAACATAAAATATGCATTTTGTTTTGGTGGCTGATGACGCAATCACACACCTTTGTTCTTGGTGTAAATCCCAGACGAGGCCATTCTTATTTTTCTTCACTGCTATCACTTAAACAATAATAATTAAGAACATCATGTCCACTTTTCTTCAAATAAAAACTATTAAAAAGGGTACAATTAGATCTTTGTTTATATGAGGGTTTAGGCCATAGGGCAGTAACTGAGCAAACATGCTGTGAAAGCATGTTTTTCAGTCGCTAAAATTGAGAAACTAACCTCACGGCTGTGTGTCAGCACAGAGGCTTGTACCAGTGTGCAGGCTGTAAATGAGCAGGAAGAGGGTAGAAGTCTTGTCAAAAGCCCAGCCATAGGAGATGATAAACAATCCAGCTGAAGTCAGCCATAAGGAGAGTCTGGCTGTCAGTCCTCTTACCCTAGAACAGCCTGGGGTTATCATGACGTGCCAGAACATTTGGTGTGAGCGTTTGACTGCTTCACCTCCTAATCGTGCCTCCTCAGGGCAGTGATCTCTTGGGAGACTTTCCATTCTCTCCTCTTCCTGCTCCTCCTCTTTCAGCTGCCTCCCTGTTGTTATATTGATCTGCATAACTACGGATAGAGGAAAATGTTAAGTATGCTTTAACAGTGGATGTGCCCTTCTCATTGAGTAGTTGCTAACGTTACTCGGTTATCGTCAAGAACGATCAATCAATCAATCTTTATTTGTGTAGCCCTAATTCATAGCAAATGTTATCTCAAGACATTTTACAAAAGAGCAGGTCCAGACCTTACTCTTTGTTATAGTAACTGAGTACACATTCCTAGTTGTGTGTGATTTGATCTTGGGTATTTGTATTTTACTGTTATTTCTTCCTATCATCACAAATAATGTGTTCAAAATCTGGTCCCTGTTCTAATCTGCTGACAGCTCTGTTCTTCCATATAATGTATACTCTGGGCAAAGCAAGCCTCGACAAAAAAGACATTTCAACTGCACAGTGAACTCTTGACTGCAAGACCCTAACATGTGTATAACGTTTGAGAACTTTTTTTTTTTGACTAGCATAATATAGTGTGAAAGTAAATCCCTCAAACCATGATAATTTGTCATTGAATGTTCTCTTAAGATCTGGTGCTTTGCCGCTGTGCATAACCTGTCAGCACCTGTGTGCATTGCCTGTCAGCACCTGTGTCCGATCGGACTTAAAGCTGCTCGTTTACACTTACTGACTTGTTTCCTCCGCTCCAGATCCTTGCTTGTGTTGTTCTTTCTCTCTTCTGTACATTGATTTGAATAAAAGCGTCTGCTAAATGAATTATAGAGTTGTATAAGGATGGCTGTCAAATGGAAAAGGCCCGTTTACATCTACCTCAAAGTGAGCACTAGGGAGTATTTTGTGCTCAAACATTCCCCATTTGGTATCACAAATTGCAGCAGCCAATCAACACCAGTTGCTAATTGTAGCTCTGTAACCACCAGTGTTGGTGGGGTAACCAACACTACATCTGTCTAGGCACCAAGTCTGAGGGATCAAGCACTTCATCTGCCACTTCTCAGTAATTTCTTGGAAATCACTTACCCATAATCAAGAAGATTATGGGTTAAATGGTATGGTCTTGTGGTTGTGACAATGGTTATAAATGTTGAAATGCACAGTAAGATATAGCTAAAAATACCTCTATGCACAAAGCTTCAGGTAAGAACGGAGTACAAGTGCTCTAGGCTCCATTATCACACTGGACGTAGCATTAAATGTTGCTGAAACTGTATTTAATAACTCAACCGTTTTCAAATCTACTGAGCTCTGTGTCCATAATCATCCATAGCCATATCAACTAGAGCTGAGCGATGATGGAAAAACTGACATTGCGATTGTTTTTCTTGTCATGATATGTACTGAGATTTTCCACCCCAAAAAAATATTTTTATGTAGATCGATAAGGATTTTCAATAAAACGATCTTACTCATTTGTTCTTTTGGTCCTTACCGTAAAATCAGGAATATAAATTGCACCGATATATAAGACACAGTCTGTTTATTGGGATTAAACAGTCTTACTGCATGACCATTTCCATTGCGTTCAGCAAAGTACACAACATGCAGTTTCTGTGCAGCTGTGTTTCATCTGTTTTCGCTCTCAGGAGTTTGCACTCCTACTAGCTACAGTACGTTAGTTGAGCTCACAACCTACATTGACAGTTGGGACGTACTAACCCTTGAGTCTCTCTGCCCACCTCTGCTGGTCACTTGTTGATTGTATTTAAGGGTTTTTCAATCAAAAGAGCACTCCAGAAGGTTTATTTACTGAACAATATACCACCTTTTTTTTTTAATGCATGATTATGAGGGAGAAAAGATGTTTAAAAAGTTGCGCTGCCAGCATGCTCTTCATCGCTATATATCCCACTACAGCTTGCAATACACATTGATTAGGGTTGAATTTTCAATCGCATCAGGTCGCATGCGTGTGATGAACAAGCTGCACTCGCGCTAATGACGCCGAGTGGGTCGGCATTTTATACTGGTATCTTGGTCGTGCCGGTATATTACATTTAGAAGCAGACAACTTTTTTGGATGAAAATCGGGTATCAAAAGTGCGTCTTATACACATTATTTTGAGTAAGTCATTTTGTGATTTCATTTCTTAACCCCTTCCCTTTTTTTAATTTCACACTGGGTCCAGCCCTCTAACAGCAGCTCTGACACACACACACAGATACGAGACAACATGTGAAGGAGAACAGGAGGGAGCGACATGTTTCATCATGAACTGGACAAATAAACTTGTTGCTTGCAATTGTGTTACTTGTACATCAACAACCTTCTTAAGATGTGTTGTGTTTAGTTTGCATGACCAGCCCAGTGATAACTCATGATAAAAAGAAAGCTCTCTGTAACCCATTTCCCTGTGTGCGTAGCAGGTGTAGCCACTTAAAGTACACAATCAGCGTAACAGCCACTCTGTTAACGCTCCTTAATGGTCTGTATAGGTGGTCATTAGCGCAGCAATGGCGATGTTTGGGAGAATAAACTCTTTTTAAATCTGCCTCGCGTAAATGAGCGTCTGCTTCAAGCGTCATGCTGGGGCATGTGACGGCAGCAGCGTCTCCTGTATGTCTATATTTTACATGCAAGAGACACACAGACTGCATGCACAACAATCAGTTCTGTCACCACTGCAGTTGATATCAGACAGACTTTTTTTGTGAATTATTCATGGAAAAGAGAAAACTGGAGGTTTTGTTTACATCTAACGACATGAAAGTGGGAGCATGACTTGTTTTAGGTCACGATTGTCATCACACACCCTGCGATGTGAATATTGTACATGTGCACATCGCAATTGCAATTTTAATACGATATATCGTTCAGCCCTCATATAATCATACAGAAATATCTGCAAGGCAGAATTACTCTTTAATTCCGAGTGTTTGGTTTCAAAAGATGCAGCAACAGTTGTGTAGTGAAGTATGAAAACATTTGCAGTAATTGTTTAGCAGCCTGCGTTTTATTGCCAACACTCATGATTGTAATAAGTTATAACCAGATGATGTAAAAAACACAATGATGACTGAAATAAATAACTTTTTGTTGTAAAATTGCAAAGACAGCCCCAGTAAAGATGACATTCGGCATAACATTTTCAGCTCTAATCATTGTCACGGTGTCACAACTCTTTTCTCCCTCCATGTTAGCATCTATTTCCGTGGCAGAGGCAGGCTGTTTGTATGTGGCCTCTGTTGGCCACATCTTCCTTTGTGGCTTGTTGTTCTGCGCATTTCTGAACCCACCCATTTATTTTGGTTTGTCATAAACTATATTTATCTTTTTCACTCTGACAAGTGGACTTAAAAAAGAACATAGTGTTAAGACCAAAGCCCAACAAGCTCTCCCTTTCTGGCTTTCTCTCAAAGTCTGAAGCATTACTGTAAGCCTGGAGTATGTACAGTGCCACCATTCTCTAAGCCAACATTTTGATTATTCATGCAATGCTTTAAGTGGCATGTAATTGAACTCATAAAAAGGCTTGTTGGTCAACTTGTTGACAAAGACGTGGCCTAAATACAGCTTCTAATGTCTAACGAGGCACACATGCGGATGCTCAGGCAAAAAAAACACGGTGGGAAATAAAGATGAAAAAAGTATAAGATAGAACACAGTTTCTCAAAAACTATCCCAATATGAAGCTTCTATAAATGTTCTCAATATGAAGCTTCCATGTTCACATAAACTGGTGTTTTGACCTGGACACCACATGTTAAAACACAGCAGCCAGGTAACACTGGCTTCCACCACATTAATACACACTTTGTTCTCACAACTTTATAAAAACAGATCAGTCATCTTGACCTTTAGGGCTCCTAGTTTTGAGGCTTTCTTTCAATCATTTTATCTTCAAAAACCAAAGAATAGCCCATATCTTATTCCAGCCCTTACAACAGTACACTGTGTTCCATCACCATCTGTCCCCACCTTTGCTGTTCGGTAAGGTCCCACCGCGTGTGGAGGCTGTGTACCTCCAAGCGGGCGGCCAAGGTTCAAGTCCGACCTGTGGCTCTTTTCACGTTAGTCATTCCCCACTGTCACTCCCTGTTTCCACTGTCCTAAATCTAACCTACAGTATATAAAGGGAAAGGCCTTTAAAAAAACAACCGCTCCCCCCCTAAAAAAAGACAAAAATAGTGACAGTTGTCAGTAATGAACAAGTCCTTCGTAGGGTGAACGTGCATTTGGGGATCAGTGTCTCATATTTTACTATCAGACAAAATGATAAGCAGAGATTGAAGGGACGCCCTGCCCGGCCTCTAGCTCTCTGCTGAGAACTTTTTACTTGTGATCCTGTTAAAGCGTTGCCACCACATCAGCGTAATGCCATAATTACACTTAGAAATGACATATTCAACGAGTGTTGTAGTTTGAATACCGTGTTCTTCATGAAAATACTCTTAGACGACTCACACTTTGGCGAGAGCTGGGGAAAGTACAACGTTTTATGATGGTGGTCGCCTCATGATTTTATTTGCAGGAAAAACCAGTTTTAACACGAGCATGTCATTCAGAATGGGAAAGATTGAGTGTGTCACTGGGACGCAGGGACAGTGGACTGACTTTGTTATTTTAGATTGTATTGTGTTAGAGAAGCAGGACAAACCCAACATCACTGGGAAGAAACTGAATACGTACTTTTAAACAAGAAAACACTTCTCACCAATTGTCCTTCTACATTACAATGACAGAACCCACTTGTTGTAGTTTTGTTCTCATTTTGCTTTGATTCCACAAAAAGGAAAATTGTCTCTGTTTTTCATTTGAAGATAATTACCATGTTAGTTTTTTGCTGACTAGCCCATTTGGGCTGTCTCCACATTGGTGCTGTCACATGACTGCAGACTATACAGGGCGGTCATGGCAACGTGTACCGTGTAACGGTTTTAAGTTGATCTTTAACTTGGTTTGCTCGGACTCTTGTTGCTCTTTAAAGAAGAGTGCTGACAAAAAGAAAACAGACCATTTTGTCCACCCACACAAACTTCTCTCTTTCTCCAACATTTTGACAGGCCCACTCCAAAGAGCATTACACAGACTGAGCGAATAAGCCACAGATAGAACTTGGATGCTTAAATGATGCAAGAGGGTGGGCAGCTACTCAGGAGGATGAATCAGAATTTCTCAGTGCATGGGTATACACTCTAAATATGAATTATTAAGTGGCTATCATATCCCCCCATAGTATGAAAATAAATCCAGGAGTGGATGGGATGAGAAGGGGCAGAGGTAGTGGACCTGAATACTGATGTTGAAAGAGATCCCACAGGAGATTCAGGTACTTAAAGGCCGCCAAGGAGCTTGCTTGGATCTCCCACTGCAAGTGCCTGATCGCACCTTTTAACCTTTGACATGGCGGATCACACAACAGTCTGATCACCACCATCAGTGCTTAGCTATCTAACTTGACAATAAGTTTCCTTTGATGACCTAGTGAAGCAAAGTTACTGATAAAAAATACCAATGATGACATCTTTCTTCAATATCCATTTGAGAGAAAGATGATGCAAAATGACTATCCTAAATTAGTAGAATAGTAGCAATTTGAGACAGTACATTCATTATTGAATGTTACCATGTTTAAAAAAACGGAACAAAAGGGCAGTCAATGACAGTTGTTTATGTCAGGATATCCCCAACAATGCTTCAAATATATATCCAGAATCGCATGCAAAAAAAAGGTATGCGAAAAGCCCACCAACATAAGCGAATAAAAGAGAGTATATGCTATATATGCTATAAATGCATATATACAACATAGATACAGGTTTAAATATATCATGAAACGCCTGTAGCTTAGTGGTTAGTGCTCGCGCCCCATGTAAGGAGGCTTTAGTCCTCCAAGCAGACGGCCCGGATTGGAATCCAACTTGTGGCTCCTTTCCTGCATGTCATTCCCCGCTCTCCCTCCCCAATTTCTCACTCTGCCTTATCTCTAACTAAAAGCCTAAAAATAAACCTTTAAAAGGTCACATTATGCTAAATACACTTTACTATGTTTTTCTAACACTAATATGTGTCCCTAGCCCGTCTACAAACCCCCCAAGTATGAGAAAAGTCCATCCGTCTTTTGCCTGCTCCACTTTTCAGAAAATATGTGCTCAAACAGTCCGTTTGGAGATTTGTGATGTCACAAAGGGAAGTAACCCCTGCCCTAGGTGGGGGACACTGCCACAGCTAGGTGTCTGTTCTACCCTCTGAGTCAGCATTCAAGAAAGCTCGAGTAACCCAAGCCCTTCTGGAGAGGCGTGGTAGGAATTATAAAATACAAAATCAGAGTGGATTTTTAACAACAAACTTCAAAAGACATGCTTTGGTGAGCTCTGAGACTTAACACAGCTAGATGTAAACTTGTCGAAAAGGAGTGGGATATGTGAACTTTAAAAAAATATACATATATCATAACTACGGCTGGACGGCAATTTGAAAATGAGTTTGTTTAATATGCAAAAGTTGACATCTACATCCTGAGGAAATGCAGTTAAACTACTAAGGTTAAGCTTCGTTGTTACTATCAAAATAAATGCAGACATGGTAATCAAGACCTACAAGTTTAACCTCTGTAATAAGCTTCGAAGACTTGACTACATTTACAGAGCAGATCCCTGTAGCCCATAAACATGATACCTAAAAGGGACTCTAATGCTTGATGAAACAGAGACAAGAGTGCTATGAATTGAATATCCAATCTCAAACCAACTTCACAACTCATAAAGATTTAGCAGCAGTTAGCTGTATTTTTAAACGTGATTTTAAAAACTGCAGTTAATCCGAAAATGGCATACGTGCCAAACTGAAGCGGATTAAACAAAAGCTATTGAAGTATAATACTTTGGAGGGTAGCATGCACATGTGGTCAAATGGATAAAATTAATAAACTGTAATGTAGTTATACAATTATAAATGTATTATAAGTATGTAAAGTTTATAAAACACCTATCAAGAGCAGACATCACAAAGTGCTAAACAATTAAAGATGAATTAAAAAAGAGATTGAATACAGATAATTACATAATATCACACAGACAGATCAAACAAAGTCAAGTCTAAAAAAATGGGTCTTCAACTGCTTTTTAAATATGTCCACAGAGTTCTCCATTCTCAGTTCTAGTGGAAGACAGTTCCAAAGTTTAAGAGAAACAACCTGAAAGTCTAGTCTCCTTTAGTTTAGCAGACACTGAGCAGAATACCTCAGAGTCCTGCTGGTGTTGTACGGCTTCAAAAAGTATTCGATATTAGGGCCGGGAATGTTTGGGTGTCTCACGATTAGATTCGATTTCAATTCTTCGGGTCACAATTCGATTCAGAATCTATTTCGATTTAAAACGAGTCTGGATTCATGGATCCATGGATTCAAAGTCTATTTTTGAACTAGTACTTCACGATATACTCCAGTCATCTGTGAGAAGGGCTGAATTTCGTGGTGCTCCATTTGGCATTCTACTGAGTTAAAGAGCTAGCCTTAGCACTTAGCAGGGACGACTGAGTAGCCAAAAATAAAATTAGATTTTTGGAAGTTATGAATCTATTTAAAATCTCAGAAGATAAGAATCTCGATTTTTACATGAATCGATTTTTTTTTCGACCTCTACTTGATATACTCGTAAGCAGGTTCTTGACCATGCAGTTCTCTGTACACAATCACAAGAATTTTAAACTGGATTATGAAATGAGATTTTGTCACCAGCTTAGCAGCAGCATTTTGGACCACTCGTGGACCGTTCAACAATGTAATGCTAAGATATGTGAACAGAGAATTACAGTAATCAAGTCTTGATGAAACAAAGTCATGAATAATCATATCTAGCTCAGCTCTGGATACATACTACAATTCTACAATTCTACAATTCACTTATTAGACGCTTTTATCCAAAGCGACGTACATCAGAGAGTAAGAACAACACAAGCAAGGATCAAGGAAAAATAAAGGAACAATGTCAGTAAGGACGAACGATCAGCTTTGAGTCCGATTGGACACACAGGTGCTGAAAGGCATTGCCCAGAGGCAAGGCACAACATTAATTGCCTATCTGAGACTCTAATCAGTATATAAACCATCTTATACGTCGTCGTTTTCAAACAAAAACAAAAACCATCATCATTACCATCATTACATCAATACTATCGAGATCACCATCATTAAGTTAAGTTAGTAGGTATTCCTGAAAGAGCTGGGTCTTTAGCTTTTTCTTAAAAGGTACAGAGGGACTCTGCAGATCGAATGAAGTTTGGAAGTTCATTCCACCACCGGGGGGCAACAGAGGAGAAGAGTCTAGTCCTCGTCTTTGGACCCTGTTGTGAAGGTTGGATCAAACGCCTTTCATTGGCAGAGCGTAGTGGACGGGAGGGAGTGTAGACGACATACTACATAAAGGGAAATGTAATAAAGATGTAAACAGGTAGGAACCAGTAGCAGCATCGTGCGGTCGTAGGGATGACGCTCTCCTTGAGCCTGTTGCTTTGGAGCTGGATGCTGCAGTACTGTCTGCCAGATGGCAGCAGGCTGAACAGTTTGTGGATTGTTGAGCGGAGTCTTCAATGATCCTGTTGGACATCTTCCTATCCCGCTGGGAGTAGAGTTCCTCCATGGATGGAAGTTTCATGCTGGTTATTTGCTGAGCCTACTCTGTAAAGCACGTTAATAACGGTTACAACAGCCTTGCCAGGCAATGATGCAGCCAGTCAGGATACTCTCTGTACTGCACATAGAGATTGTCTATGTATCCCCGGAGTCCATGTTGAGCCACCACAGCCTGCCGAAGAAGAACAGCTGTTGTCGAACATTTTTACGATGATGTCGGTGTATTCATTGAGTCAATTTTTCGCTGCTGTGAACCTTGAGGAATCTGAAGCATGTAGATTCTCTCCATTGCAGTTTCATTGATGGAAAGGAGATGTCATTTTCCCTATCACATTCTGTAGTCCACAATTATGTCCTTTATTTTGCCTACACAGAGATGGAGGTTGATATAAGGACACCAAGATGTCAGGGTTCTACTTCCTACTAAATAGGCGATTCATTTCCAATGAACCTTTGAGATCCCTGCTCAGTAGTGCTTTTTTTTTACTGCCATTTCAGTGGTTTAGTGGGGCACAAACATGATCCATCCAACAACCTATGTTTTTTTTGTTTTTTTGTCTACTTTCCGGCAACAGCAACAGGTAATCCCAGTTGTAGATTTGTTTTGGTTTGCTGATTGTTTCCTTTGCACCTTCCCACCTAGTGCAGTAGACCTCATGTGTTTTCAGTAAAACATTGAGCTATAACATATTGAAATTTAGCAAACTATTAATTATTATCCCTGAATTATCTGATTTTAAAAATAGACATTATGTATATGTTTTTGGACATCTCTAAAATGCAATAGCTTGTCATTGTTAAGTCATGACTTCGCAAGGTTGATTGAAAGATAAACGTCTCAGTCTAGGAGACAAAATAAACAAGGAAATAAGAATCATTATGAGATTATGACTATGCTAAGGCAGGCTGTGAGTGCAGTATGTGAAAGACAAAAAGCTTGAGAGTTTTGGAGCTAAATGTTATTGAGCATTTCACCACAAGATGGGGTTTGTCTATGAGGACTTATTCCTCTCTGCAAATACTCCTGTGGCACAGGTACTAAGTGCCCTGGAACAGTCAGTACGCCAGATCACATTGAAAGGCAAATTGTGCTTGTTTCATCATACTCCTGGAATAAACCTATACCTACACAGAGGCACATTTGAGTACTTATCCACCACAAAGTGGAAGAATGGTTGTCCACTTTACACGACTGCAAATGTTAAAAGTAGACTAGCTCTCCTTTTTTTTCTTGGAAACTGCTCTTTCATTTAATAGACTTAGCATGTAAAGCATTGCACAGAGAAGAACTGCTGTATCAGTCCCGGACGGGTGATTGGTGAAGGTAATTAAGCAGGAAAATATACAGAGCACAGATAATGATAGGCAATCATCATTTTGTTTCACTTTACTATTAGTTTCAGTTTATGAAAAAAATATTCTGATTAACTTCTTTGAGACGATATAAAGCAGCCCACGTCATGTGGAAGAAGCATCCATGTTTTGTTAAAAATGAATCTAAGATTTTGAAAATAGATTTATGTAGTTTGAAAGTTTCGGAGTAAAACAGACACACAAAGCATCCCCATAAACATAATTCACACTCACCGGCCTGTATGTGCAGGGCTTGAGAGAAAGATGCTCTGAAGTATTTGTCTGAGTTAACTCAGCAAACATGGAAGTATACAGTTATTGCACAGATGACCTCATAGCTTCATGACCAAGAAATACAGAAATAAGACGACTGTTAAATCACGCCTTTCTCTAGCAGCACAACTGTTGCTAGCTAGCAGTTTAATGTTTTTGTACACTGCCAGGCAAACAACACTAAAAATCAGAAGCCAAGATGGCACATCACTGTTCATAAATTCAGCAGATTGGGATCAAGCTGAAGGCAACAGACATACTTGGAACTCTTTAAAAAAACCCATTGCTTGGTTTTATGTATGTAAAACGGATATTTTGTACTCATACATTTATCCAAAAGCACGGAATTCTAACCTACCGTATGAAAGTTTATATCTTGCCTAGTTATGCTACAAAGGCCAAGTGTAACGAGGAAACATCTGGAAATCCATTGCCCAACAAAGGACTGTTCAAACGAATTTAGATTTAAGACTACAATACATTTTCTACACATCAAACCGTTTGTTGTAGCATAGAGATGAATAGCTCACTGAAGAAAAGATATTTCATGGTCCTAGGTCACACCAGATCTAAGCTGTAACATCTTTACACATCACACTTGATCATATGGCCCTAAAAGTCCAAACCGCTGTAAGACTGAACCTTTGGGAGAGGAGCCAACCAACTCTCAAACATGTGTGAAGCAGCATTCAGCCAGGCAGTGTTGAGCTACATCCAGCATATGGTTTTAGTGATGCTAAAGTATGCGAAAATACCAATATTACAAAAACAGATACTGGCTGACTTTACATCCAGAGGATCAAAGCTACAACCACAAGAAAATGCACCTATAAAACTACATCCTATAAGACAATATATAGTTCTTAAAGTAAATAAAAAACAGTACCTATTTTGACATCAAATATCTGCAGTTGAATGTATTGGGCCCCCATTTGGGGTTTTTTCTTTGAGGACACAGTGACATCTACAAAACTTGGCTCATTAAAAAAAGAGACCACTGTTATTACAAATGAATAGGACTGATGATATTAGCTGAACTAAGATCAAGTACCAGCACCAGTACTGTGTTGTTACTGAGAGACTGTCTTCGGCTAATTCAGGGTGCTTACAATACATTGAAACTACAGTAATTTAAAAAATACCATGAATAAGAACTGAATGACTTTTTTCCTCAATATTTACCCCCTTTCCTATAATCGTTAGATAATTACTTTAAGAAAATGCGGCAAAACAGTGCCTTCTTAGCTGACAATTTAAATGATATAATAGATATCATTGAAAGACTACAAAAAAGAGAAACCAAGAGAACAATGGAGAGCATTTGCTGTTTGTCTGACCGTTCATCGGCCCTATAATTCACTCTTTATGTTGTGATGTCTTGAAATAGGATTTTACAGCCACTGCTCTTATTTCCACATTAAACACAATCTTGTTCTGTATAAGCCTGTTAAGAGAGTTTCCAAAGGTATCATGCAAGCTTGGTCCCAAAGCTCCAAAACTACACAACAAAGCATAAAGCCTGCACAGCTGCCAGAGTCTGACCGTCTGTTTTCACTATCACAGCCGACTGTTTGTTCTTTTCTTCTCTCTATATATCTCTTCTCTTTCACACCTCTTCCACACTCTGAGGAGGATAAAGAAGGGGGCAGTACAAGAGGGAGCGACTAGAATTCACCTTTTATCCTACAAAATGTGTGCGGCAGGTAGAGTTTGGGATGGGAAAGAAGTTAAAGGAGTAACTTAAGTAGCTGGGAAAATTTGAAATAAAAATTGAGTTGTAGAGATACACAGAAAGAAAAGTGAGCAACTTAGTAGAAGAAGAAGAGTGGGGTATTTTTGTCATGTGTCTATGTGTCATGTTCTGTGAAATGAGGGGAAATGTTATAAAGTCTTACCAGAGAGAGACTGATAGCATTGATACAACTTTCATTTTTACTTTTATGAGCCAAACTTTAAAAGTAGTTTAATTTCTGAATGAGCCACCAACACAGCTGTTGTAAATGAATGGGGTGAATTGCTTCCTTAGGTTTTTTACACAGACACATTTCAAACTCTGTGAAAATATAAGTCCACTATACGCCCTGAAATATCTCATGTCATTTGCATGTTATCGTACTTATCAGTTTTCCTTTCCATCCTAAACGTGGCTCCTCAAATCTTCAACTACAGAAACTATATTAAGCTGTAAATGATTCTCTTTAGTTTACTGAAGAAAGTCTGCGCAAAGGAGTGTAAGTCAAGTATGCTTTGTGTACCGTTAAGTTCTTTAAGTGAACTGAAAGCTACGCTAGTCCTGTTGACCAATCACAGCTGTCGGACCACAGGATAACTAACTATCTGGTAGAGACACCACAAAAAAACTGCTCAGAAAATCTCCATATTCACTCTGAGTGGGTGATAATACACTATATGATATAACAATAGAATACAATACTTAAAAGAAGAAGTGTCTGGAAGCCTCTTGATTTGTCTGCTGCTAGCTAAACTGTTGAGTGCTATGAGAATATGTTAATGCACTGCCGCATATTAGTTGATATGACAGGTGGCGGCTGGGGGAGAGAGAGAAACTAGTTTGGGTCTCTCATGTGGTGCATCACTCTTGGTGATGAGAGGTAAATTAACACAGCTGCAAGAAAAGAAAAAATATTGTCCAGTGTTGATAAAAGGACATTCAGGTGTTTACTTCTACGTTGGTCCTTACTCAGGGTTTCTTTGCAAACAGTTTTGAGGGAAATCTATCATGGACTTGGTAATCCATACTATGAACTTGTAAAAGGTTTCTCTGCTCCGGGGTAAAGTGCTGAGGACAGAGCTTGAGAATACAATCTCCCTGCTTGAGACAGACAGTAAATTAAGAAGAACGTACTTGAGATGAACTCCTCATCAGCCGCCAGACACAGACAATCCCTCTGGTGACTGGTGAAGGGTGTTCTTTGGAGAGGAGTTTAACATCATCGCGTCTGATTGACTGGGCTCTCAACCACTGTAGGTTAAGGGGGCTCCTGGGGTTAGATTGGTCAGACAGAACAGAAGAGAGACCGAGAGAGAGACAGAAACACCGGTAGGGGAAGAGAGAGAGGAGGCCCTTCAGTAAATGGGCAGTCCACAGAGACTTGCCTAGCAGTCTAATAGAGCCTCATCACAGCCAGTCTGTCAGTCAGTCAGGTGAAACACAGTCTAACAGGGTCCTAATGAAGACAGCTTCACGCCGAGTTGTCTCGAAACTGCCCCGCTAAAATGCAGACATACTTATTACCTGTCTTCTGTGGAATAATGCCCAATCAAAGTCACTTACAACAGCAGAGGAAGATCCAACTTTAAGACCAAAGCAGACCACAACAGAAGAAATGAACTAAAAAGCAGCAGACAGTACAGAGTACAGTAGCACTGTACATCTGAAGTATAGTTGTTGACACAATGCTGCAGGCTAAATGCTGAAGATAATTACAGCTATGCTGACTCAAAGAGTGCATCAAGTAATACCCTTAAGATGTAATGTTCTAGTCATGCTGTACTTCAGGTCTTGTGAAATGCCTCGTCCCATCAAAACATACAATGATAAAATTGAACGTCACATTTTTTATTTGTTTTCTTTGGCTTTTTATGTAACCCTTTTGTTTTGCATGGTAAAAAGACCTTTAACATGTAAATTACTGCAGTTTGTAAATGTTTCCCCAGTCCTATTAATAATACAAAACCATGACATTGCTTAACGGAGCCATTAAAAATGCATATGCACATTGGGAAACTGAGTTTCAACAGATTTATTATATATTCCCAACTAAATACTCTAGCAACGGGCCAAGAGGGAATTCTGAAGATGATTGAAAGACAAATCTTGTGGAAGCTAAAAACTAAGTTTAAATCTTCACAACATCTTCATTCATCTATCTCAAACCTTTGAAACACCTTTTAGAGATTATCTGGGAAGTTTTGCACAAATATAGAAATAAATGCCTCTACTTCCCAAACCCTGTTGTATAGAGTTGAATGTCGGTAGGATTCTGTCGATACCGTTAGCTACCGTGACTGCTTATTGATACCAATACTTATTCTTCATTATTTGGTACAAAAAAATAAAAACATAACATGAAAGATTTCATGTCAAATCTAATTTATTTGTACTGCTTTAACACCTGAATCAAATACTCTCCACTGAATTCAACCTAATGCACAAATCTTACATGAATATAAAAAAACATGCCTTCATGTTTGGCTATAAACCACACATGAAATATGTAACTTGAAATTTCCGCACACAATAAATGCATTAATGTTATGTTTAAGTTTCAGAGAAACATTTGCCATTCATTTTCAGCTGATACACTATGTAAATGTCATTTTCAATACACTCCTCAGACAGTTTAAATAACCTTGGAGACTCAGACAGTAGCATACAAACTCTTGTGGTTTGACCTTTTAATTAGGCTGATAATATGTAAAAGTCTACTGTGCTCTGTGAGGCTTCTCTGGGGGTGTCGGAGCTTTTCTGTCGCACAAAACACACTGATGTGTAAAAGTGAGATCGCATGTGGACAGAGGAGACGCGACCTGAAGAAACAGTGAAGCATTATGTAAATCTGGATGTATGAACAATCGTCCGCAGGTTGAAATGGCATCATTGGATCCTCGTATTATTAGGAGCTAGCAGAAAATAATTCTTTGATAATTATCTTTCACTTATCATTTTGCCTGGATAGATGGGTGTTATGTATAAAGGTAATTCGCTGATTTTTCGATTCATCGTACACACACACACGTCTGAGTAGCTTTTATGGAAAACATTTTAAGGCTTACTGTGCGATTGTCACGCAGCTAACGCCAGTGTTTTCTGAATCCGCCCGCAAAACCGATAAGCCCTCTCTGTTCAATTCAATTCTTCTTCTTACCTTCAATTATTTAGCTCATATATATTGAACACCAAAGTCTGCCCTCAGCTAAGCCTCTGCACACACTGAGGGGCGGGGCCGACACCGACAGATAGACAGACATCTTTTTACTGCTCATATTTTGATTTGAAACTTCTAAACTGCTTAAAAAATGTACAGGAAAGGCGGGCTGCAACTTGTTAATTCAAACTATTTTATCAGACTCAACAAGAGAAAAAAAGAAGCCAACTTTTATAGCATGACTAGTCTGCTGTTTTGCTGGGAGCCAGCGCTTATGGAAAGCCCTGCATTAAAAATGAGGGACTGGTAACATAAATACCCACAGGAGCACCGTTTGTCCATGAGCTTCATGGTTCTCTCTGCCAATCAAGTACTGGTACTAAAAAGTACCAGTTTTTGGTACCCATCCCTACTGTTGTACTACTTACAAGTTTTCCCAAAGATGCAACAGCTATAGGTACGGGTTTTGTGTCATCTTCTTTATGGTGTTTATGAAGATTTCCCCTTATGCTGTTTGAAGTCCCTCACAAAAAATTTGAAATGCTTATATGGAAGGTAGATAAGCTGGTGAGCCAATCAGAGAGCCACTGTCCATCCCAGCCCAGTAGCATTGCCCTAGGACACAGCCTCTGGGTGGCTCCTAACCAGACCTTGGCCTTCCGTCTCTACAGTAAGTGCTCTGTCACCGGGCTGCCAGGGGCTACAGCATATGCCACCAAATCCCTGGCGACTGCCCCCTGGTAAACAGAGGCCCAGCTAATGGAGGCATGATTTTCAGTGTACGTAAGTATGTCTGTCTTTCAGTGCACCAGACTGACCTTAAGCTGGCCCACTCTTCTTCACTGCCAAATGGCTTCACGGCTGGCCGACGCTGCACTGCCTGACTCACTACATGTGGAAAAATGAGATGACAAGAGGGGGAATGGGTTAGAGTGAGAGAGACAGAAAGACCTTCAATACTTTTCCTTGACCTAAGGGTTCTAAGAATTAGAAAAATTAGCTCTGTTAGTCAGATGCAAACAATGCAAGCTGAAGTGAACATTAGATGTGCAGTCACATAAACCTGGAAACCAGACAGATTTCTGAGCTCATGTTATATTTGTCCTTCAGCCATTGATAATGTTTTTGTTTTTTTTTAATCAAAAATGATTTGAGAGGATTCAGAATAATCATGATTTGACACCTGCACCCTTTTCCAAAGGGAAACTACCACTGTTGCAGTTGTGCAATAACACTTTTAAAACGGATAATTTTTCTAACGCCCATACAGGTAAAAGGTTTCCCATTAACAGCGTCATCACCTGTGCATCAACACATTATCGACTGTAAATGATATGCTGTCCCTGCCTTCTTGCTTACTGTATGTTGGGAAAACTACTAGAAAACTAAAACAAAAAGGGATCAGTGAACACAAAAGCACAATACGCAGAAATGGTCTGGATTACCCTGTTGCTGTGCACTTTAATGATGTGCACCATGGCATCTCCTCACTGCGTTTCTGTGGGATCGAACAAGTCACTCTCCCACACGGGGTGGGGGGGGGGGGGGGGAACAATGCTGGATTCACACTCTGCTAACACTGGCTCGAAAAGGACTTAATGATGAACTAGTTCTAAATAATTTTCTGTGATTCCTTTGTGTTTAACATGTTGATGTAGTTTTCATTGTTGTTTATATGTTCCAGTTCCAGACAGTGTTGGACACATATGGAATATGCACATTCATCAGGTATCGATTTATGTGTAGTACTTTATGATTGGACATGTTTGTCATTTTTGTTCATTTTGGTGACTATTCTATTTAGTGGGGACTAAGAATGAAAAATGATATTAGTTTACTGGCCTATTTGGAATTTTTGATCTACTGCAACATTTTAGATTTTGTATTTGGATTATAATTTGTCTGTAAACATGTTTATTTCTGCTGTAAAAATGGGCATTTCTGAATGGGTGTGTATGTATTCTGCATTGACTTCATTTTTCCACACTGGAGGTAGTCGCTTGGCACACAAGTGACATTTTTTTTGCTTTATGCTAAAACATTTCACTTCTTCTTCTCGTTACCTTTTCTTTTCTCTGGCAGTTTTGGCTTTTTTTGTGCGCTGGCCTGATTACTATACAGCGCTGCCACAACATCGGCATAATACTGTTATTGCAGTTAGATATGATAAATTCAGCGTTATTAATGAAAACACACATCAGACATTGACAAGGGCCGTAGGAAATATGCTAGAGGTGGCTGCCTGGCAGTTTGATATGCAGAAGAAACCCTGCATGGACAATTATACTTGTTTTTTGAGAAAGTACAGTAAACTCTGCACACATTATAATGATAAGGGCCTACAATCAACCTTGGTGTATTCTTATTGTTCAACATGTAAACTCAATCTTCATACATAATGACAGGCTTCCAAGCCGTCCACCTATGTGTAAACAGTCTGCAAAGAGTGCAGACTGGAAACTGTTGCACTGAGGATCTGACCCTGAGCCCTGGAAATCAAACCTTTCCATGTATTTATTTGTGTTGACTTTGTTTGTATTGCATGCATGTTGCTGCCAGTCAAGCCTGCCTTGCCCACGTAGTAGGCTGAAGCACAATCATAGAGAAAACAGTTGTAATAGACGCTTAGTACTTCTTTCCCTCACAATGGCCAGTGCCCAGTGTGTGTCTGCCATTCTGTGGGCATCTAACATAATTACAGGTTACATGGGTTTGTATAAGAGTATTGGGGTTAGATAAAGACGTCATTACTGTACACATACACTGTCGACACACAACCTCAGCACTGGGTACAAAGCAATCACTACACTTGTATTATCTTTCCAGTACAAGTCTATAATTAGTTTTCCCCTTGTTACAAAGTAGGCATATGTTTCATGGAAGAATGAAAAGAAACAGATTACTTCAAACCTTAACCCTGTCCTATTTCTCGAAGATAGTTTTTATAGCAGGCAAAGATAAGAGGGGAGCTACAGGGAGGGACTTTATAATGTGTCTCAGTATCAGGGAGCATGAGGGAAGTTCAGAGGAAGACTGGAATGAGGAGCCTGGGGCTTATGTCTTCAAATCACAGCTTTCCCAAGCACTGTCTCTGCTTCATAACAGTGAAGATGTTAGAGGGATGGGAATTAGTTTTGACAGTGTAAATTATAGATGCTCTTGCAGTTCTTGTGTGTTCATTACACAGACCCAGTAAAATATCAATAACACCAACTTAGAATGTCATCTCTGGTGGCAACTGTCCAACATTAAGCAATTAGTTTACAATACATTCCCCCTCTCATATCTACAAGGTATTTTAGGAGTGAAGGGGTTTATGCTTGGCATCCATAAAACATAAAGGGGTCACATTTAATTGCAAGGGAGAGAGGAGATTAGACAAGAATAATTATCTTTATAGCCTGGCGACAATATTTTATTTAACTTTAGCACTGGGTTTCTTGCTATGTTGGTCACTGGACATGAGAAAATGTTTTACCAGGGGTGCACCTAAGCAGGTTTCATGTCAACTGACAAATGGCAAACGCAATATGCCAGTTATTCCTTCTTCATTTGTTCAATTCTGATAGGCCAAAGGCATAAGGCTATTATAACTTTATCTAAAAAAAACTCTTTTTTCTCTTGCTGTGTTTGGGTTAAAACCAGTGTTTTGTTTTATGGGAATTGCAGCTCTGACACAGAGAAAACCAAGAGCTTGGGACAAGCAGGCAGTCAAGAAAATAGAAGGGGAAAAAAACAGAAAAATAAATTGAGTGAAACAGAGGGGGGGCAGGAGAGTGGTGTCATGGGAGCTGAAAGAGGCTAGTGCCATGCTACTGAGCGCCTGGAAGAGCACAGTCTCTGATTTCTTGCCTTTGTGCTTTTTTCTCCCTTTCAAAGAGTACTTGAAAGCTCTTCTGAGGTATCAGGCAGGTGGGAGTGTTATGGTGAGGCAGACTGGGGCCAAAAATGGGCATGGCTGGATAAAGCAGCTCCCTCTTTCTGCATCCAACACACAGGAGTCTGGGCCTCAGAGGTCCAAAGGCCCAGTGGCCCAGAGCTCCAGCCAAGCGTCTCTGAGGAGCCTTCAGCCGAGCAGAGGTGGAAATTGGAGGCGTGAGGCTGGGCACCCCGGATGAAGTCTAACCAAAGAAAACTGCCTAAAAAGTATCCACGTTAGGGAAAAGAAGAGGAACATTGATACACAAGAGACCGTTCCTGGACAATATTTTGTGTTTGTTTCCCTTCAGTACTGTATTTAAACTCACATGTGAAGCACCTGTAACAGTTACACTTTAGACAATAGCACATTTTACACTAAAAGTGCCCTGACTATGTTAACTAGCATTCTCATTTGTGCCATTGTTCCTAAATGTTTTCAACAACAGCGCCTAATTGAGTCCTGCATAACTGCTGAAGTAGTAGGCTCAAACCCAGTATTAACTCCATTCAGATTATAAAGTTTGCACTTTAATATAATTGATCAAAACAGTAGCAAGCCTTTGAACACTCTGTCCTCTGGGAGTAACTTCAAAAAGTATCAATTATAGAAATCGGCTCTGAGGAGTGGAGTCAATTCCCTATCAATAAAGTATTCAGCGGCAATCACCAAGAGATTAGGGGAGAGATGAGCGAATTGCAAACCCAGAGGACTGCCTAAATCTACTGCATGGTGGATGCTCCAGTAAACTTTGTAGCTTCAGATGATCAAACAGAGGGTATTCCAATCAAACACTGCATGCTGCTTCTCCTAGCTACACAAGAAGAAGCGGTTAATACAGTGTGAACCTCAGGAGAACTGTTTTCAAGCTCTGACTGATAAATGAACTGAAATGTGGCACTATAGCTTGAGAGTGTGATGCTCTATACTACCTTCTGGATCTTTAGTGTCAATGCAGATTCGAGGGAGTAAAACACTTCTAACATCAATATAATGGCCCATATAAGAGAAGGTTTGTGATTGTGCATACTATTAGTATTACTTCTCACAGGTGGCGGTGAGGACGAGGAGCCCGAGCTGGCTCGAGCTGGGGCGGACTGGTGGTGTCGGTGCTCTCACTGTTTGCCTATGGACACAGACATAGAGTCCGTTTGCTGCCAGCAATTTCTAAGATGCCAATTCCTTCTGGAAGAAATCTCAGAATCAGTTGAGGAAACGTCCGTATAGACTGTAAGTAGAGCGCCCTAACTTCAGTGGGAGTAGCCTGCGAAGCTGTGCATTCTGGGAGTTGTTGTCTTTCATCCACATGAGTCAAAAAGACACTTTCTGCCTTTTCTCGGTCAAGAAGGCACAAACTTAAAAATGTATTTCACATTTCTACTACGTTTATGACCCAAATTCAATACAGATTCATGTTTCAACAGGTGAAGTATCCCTTTAAGGGTTAGTCCGCAAAAACAACTCCATCCCGGTTATATGCAATTGTTTTGATATTTTTCCAAACCGACACAGCTTGAGAAACAGTTAACTTATCTGCATACAGGCATGAAAACTTGTCAGGGGTGAAAAAGGTGAGAAGGATATTATCCCTCTAGGGGGGTCCGGGGGCCTGCTCCCCCGGAAGAAGATTTTGCATATTCCATATTTTAAAGCATCAATTTGATGCATTTTGAGATGCATTTTTTGCCAACCTGGGGAGAGCTGGAGAAACTTAACTTCAGCCATTAGTCAAAAATATTATGGCCTAAGTATTTTGCAAGACATTTCATGCCAGCCTGTCACTGGGTCTAACATTTACAGCATATGAGACACAATGTGGTAAGGGTAACCTGTAAACCACAATAATCACTACTGAATTACACCACAGACTATCGAAATAAATGGAAATAGAGGCTGTCTCAGCCTTGTCAGTCCCGTCACCTCAAAATGATCCACACGTCCTGGGAAAACGAGTTGTAGAGATTTTAGAAAGTAGCACTAAGTCCACTAACATTAACCAGTTTTTCTTTTTTGTGATTTGCCGTAAGCTATACAAGCTAGCATCTTACTTTAGTAACGATATCTAGCTAATGTTAGGCTAACGTTAACGGTAGCGTTAGGTAGTGCTAATCATTTTCCACCGGAGCTTTAGTGCTAGCAGCTAGCTGTCTAACGTTGCGTTCTCTCCTGCTGTGTTCAATGACTCAATTCATCAAGCTGTAGCTAACATTACGAGACCCAATCACTGCCGCTGAGAGACTCTCTCGTTGTCTCAGCGCTAGTGTGTCTCGTCTTCCACTCGTCACCCACCGGTGCGTACCGTTACGGCCTCTGAACCTATCTCCCCAAAATATTTTCTCATCGAATCTACACGATTCACGTAGGTCACCTATTTTGGTTTCAAAACGGCGAATTTCGCCGAAAGGTGAGTGATTTTCATGCCTGTGCATAGTTTGCACAGTTAAGGTTTACATCTGACAATAGCGAAAAAACACACAACAAACTCTAAATAACCCGGTGAGACATTAACAGTCTGCTGAGAGTGAAGTGATGTCAGTCAGCAACTCTTTCTCCTCTCGTTCAGTGTGCAGCAGGCAGGTGAGAGTGAGTAACCATGGTGACTGTGTGTCAATCAACGATGTCCCGCCCCCGCTATGAATAAAACTATTCTTTCAGTAAAGCTTACTTTAATCATGTGTCACAGAATGAACACATTGTGGATTATGTTTGATTATATATAAACAAAACTAAAGGCTGCAGAGCCTGTATGAAGCTATTGTAGGAATTCTGCAGGTTAAATAGAACAGAAACACAAGAACTTGAAGTCTACATGTTTTCAAATGAATGCATCACTGCGTGAAAATGTACCTGATGAACACAAAAAGAGGAAACATTACTCAATCATAATTTCAAAGTGGTGCAGAAAATCTTCAAATTGTGCAAAAAATATTGATCAAATCGGGGGGAAAGACATTTTTGGTGGGAGACCTCCAGACCCCCTACAAAGGCGTTTTTCAAATAGCCTAAACTTATTAGTTCAGGTTTCTGTGATTTTAAAAACTTTATAAAGGGAAATAAGTGTGGTTGAACTGTCAGTAAATTGCAAATTAGTCTTAAGATCAGTATGAAAAAAATCATGATAAAATCGTGATCGTGATTTTGCCATAAAAAATCGTGATCGCCCACCTCTACTTAAAAGAAAAAATCAAGTTAATTGTTTTTCTTTTGTTTAATGTTCATTGCATAAGCTTTAAAAAAGACATAAAAATCAATTACTTTTTATGGTTTGTAAATTGCAAACACTCCAATGACTTTAAATGTCATCTGCAAAGCACAAAAATCTCAAAGACATATCAAACTTATCAACTTTAGAAGTTTCCCACATGTAAGGTCAACCAGCCTTTCTGCCTCACAAAAAAAAAAATCATAATTGCACAAAAACATTTTTTAAAGGAAACGATCTAGATATTTTAGCATGAAGTTGAAGTTGTTATTTAAATATAATTTAATTTTAAGTAATTAGTGTCAAAACACCTTAACCTTTCTAATGGTATATGCTACACACAATTAGGAGTAACTTTTTTGGACTAATTATTGGTAACCTAAAGCTGCTCCACAGTTAAATAAGGCTGAATGCCGTTTACATTAAACTGCCTTTCAGTTCATTTGTATTCACTTCTCTTCATTTTTCAAGCAATAAATTGAGCTGCTCTCAGCTCTCCAATTTGATTGTTAAGTCACTCACTATTTAAATAGTATGCACACTTTCCCTCACAAATATGCAAAGTATACACCCACTCCTCAACTGTATCAGTATAACACTGTATGGATCTATTGACAGAGCCATGCCATATCAATGACACCTTCAATCTTTACAGGCCCTTCTCCCTGAAAGCCTCTGTTGTGACACAATCATTACAAATTGATTGCAAAATAGCTAACAATCATGATTAAATCATTAAATTCTTGTCTACGCTTCAGAGAATGGGGAGAAAATTAACTTCCCACCAACCTCATTTTTTTCCGAACACGAAATAATGATTTTCTGCCAGTCTAATTACAAAGCCAACATCTGATCAAGCCCGCATCCAGAGGGGATTATCACATGCACCAGTATTAGACCTCATTACCAGCCTGAGTGCAGAATTATTACATCTTGTAATTGGATGGTGAGATTTATATACAGATCAGGCCGGTTTCTGTAAGATTGTAATTACAGGCTTCGTTGGTTAGCCACTTATCACTCAGCAGTGGAGTGCAGGAAATCGGTGCGTGGAAGAGCATTTCATTAATCCCTCACCCTGTCGGAGGGGGGAAACGTTTTACCTTCATGTCTGTTTTAGGGACAACAGCATCATTTGTACATCAAATAATTCATCACCCCCCTGTTTTGCCCTGTCAGAGAAGCCCTCAGTTTCCTGAGCTTTTCAATAAACAATCATGGGAAATTTGTCTGAGTAAATCATCCATTTTCATGGTTGACTGAGCACCATTTTTTAATTACCCAGGATAAGTAAGTAGAATGCCCTCACAGGGGCATCAGGAAGTACCTTGATTCAGAATTAGCTGGCAATAGGCTTTTGCACTACATGCAGCTGGTGACTGTACGATTCTAGATAAAAAGACCAAAGTATCTTCTCCCTCCCTCCCTGGGCAACGGCTGTTCTAGTTGCATTTGGCGCAGGTAAATTATTGAACACTATTTTTTTCTTAAGGAGGCCCTAAATTAATGGAGCGGGCCCCATGTTAAACACCTCACGTTGCATGGCACAAATCTGCCAAGTGTGATTAGACAGGGCCAGTTTGCTTCAGTTCATCAGGGAAGCAAGTGAGTGGGATGGAGAAGCTTCTTTAGCCATCATCATCATTTCTCATCACAACTTAAGCAATGGATGCTCTACTTACAAACAGGTCACTCATGATAAACCAAAGTCAATCTTCTCTGACAATGTCAAGCTCTAACACCTTTTACATATGGTAATAAATTGAAAATAGGACTGAGACAAATCTCGTGGCAAATGAAATGAAAAATGACAGAGGGAGAAAAAACAAGAAATGTGTGTTGTAACATGAAGCTGATGGAACGTAACTCATTTGCTGCCGGCCATACTGCAATTCAGCAAGAAACGCCTTGATCCACGTGTCAGGGTGTCACAGGCGGGGAAGAAAAGAAAGCATCAGCACCTCTTCACAGCTAACACCCATACAACTTTCTTTCTCTCTGCATATCACTGAGCCCTCCCCTGTACAATCAATACAGGACTACATTTTATGAGACAAGGAGTTAACTTGTTCAATTATGCCACAGACAGCTCTATTCTTTTGTAACAAGTAATCTGGGTAGTGAAATCAATACTGACAGGCTCACGGCACGCTAGCTAATTTCATATTACCTCCAGCCAATGGCAAAGCAGCTCGTAATGGAGCAGTAGTTCCACTTCATTATAAGAAAGGAGGGGGGGATCAATACCAGCACGGACCCACACAGGCCCATGTTAACACACACATACACCCACACATTCAAAAAGGCCTGATTTTCCACACATAGACTCACACAAACACACACGGGCAGAGAGCAACACTGCTGCTTCAGAGCCCCCCAGGGGCTACACAGAGCTATCTGACGCAGGGCAGATGGGGTGGGGGGTGGATGAGGGTCCAGGGTCATAACCCCCCCAAATAAATTACACTTCCAATTGTCAGCAAACACACGCATAGACATGTTTACAAATACACACCTCTCTTCTACTAACAGTTAAGCAATCATGTGGGAAATATCCCCATTTCCATCCGCTGATTTGTCTTGAAGCATCCACCGAAACACACACATGCACACAATTAACTGTTGGCTTCATCACAACAAGGTCATAATCTGATTCAAAGGTTGACTACTGAGAGGGAAAAGGAAAAAGAATAGAGAAAAAAATAAATAGGGGCGGATAACCTTCAGATGATGGATCAAGTCTTTGACCTCTGCAGCTAATTACAAATTAAACTCCATATCTTCTTTTGTAAGAAAAAATATCTCCATTCTTTTTTTCCCATTATTGTTATCACTCTGTAGGATTAGCTGGGGACTAAGGGGATGATGTTGTCTAAGCCGATGTCAACTGTACAATTACTCGACTCATCCATCCCTTTCCAAGAAAAATAAGACACTGTAGATAAAGATAAGCCATCTTGAGAAAGAATGAGTGTAAAGCCTTTGACAATTACTTACTACACATGGCATAGGGTGGCGATTGCTCTGGGTAAACAAACTAAATACTCATTAGACTTAACTCTGACATTTCTTTTTTCATAACTTCCTATTATGCAATTTGGATTTATTGCACTCATTAATAATCTTTACCAGGGTATGCAACAAACACCGTGACAGCAGCATCATTTAGCTATAGTTAAAAGCACCCACAGAACGGACGTTTATGTGAGAACGCATCTCAACTGCATGAGGAAAGAACCCAATTAAACGCATTTTAATCTAAATATCCTTCAATATGCTTTATTATTCCCCTTTAATTTCCTTGCCACTATTCCATATGGAGCTCCAGTTATCAAGCAGACAGGCTTTATGAGCCTGACAGAGTTGTGCGAGGCTGGGGCTCATCAGCCATTAACAGGCTGGCAATGTCTCAGCAACAGGGGGCATAGGTCCGTAACAAATAGCTTTCTTTCGGTGTGAAATTGTTTTAAGACTCAGCTACTCATCCGACATTTCCAACAATCTATTTGTTTTTAGATTTGTTTTTGGGCTTTATGACTTTATTTGATAGGACAGTGGACAGAGCAGGTATTCTGGAGAGAGAGAGTGGGGAAAGTAATGCAGGAAAGGAACCGCATGTCTGACTTGAACCCGGGCCAGAGCTGCTTGAAGGACTATAGCCTCTGTACATGGGGCACGACCTAACCACTAGGTCAGCGCCATGATTTCCAACAGTTATTAACAATTACGTGTACAAAGTGTCCATCACGGGTCACAATTAAAATTGGATTTTTAAAAAGTTGTAATGTTTGGATCATTTTGAGGTTTCTCTTATAGTTTATTAGCAGTGAGAATCGTCCAGTTTATTCTTCACACCATAAGTTTGAATTAGAGATGTATTGTATTGTGGTATTGCATTTTACACAACACTTAGACACAACACAGGAAAAATGTATTTCACTATGTTTTGGTGTTATTTACTTCCAATCTGGAAGTTATCTGCAATGTCTTTTTCAAGTCCTCTAAGAAAGGTAAAGCCCGGTTCTGACCCGAGATTTGAATCGAGATTACGAATAATTTAAATTGATCAAAACTCTAATATGCTACATTTTTTCAATTACCTCTTAGGGTAATTGAAATCCTCAGGTAAAACATATTGCTGGTTACATAAATATTAAGTAGAATACATTATGAGAGTACAAAGAAGTTTTCATTGAGACAAATTTCCCTCTACAGGAATATGCGCATGCATGTGAGACGGAGACAAAGAAAGAGAGACAGTAGAGCAGGAGTTGAGAGATTGAGGTTTCCAACTCACTCTCGCCCATTTTCACCTCCCATTATCTGATTAGCTTCCCATTTCTTCCCCATCAGTGCAGTGACCTGGATATCGCTAGGATAGTGATGGTCAGCCAGGGTGGGGTCCAGTGAGAGGGGCCAAACCATTTGGGTTGGCGGAACCATAAATCAGCAGCAGCAGGAGAGAAGAGGGAAGCGGATTTATAAAGATGTTGTGCTCGGCCAGCCCACTTGTGGACACTGTGATGAATTCACATGCACATTGCCAAGGCAAACTACTTCATTATACCATGGCCCAGTGGTCATTAATCTCCCTGGGAGGCCAGCATCCTGGGGGATCGCCAGACCAGAGAATTTATTCAGGCCTGGAGGTACCCATTTCATTAGCCATTCAATCTGTTCAGTCTCTCTCTCTCTCTCTCTCTCTCTCTCTCTCTCTCTCTCTCTCTCTCTAACTCAGCCTGTCTTCACTTGTGATCACCATGTTTTATATATTATCTAAAAAATAAAGGTGCATCTTCATTTTTGTTGTTTTGACTTTTATAATAACAAAATGTATTTTTATATGACTCCATGATGATTGCATACAGATACTGATATTTCTTTTTTGGCTTAGATTTAGCTGTTGGATTTGTACTCATGAGGTGCTTTTTGGTTTGTAAAATCATGTGTATAATCACTTGTACATCATATCTGATCATGTCCACAATATATCATGGGGTGTGTCCATTTTGGATATATCTGGAGGTAGTGGACAATACTTACAGACTTGGCTCAGAGCTGGAGCTGAGGCAGGTTTTAAGCCTCCTTACAAACTGCTTCATGGGGCCCACATGTCAATCAGATCAGCTACGCGCCTAACTCTGGATAACACGAATCATTCATAAAATCTAAACGGATGTGTTATAAGACAATTCAACAGGCTGTAAACATGTTCATTTCTTCTGTAAAAACTGGCTTCTTTGGCTGTGTTGTGTATGTGACTTCAGGGGCTCTTGGAGCCACCCTCAAGCAGTCACTCAACGCTGCAGGATTTTTAACTTCCGCATTGGCTTCATTTTTCAACACCGGAGGTTGCCGCTTTGTCTCTTTGCACCGATGCTGCTGGTTACACGTATTTAAATATTACATTATGCAGCAATTTGGGGGAAAATTGTCCCTTTTCTGTGCAAATCAGCATCATTGCAAAAGAATGCTTATTCACAAACACCCATAAAGCCACGCACAGTAATGAGTGGAGAAAAAAAACGTCTGCTGAGACTATGTGGAAACTGTGCCGCAGTATTTATCAGAGATGTCAATCACAAACTTCCCAGTGATCAGGAAACAATTCCAACTCTGTACAGTGTTCACCGCACATAGACGATACCTGGGCAGGCCGCCCAGGATTAGGCCTGGGCGATATAACGATAACGATAATTATCGCAATATAATTTTTCTTACAATAAATATTAAAAATGTTCGATAGAATGTAACGTGTTATTACACCGCCCAACCACTGGGAAACGGGGGGGGGGGGGGGCGCTAATGCGCATTGAACGCTAGTTGCCATCCGACATTAAAGAGAAGAAGAAAAAGACGACAAACAGCCAATCATGTCGCAGGGATATGGGTAGGCGGGCTTACAGACGATCGGAGCGGAATGAAAACAGCCACATTAGCGTTAGCGACACTACAGAAAGCGCTGAGCCTGCCAGCTCAAAGCACGGAAAAAACATTGTCGACAAGACAGACCGCTCAGCTGCGGGAGTTTGGAGACATTTTGGATATTTACAGTCCGACAAAAAACGAGTAACATGCTCTGTTAACTGTGCTGAAGACGAGTGAAGCTAAAACGTGCCCTTCACTGTTTGACACAATATGACCCATTAAAAACACGCTGAAGGAAAGAAATTACCAAACGTCCCACACCAGGGTTAGTGTGGACCGTATTGTGAATAATATAAACAGTGTATGGTGTGGACCCTCAGTAAGCAGCGGGCCAGTAGGCTAAGTGTTACTGCCCAGCAGCTAACTGTCATATCAGCGTTTCCAGCTCCAGGCACTGAGCTTATGATGGTGAAATGTTCCTGTTTAATTATAGTTTGTTATGTTCTGACAATAAAGAATAATTAAACCATAATTAACCATCTGGTTTCTTCAACTTTCACTCAGGAGCAAAAATCAGCTTTTAAATTTGAAAGAAGTAATGATTTAACATTTATCGTGATAATTATCGATATCGACTGATATGAAAATTTTTATCGTGACAACATTTTTAGTCATATCGCCCAGGCCTACCCAGGATATTTAACAATTGGTCGTTAAAAAAAAAAAACGTGTACGTTAGCTTATCTCTTGGTCAACCTAATCAGTGACAGTGTTTGTCGGTTTGTATACATAGCTTATTTTTATTGTGCTTTATTTTCTAACTTATTACAGTTTGTGTAACAAACAACTTTATTCTCCTCATCTTACTTCTGTTCCGTAGTAATTCTCTAATAAATAAAAGTCGGGGTGGCATGTAAGCTCACACTGTACGACTGAATCGTTTACAACGCAGGACCAGACCTTAAGATTTATGTGCTTACACTGTACGACCCGATTGTCGGGCACGACCTGAGAGCTCACACTGTACGAGTGAAATCAGGACGGAGCGTTGACGATTGTTAATAAAGTTTCATTTGAAAACTCCAACGAACTCCAGGGGACAGCGGCTGATGATAGAGAAGGAAGTGGAAGTTGTTGTAGGATATAGGAAAGTTGATACAAACGTAGAAATATGGATAAAATGTTTCAGAAAAGTGCTGCCCTGATGATCTGTGCTGTCCTGTGTACCGAAACCTAAAAAAAAAAGAAACGCCAGCGTATGTGGACTTGCAGGTGGCTGAGGAGACAAGGACTGTAGGTTTGTGCGTTTTGCAGAGAGAATTAGAGGTTATATAATATTATGATTATATTGTAGTCGTGCGCGACTTCTGCCAGACTCGTTTATGACATAATCGTCAAGATTTTAGATCCTAAATATCAAACATGTTTGAAATAAATCGGGGCGTCCCCTACGATCGGGGAGCAGATCGGGGACATTAAGATTGGAACTTTATGCCGCTCACACTACAAGATAATCTGGGCAGATAATCGGTTCCGAGCAGCCTTGAGTCGGGAGCGACTCTGTGATTGTCGGGAAGGAGGAATCGGACCTCAAATTGGCCCGATTATCCTACAGTGTGAGCCAGGCTTTACACACAGCATCTTGTCAAGCTAGATCTAGATAGGCTAATTTGCAGGGGGTTTTCCCAAATCAATTGATTGGTTGATGCATGGGTGTCATTTCAGTCGACCAAGTTTTTCTTTGGTTGACTACCACAGCCCTACTTTCAACCATTTTGGACTTAAGACAAGCGAGTCATTGGTTAAAACACACATTCAGCTGGTAGACCCGTTGTAATAGAGATGCAAATCTGTGCTGCACTGGGCTCAAGTGACTCCGAGTCAAGCCATAATAATGAGCAAGCGTAAAAAAAAACTGTATGTGTAGCTGCACAGTAAGTCAAGCTGCAGCAAACAGTGCCCCAGCCCGCATGATGAGGTGAGGCAGGGGGAAGACAGAGATCAGATTCCCAGAGGTATACTTTCAACCAGCTACTTCAGTCCTGTAATGGTGTCATTACTGGGGGCAAGTGTTGCTGGCCCTACATGTTATGGGAGGGCCAACATCCAGTGATTACTTATTAATGCTTTAACTCCTTATTCCACACACACATAGAGAAAACAAATATGCTATCACCCTGTCCATTACTGTGATCAAACAGATGTCGCTGGACAAAGACACACTACTGTAAAAACTCACACAACCATGCCCGTGTACGGATACATACTTTATGGGGAATCAGGATTACATCGTGAACGCTAGAGGATATCGATATTCATCTTCAGCCAGGGCTGGCTGAACAACCATGAATAGTTATAGTGGCATTACATGGTAATGCCAATTTGGAATGCTATGTCAGACACAAACACTTATGCATAATATTTTTGTCTGACACACATCAACCTACAATATTTAGCTATCTCACACACACAACACAGGAAACACTCACATTGAATATATCACATTGAAACTCCCGCCATGTTGTGAGGTCTGTAATACATGTGGGCCTAACAAACCAGCAGCCTCAATCTGTTATGTGATCAGACCTTGCATCTCAAAATGTACAGTAGCCTTAATCTTTCTATGTTCTCTTGCTTCTCTCCCTGAAGGATTTAACTATATATATTTCTGGAATAATTTCATCAACCAAGCTGCGTCCCGGGGGACCCCTTCCACTTTAAACACTTAACGGGTTAAATAAGTAATGATGGCTTGCACACTGTGAGTGTGTGCTAACGTTAACAGCACCAGCCACTAGCCTCAGGTCCCACAGCAGCAGGAGTCCTTAAAGCGAATAATTTGCTTCCTCGCAGGCCGCCACACTTTAGCCATTCGCCAAGCAGATTATGGGCCTTTAAGTTGCAGCCAGGCCTGAAATGTGACTCTAGGGCTCACAGGCTGTCAGGGAGGAGGAAAGACTCCTCTGAGAGAAACAGTGGGACGAGACAAAGAGGGATGGTGACTGAAAGTTAGGCGGAAAGCTTATCTATAAATAGGAAGGTTATGAGAGAGATGGTGGGAAAGGTGAGGTGATGGAGGCATTTAACAAAACACCAGCTTTATAGCTTAGTTAAAACTATGTTTGGCAAATTTGTAGAAACTAAAAAGTGTAAGCTAGATGTTGAATGTGCCAAGGCTCAGCTGAGACGAGACTTAAGTTGCTACCGTCTGCTTCAGAAAACACCAGAAACACCGGTGGCAAAGAGTGAAGCGCACACAGGAAGCATTTAAAAGTTTTCCTCATACGCAGGCAGGTATGTTCCTGATGATGAATCAACAAACCAGTGAATTATCTTTACATATAATATCACATTTGCCGGGTAAAACGATTAGGGCATGACTCTGATTAAAGAATTGTTTTCTGCTCCTAATAATATCAAAAGAGGCCTCTGCAGCCTGTGGAGGATCGTTCATACGAGACAGCTGTCACTCTGTTTGTAACCGTTAACAGAGAGATGATGTTCATTGACTTTAGTGATTTACCTGAGTGTTGTTACCTGCAGCTTTACATCAGGCTGCAGGATTAAAAGACCGTTTCTATGTCTGGTCTGTTCCTCTGTCAACATGCATGCACGCGCTCCTCTCTCTCTCGCTCTCGAACTGCGGGAGAGCAATGTGTCTTGATATCATACTATCAAGTAAATATTCAGCACCCTGATGTGTTTGGTCTCAGTAAAATGACATTTATTTAACATACTGTGTTTTACTGTGATAGAAAAGCTCCGACATACTGCAAGAAGCATCACAAGTACATTATAGGCTATTATACATTAATGGCTTAATTAAAAACAAAGTATAACCATAATAGTTCCAATGCTACTGTCAGAGTTTCTGACTTAAACTGTCTGGGGACTGTAATGAAAATGGCATATTTTTCCACAACTTAAACTATAGTCATTCTAAATTACAAATGCTCCCTTGAAACATAAACATAAAATGATGTGATGAAATAATTGATGATGGTGATTAACTCTTTAGTTATATATTGTATGTCTTACATTAAGACATCTTACATGTCGTGTGTTTAGTTTTTGCACCAAATAATAAAGAGTAGCATCAATAAAAGTATCCATAAGTATCGTTACTGCTTATCGATAACATCCTAACGATACCCATCCCTCACAGAAACTGTTAGTTATTTTACATTTTTGTCAAAAACATTTTAAACATTGAGTACTGTTAAATTTAGTATTTATAGAGTATAATCAAAAATGCATCAAATATAACATCCTGTGCTTTCATTGAACCAGTTTAGGAAGTGAACAAAACAAATCAAAACAATATCCAGATTGTAAATAACGGTTAAAGCAAACAGTACTGTGTTGTAACATTGTAACATGAAACTACTCAAAATAATGGAGGGCTATTTCCTCTCATGCAGTGACAAGGCAAAGACAGCATCCCTGTCACCTGTTGCTATGGGCAACAACAATCAAGCAATAGTGCAAAAGGTTGGAATGACATCAGATGTTCCACTCTGTCTTTCTACAAAGTTATGAATGTGTTCCCCGTACCACAAGCAACCATGATAAGTAATGGGAGCCCAGAACAAACAACTGGATTGACAATTGCCTCTTTTGCTTACCTGGATTCCACGTTGCAGGTGTAGGTTCATACAAACTGAAGGAAGCATTTGGCAACTCTTGATTGCATCATTACCCGTGGATCTTTCCTTTTCTTAAATAGAAAAATGAAAAGACAAAACAAAAAAAATACAAACTCTATTACCTCAATTCAAAGGGGTCCTTCATATGTTAAATATCAACATTTTACTACAACAGAAACTTTTGGTTTACATGCAGGTATATCAATAGAAATAAATAAAAGGCAACATAAAGAATTTTATGGCTTTAAAAATGTATCTTCATAAATATTTAACCACACGACCCCCATGATCCCAACTGGCGATCCAAAGCACTGTGGATGAAGTATTACTAACCCTTCAACACTGTCATCATAATAACATCTCTCTCTCTCCCTCTTTTTGCAATTATAACCTCACTACTCTATATCCATCCAGAGCTACTTTATTGCTAGAATAGCATAATACCCACCTATACAGTGCCATGACTTCTATCACTTTAGCTTCATTAAACAGTAAATAAAACATGTAAAAGCCAGAACCACAAGATTGCATATGCTACCAGGAGCAGAAACAGGGTTTTGATACACATAACAGTCGCCAAACGGATCAAATGGATAGATAAAGTGCTTAAAAGTGTGCTTGTGCGCTATGCTGTGCGTATGTGGTCGTTTCCACTCAGAGCCCTCGTCCTGGGTTTAGAGCTTACAGTGATAACCTTATTAAGATAGCAGGCTTTAATTCAAACAACTTTCCTGACAAAAAAAATTATCAAAAGCATCTTTCCCTAAAGCTTTCTTCTCATAATTGTAAGTCCAGCATGTTAAGTATCAACTTTACATCTGATATTCAACTATAAACAAGGCCAGGATCTGGTAAAACCCTGGAGAAAGCAAGAAGACACCATCAGTTGATCTATCGTGCTATCTCCTCGCTGAGGAGAGGACAGGACATCAAATCCCCCTGAAATGACATCTGAACGTCAATACATGGTCTCCGCCCCTCCAATGTGACAGTAAAAGCCATATTGATTTCCACCCAGATTAAGGATACTACTGGGAGCAATTTAAACATACAAGCTGAAGTGTCCTGGCCCAATCATGAGTGATGTCTTTCAACATGTATAATCAGCCAGACACTGTGCATTGGAGGAGCAGCAGTCTGGATCGTTGAAATGTAAAGGACTGAATTTCAGATTTTTTTAAAGCCACGAGATAAAGATAAATAGCAGATAATAGATTAAAAGTTTTAGATAGATAGATAGATAGATAGATAGATAGATAGATAGATAGATAGATAGATAGATAGATAGATAGATAGATAGATAGATAGATAAAATTTTGAGAGAAACTTCTTTAGACACATCATACAGATTGATAACCTTTGTGTTGTGTTACTGAAGTTATCAGTCAGTAAATTCATTTAAGGCAACATGTTGGCTCTTACTAGCTAATATTTCAATTTGACCGTGTGTTATCATATAAGCTAACTGGTACAAAAACAAATACCTGGTGGATTAATTTTTCAAATTGTTATTCATACCTTTTACAGTTAATTTTTTCTCAAAAAGGTTTAGGGTCAAAGCGAAATTTTGACGCTTGGCGTTTTTAAGTCACAATCAAGCTAGCTTGTATTGAAAACCCAACAAAAGGCAACAAAAAAAACACAACTGCCTGCGTGGCAAGTAACTTGGTCCGTTTTTGTTGGTGGGGTAGGTAGTTAAGTCGGCTAAGCCACATGAACACTGAAATAGTTGGATAAAAGATTTAAAGAAAACATCGATAAAAGCTTACCGAAGTTATCCACAAGGGCTAGCATGTAGCTACGGTCCGCGGGCACAAAACGTCCAGAAGAAAAAAAACGCGTTGGTGACGTCATAGACGTAAGACCGTATTCATCCGCGTGTGATCCGCCTCTCCAATTAATGGCAGGTGGCACTGTCGCTTTGTTGACCGTTGTAAACGAAGGTATGCAAGAGGGGACTATGCGATAATCTGGGATTCTTGCATATTTACTGAATGAAAAGTTGTGTCATTTTATTCTCAGTAAACAATTTTAAGGAAAATATAGATGAGGTCAATGAAGAAAAAGAAATACCCCAGGAAAAAAATCGTGGATGACAAAAAAAGGAGGTGTTCAGACCTGTTACACTTTTTTCATTAACCTTATAGTAGGCCTGGGCTAAATTGATTTAAATGGGATGTGGTACTGTACATGTACTATTTGACGACCAAGGTACTACCCAACATTTATTTTGTCTATGAAAAATGATGACATATAGGCTAATTACCTAGAAAATAAGACCTTTCACTTTAATAAAGTTAATTAAATAAATATAATTATTTAATGTGCTTTTAGGCTACCCAAAGCTTCACTGTATGTATTTATTTTTTTTATGAATCACCAATGAGGCTATACATTAAAAGCATGAATCAGGGAGCCCTTATTATGGGTGAAGGTGGTTGAGACTCACACACCCTGAGTGTCTCTTTCGGACTTTTAGGTCATCACTAGTTAAATTCAAACCATCAGTCATGACCCTCATATTTACACTATATCAAAACAGATGCACTCAGGCTCCCACAGATGCAAGCAAATACATCCACACATACCCAATCAGCACATCAATATTCTCCTTCCCCCAGCTGTGCAGGAGTGCTGAGGCCATGTATCCTGATGGCACTGATGATGCTTCATGCAGCCCTAAGGCCTCTGAAGGTTAACTCCCTGACCTCTGTGGTCTCCTAGCTGAGTGCTACTTTGATAGATAGACCTTCTCACAGATAGAGGATGTCCTGACTCAACAGAGAGCACCCGACACAAATTGGTTACTATATATTCAAAAGGGATATAGTTTAATATATCTGAACTAGCAGCTCCTGCTTATCTAATTGTGTCTCTTACAAAAGATTATTCCATATAAATGTAACTTGCAATATCTGTACAATGTAGTCCAAGGACATTTGTATTGCAGAGATACAGGTTGCTCTGGTTTTATACTGTCTGTACATGCATATTAACTTATTTTGTATGTGTTTACATCCGTGTACCTGTGATATTGATGATATATTTTCAGATTAAATACAATTATTTATATTTGATAGCTCCATAGGGCACACAATGTGTACCTTTCAGAATATATCTTATATGTTGGCTTGTTGAAATTTTTAAATTCCTTGCTGTTAGGCTTCAACAATCATGAGTATGTACCAACCTTAATATCATTACATCCAAAAATACTTTAAGTGCACTTGTAATCCAGGAATATAATGTTGTTGGCCTTCGATCTAGCTTTTTTTATTGAGGGACTTATGCCGTAAACACTGTGTGCTGCGCATCTAAACACAGTATTCCACTTGGGAAACCAACTGGGTGAAATGGTAATGGTGGAGGGGGAGGGGGGTAGAGGAAAAACAGTGAGGGAGAAGAGAAAGAAAACAGAGGGTTAAGAGACGGATGAAAGACTGCAAGAGAAATGGAGAGAAACAATGTTTTCGACCTAATGAAACAACATCACATTCAGAACAATCAAAGCCAGGGCGAGACCTGAACATGCTTACACTTGAACTTGGCTAAATGTTGCTTTTGAACGTGACATAGGTGTTGGGAAAAACAAGCCATTAGAGCCGGTTCAGGTAAACAAAATGGGACTCCAGCAAGAACAAGCACCATTGAAGGGTTGGGGGTGTCTTTGAAGTGGCTCTGAGTATTCCCCTGACACCTCTGAGATATTTATTTGAATAATGTGCAGATTCACACCCGAGTGAGCAGAGATCTGTACGGTGGGTGGGAAGATGACAGGGTTTAATTTCCAACTCTACTGAGAGAGGTTGTGAGAGTGAGGGAGGGAGAGAGAGAGGGCAGAGAGACAAGGGAATTAAAAAGAGAGCGAGAGAGAATGAGGATAGAAAAAAAGAGCTATATGTGAGATGAGGAGGGCAGATGGAGGGATATCGGATTCCCTAAAAACATTTTGACATTTTAAACCTAAGGCAGTTTGCAGGCAGTAAATAAAGGGAAGGGAATCAATAGCAGTCAGTGATAAGGGGATAAAGCAGCTAAATATGAAATACAGCCTAACAAAATGGTATGGATTTCCGATGGGACCACGTGACAGCTGCTTTGAAATGCAAATAGTAACTTATGCACATTGTCCTTCTCAGGCCCGTCCACCTATTGATTGGCTAAAACAAATTCTATTGATCATTGAATATTTAATGGGGATAATTAAATCTCTCATGGAGGTACTTACACCCCATTTCCCGTTTTCATCGTCCCACTCAGGAGACCTGCCTTTGACTCAGTGAAGCTCGCTGCAGAATAGCGCGCAGCTAATTGCAATAAAACTAGATATTGAGTTCATGTTGAGAATAAAGCGCAGGCTGTTTCCTGTCAACCTGAGTGCTCAATACAGGGGGAGAGACTCAAAATGTGAAGTGAAAATCACCTTGTACTATTCTAATTGAGTCGGTCAATTATCAGCAAATGTTGTAAGATGTTTCTGCCTTATAAAACATTTCAGAGAATTAATGTACTGGGAATAGTACAATTTGAATCCACATTATGTATCCCTAAAATGACTTGTGGCTGAGTGAGAAGCAAAAGAGCATATACAGGTAACACATGAAAGGGCTAATGGAGAAAAGCAATGCCTCAGCTTATCTGATGAATTAAATATCATCAGCACGGTACAGTTATCAATCCGTACAATTCCTAAAAACCCCAAATCTTAATGATTTCCACCTTCTATCTGAATAGATCTCAATCCCACATGCACTGTACTATGTACACTAAATGTCATCTACAAATGTGCTTGAATTGCCCCAATATTGAAACAATATCGAGTAGATGTTAATACTATGAATTATAATACGTTGATTGACTTATTTAATTCTATGTGTATTTTCCATGCATGTGTCAGTGTCAAATAAACAGTGCCTGATGTTATCATTTGCTTCTTTGCTATCTTGCTTTCTCTCATGTTTTTTTTTTCTAGAATAAGCTAAGCTACTCCACAATTCACAATTCAACCAACCGATGATTGGAAATCTCTGTTTTCAGGTCAAATGGAATAAAATAAGATTCACACGAACAAAAGACGATTTAAAAGAAATATATTGTGTAATCATGTAATCTTGTTGATGTGGGAATAACCTTTATTACAAGGTGCCGTTTGTACTGCATTTCATCCTTGGCTTTCTTCACATACCTGTCCTCTACTTGTTATGTTAAAAAAACACATATTGTGATCATGTACAGACAGTTTTTTTGATATATGTACTGGCTACATAAAAGTTTGTCTCATTTTTGTTATCTGACTGTGGGTGTGACAGAAAACAGGCCTAGCATGTAAAATGCAGGTTGTTACTCTCAGTTTCCAGGTTCCACTTCTCTTCAGAAACACAACCTACTGTAGCTTTGTCCTTACACTGATGGGGCAAAAACATGAGCGAAGAAATATCTCCTTAATCGACTGACATAATTTATGACATTAAGAGACTGGCAAACAGGAAAAGGTTGCTGTCTGGATGGTATTAGAGGGCAGCTCTCACTGCTTGGGCCAGTGTTAAACAAAGTGCCAATCAATAGCCCTTTTATTAGTGACCGCAATCAATGCAGTGCTGACTGAGTGAGCCAATTAACGCTATCGATCGCCTTGGCAGAAGAAAGTGAAGAAGAGAAAGGGACGGGGGTGGAGAGGAGAGGAGAAATAGCTGAGAAAATATGGGAGACAAAAGCAGAGGATGAGCTGCAGTGTCCTCCTCAGGACTTGTTTTCCTTCTCATCTGTAGAGAGGGGGGCAGCAGTGGAGTGAGAAGACCAGATTCCCACCAAGCGAGGGGCCCCATGGGTCTGCAGCCGAGGACACCCTGACAGAAAGCAGAGTCCGCCTATCTCCCAGGAGGAAGTGAGTGTGTGTATATATCTGTACTGCGGGCGGTGGTGGTGGGGTATTTTAACTCTGTGCACATCATCTCATAGTGCTGGGGGTGAGCTGTACTGGGAACGCGTCAGCACTCATCTTCTCACCGCTGGTTCTGAATAGTAATGAGGTCACAAGGCTGTAAGGTCTCTGTGCACACTCAACCCCACCATTCTCCCCAAGAGGCTGACCTGTAGGTGCATGTGTGAGACAACCTAGGCTTGAGGACATACATTACATCACTTCTTATGGTCTCTCTACAATACTAAAACTTCATGTGACTTTAAACTTCAGAGCTGCAGTGCTAATTTAATATGTTATGGGACTATTGCATTGGTAAACCTGAACTCTCTCAAAAGTATAAAAAAAGAAAAGAAAAAGCCTTTATTTTGCATGGCAATATGCAGATAAAATAGCCGATATGTTTGGACCAATGAAGTTTTTTATTGTCATCAGAGCTGCAGGATAGTCTGAGCTGACCACTACTGATAATTAAGCATTTCAGACAGCATTAGTAGTGGCTAGTATAAAATGCTATTAAAAACAAGGAGAAAACATCTAGAAGCTATATTTTTGTCTGTGATTGATTAAGTTGACAAATTGTATACATCGTCACTCACTTAACAGACTCTTGATACAACGCTTCATCACTTAATCACTGTAGCATTCATCATGATTTAGTGGGTAGGACTTCATAAAAAAATTTGCAGACAACAGTTGGTGCATTTTTATTTACTGAGCAACAACGACGAGAAAACTTCAAGCTTAACTTTGTAACTTTCGGATCCACCAGTTGCCAATAGAATTGATTTCTCTCCACTGTAACCAGAATTTTGATCACTTTGCAAAGGAATCATAACAGATTGTGGTAACAGATACATGTGGTTGCTTGAAACACCACTGTGTATTTGAATACCTTTTTTTAATTGTTGTTTTGTTGTTGATTTTCCCATATTTTGTTGTTGTTATTGCTTTTAATGTTTTTGCGATTTTGCATTGCTTGTCCAGGTCTTTCTTGAAAAAGAGAACCTTTTGAGATGCATCAAAAGTAACCTGAATGAGAAAAACAAAACATTTGTCACAGAAGTCATAAGAAACAGGGTTTTGATCATGTGTTCAGAAGGCTTGCCATGTCACACCAAAGCTTGAATGTTATCATAACAGTTTCTGCAGCTCATAAAGTCTGGAGAATCACATCACACCATCTCAGTAGTAGAATGGTGTTGCTACATTCAAGCCCCCTGGTATTTGTCTCAGTGAGTTTCACTTCCCAAAGAAAAGGGGGTCAGGAGGACATCTGCTTCATGTCAGCTGGCAGTGTAGCACTTGTTTTGGGGTTTATCGGGCTCCTTCTATCAGCCAGTGGTCGGAACATGGACCTCTCCTTCCTGAAGGAAACCCTCAGAACCAGTGTGCCGACAGCTTGAGGACGTGCTAGGGAGAGAGGAGAGAGGAAAAGGACAAGGAGGAGGATGAATGGGAAAGAGACCATAGGAAATGACAATGTGTTTGAAGCGATAAGCCCCTGGCAAGGACCCCACACCCTGGGGGAGGACTGGGGGCTACAAGACTTCAGCCTCAGTGCTCCTTCATCTGTCCCTGATGACCCTGCCGTCTCACTGCCAAATGTGTAGACACAACTTGCGTACAGTTTGTCAAATTTTACCAAGAATTTGAAATACAAATAAAAGAAAAGAACTGAAAATGCAGTAAGGAAAAGTTAATAGTTGTTGAATTAAAACTCAAACTAAAATATAACTTTTCTTCCCAAAAAGCTTACTTCTAGCAATTATATAATGTAAACTGAAAATATGCTTAATATCATTTTACAAGCTGTAAATGTTCCCTACTACGTCTGTGACTGGTTTAAAGTGTCATTTGTATAAATACAATATGTGCACAGTATAAATACAACATGTGGGAAGAACTATTTTAATAAAACGTCTGCTGTTGGAAGAACATGTATTGTTGTAAAATGTTCAATATGTTAATTCAAAAACAAATCAAACCTAACAAATTGTAATTATATAGACAAGGAAATGATTTTCTCCAAACAATAAGAAAGTAAATAAAAGAGATAAGAGAGAAAGTATAATTTCCTTTGTATTTGATTTATTTTTTGAACTGGAAAAATACTCTGCTTATACTGATAATGAGCACACACAATACAGTGTGTAGTAACCTACCTGAAATCAATTAACTGTATGTTTGATAACTCATTCTTTAGGATGAATACAGTGCTTACACAGACACATGACTCGATAAACCTTAGTCTACAAAACCAGTGTATGGAGAAAGGAAATGTAGCCATGTCGAGGCTGTAGCTCAGTCTGTAGGGACTTGGCTGCCGGTTCAAGTCCCAGTGCGGACCAAAATACAGAAGTTGTTCTGGTAGCTGGAAAGGCGCCAGGGCACTTCCCGAGTACTGCAGAGGTTCCCTTGAGCAAGACACTGAACCCCCATCTGCTCTGGTGCACGCCCTGCGTAGCAGTGTGTAGCAACCCCACTCTGACATCTCTCCACCAATGCATAATCCACAGGTCCTTTTTGTGCATGTGTGTGAGAAGCATGTCTCTCAATAACAGGGTAAACCAGAATTTTCCTCAGGGTTTTAATAAAGTATTTCAAAGTTAAAAAAAACAACCTGAATCTACACTTCACCTGGGCTGGTTTAGTGTATAAAGGTCAAGACAGGCTAAACACAGAAAACTGATGGAGAGAGAGAAAGAAAGAAAGAAAGAAAGAAAGAGAGCTTGATGTAAAAATGCAGTCAGGCTCATCTCACAGATATGAACTTCATCTGGAGTTTAAGAGGATGTTACAGTGCTTACCAAAATCAAACTTACACATCATAGGTCAGGTGGAGCTAAGGTGCCAGAAGGGCAGATCAGTAAAAAAAAAAAAGGGATCAAAAAGCCATAGAGAAGACAGTGTAACTGTGTTACTGAAACCAGATTGTAGTCTGTGAGGAGACTTCCAGGAGTTTGTGATGAGGAAACTTGAGATGAAGCAGAGAGAAGTGAGCCCCAAAGCCGCAGCTAAGTGAACAGATTAGAGAACCGCACAGTGATATCTCTCTTTCACTGGCAAAGGTCAAGCACCTACTACACCCACATCAACACAGTCTGCAGTGAAAACACACACATGTGCAATACACTGTCACCAGACATACACGACAAAGAGACAGTGAAATATGTTTTCATCCTAAAGTATAATGCCACTACACTACGTTTGTATGCTTTTCTAGCTGTAGATGGATTTTAAATTGTCTTAAAGTGATATACTCCATCAAGTTGGGATGAAATGTAAGGCCTACATTTTCACAGTATTTTTTCCTCAATGTGATTCCATAAAAAAAAACACTTTTATTCGGTGCAATCAAAAAGATATTGGTAATATGTGAAATATTACGTCTGATACCAATTATTGTATTACTCCAAAGTACATTTTTGCACACTAAAATCTAAAAGCTTTCACTACATGTATTATTTTAACCCTCTGCTAGGGCACAAGTATTTGCTTTAGTGACATATGTAACGTTAAATAACAAAAAGCACTAAAAAAAATAGAAATGATGAGTGGTATTATGTGTGGTAGTTTTTGCTGCTAGTGGGTAAAACACTTGCTCTACTTTGGCACTGATGTGCACTTCAATCTTTGTGTATTTTTCCCCCTATTTAGCCTAAAGGTAACACCGTATATTTACTCTCAACACCTTGGGGTGACACTGCTGTGCTTGCTGCCTGGAATTTAAGCCTTGCTCCATACCAAAGAGCTGTTCTACAGCCCTCTCAGACGCCGCCTGTGTCAATTTGTTTTCCCACAAGCAAAGTAAACACAACACTTGTTAAAGGACCCTCATTCACCATATATTTAAAAGGAATTCTGTCTCCACCCCACCTCATCCCCCCTTTAAGTTATGTTTTTTCTCTTCTTATTTTACCCCTTATCGTTCTCAGAATGAATATCCTTGAGATGTATCAAAGACATGTCCATTCAAGACATCTCAACCTCAAAATGGGAAACATCTTGAACAGAGCAGAGAAAAAAGATCTCAAAACAAGACAAGTTACAATAATTCAAGGATACTGCCCCCTTATTTGGAGTCCCTGTTACCCCAGTGCAGGGGGCCTAGTGGAGATCCGATCCAGGGATCTTGCTTTCACCAAAGTAAGCTTGACAATCTGCAAATCAGAAATTAGCCTTAACAAGGCAAAGTTGAAACAAAAATGTGTTTCTTTCCCCTGTAATCTGATGTTGTATCGACCATGAGGCCGAGGTCAAGGTTCACTCAGCAACCATGTACTAAGCTCGTTTACATTAACCAGTGAAAAGGCTAATCAAAGGTATATGATTTCACCTTCTTTACAGTTAACAGGACCGTTTGATGTTGGCAACCATGTAACATCTGCTTTTAAGTTGGATGGATTGTGGGAGCCCCATTCTTTTTTTTTTTCCCAAGAGTATATCCTCCACAGTTTTCCAAGGTAAAAGTTATGAAAAATCTTTGTTCAGACCTGCCGATGGAGCTGGGATAAAGAAAAATAAAATAGAAAAAGTAGAATTAGAAGGAAATGAAATAGACATGTCAAAGGATGTGGCTGAAATTTAAGGAAGGAAAAAGTATAACATCATGTTGCTTTATTCTGGATTGTTTTAGCGTGATTCTGTTTTTCATGTGAAGATTTTTTTTTTTAATTCATTCTACTGTAAGATTAAAACATGCAAGGAAGATTTTTTCAGATGCAATATTGTCATATCACTGGAGAAAAAAACAAACAAAAAAAGAATAATTGTTGCTGCTTTTGTTGTCAATTTTAAATTTTGAAATTGAGAGGGAGAATAAGCTCTTCTCATATTGTAACACTAGCTGCTGGGCGTGTGTGTTGAAACCAAACCCATTAATGTTTCAGGATAAAGAGTAATGTTAGTTTTTTGTCCACAAGACATGAAGATACCAGTATTAGCTCTGCAGTCTGACACAATGTGCCTGCAAAGGAGCTGAAGACAAAGACCAATGTTGCAGAAAAAAAAAAATTTGAGCCGCATCTGGATCTATTTGGGAGTGGGCCATGGAGGGACCTCCACTGGTTGAGCAGCAAATGAGGAACAGAGGGCCGGAGCGATTGAACTGTCATTGGTAGAATTGTGATTTCCATCCTATCAGGGGTTCTGGCTGAGACTCAGGGGCCTGCCTGGGTATCCATACAGCCTACAAAAAATCTGTCTGGTACTAGTTAGAGCTGAGCTAGTACACTTACCTGAACATGAAATCAATCAGGCCAATTTTCTCAGACCTGCAGCAAAAAACGAGCTAAGTGATGATGACTACCAATTGGTCGCTGTGTCTATTTTACCAGAGTGTACAATCAAACAAAAAATGAGCCCACTGTAATGGAATATACTTTTTCATTTTTCTCTTTCATCATTGTAATACAAGCCCAACTTTGCTTTTCCCCTTCCTTTACCTTGACCTACAATCACAGAATCAAAGTGGATATGTGAGGGCTTGAGGAAGAGAGACATTTTGCTTTCATTTCTTTGGGCCTCCTGAACTTACAGATGAACTTTTAACATGTGTTGAGCGCTACATTGCTGTTATTGAAATTGACACTGCTATGCTAAGAGGGAAGAGAGAGAGAGCAGCTGAGATTTCTCCATCATCATACATCCATGTTCTATGCACACGCACACTCCCACATGCACGACCTACTGAAAAAGTTCACAGTCCAAACTAACTGCCAGGAACCGAGCAGAAAAATCCAAAACAATCTTCTTTTTTTTCTATTCTTAAAGAAGAGTAAATCTAACTGTCAGCTCAGCAAGGATTATTCCACCACGGCTGGCTCCCCAACTTCCCCATCGTAATCCACCCAAAAAACTCTTGGTGAAGCCTTTCAAAACAATTTATGCAAACAAACATCAAGCACAGCTATTTGTATTGGCACCACTTTGCAGTAAACCAGACTGAACCAGGACCAGATGGGACTGGGCCTTCTCTGTCTCCCTGCAGTGCAACACTAGAGGCAGCTCAGCAGACACGCTTGACGCAGAGCAATGTCTTCTGTAACGGAGAGTGTTTCAATATTTAGACCACTTATCATCACGTTTGCCACTTCTGAGTAAAGATGTGTATATGTGTGGTTGATTGTCGCAAGGACACATAAAACCACTGGGTGAATTTTGCAGAATTCAGTTAAGGGTTGTCAATTCTTTACAAAAATGTGTTCTTTTTTCCAGTATGCTTCCTTAAAGTAGACCGTCATCCTTTTATATACACTGTTGTGCTTGTCCTTCACATCTTATATGTAGCAAGCTCTCTGATCACTTCCTACTCTACTGGACTCGTGACCCTCCTGTAATGTTGAATTTATAATTTAGATTATATAAATGTTGAGAAGGAGTGGCTTGTAGCTCAAAGCTTTGCAGGGTACAATACAAGTTCCTCTGCCTTGAAAATCTGGCTTTACATGAGAGCAAAGATGCCGATACATATCATGACCTGTCTGGTGTTGACAGCAGTGGCTGTGCTGTGGCCGGTAATTGGACTGACAGTAATAGGAACTGTCTTTCTGCCTCCGCGAGCCCTAGAGAAGGGCTACAATGCTGCCGTGGATTTAGCAGCTGCAGTCAGATGGAAACCATGTAACTGCAATTTTCCTCTTCTTTCTTTTTTTTCCTCCTCCGTTTGAACACTGACATGATCATTTATGAGCTGAGTGAATTTCATGACCCTCGGGCCCTTGAAACCTGGTCTACCGCCAACATGCGATTTCAGAAATACATGGTTGTCAATGAGCAAACGGGCCCTCCATTCGTCATCGCAGAGGAACTTGTTGTTTTGCAGATACATGTATTTACCCGACAGCAGCGTTTTAGCTGCTGCTGCTGCTGCTGGCCCTCAGCCTTGAGGGAAACTTGGGTTTGAAGTCGGCATCCGTCTCGGCAAAGACCACACATACACAAACAGGGGGGCAGCTGGTACAGACTCCTTATTACCGAGGAGTGAAAATACATATTTGATCACATTCAGGTCCAAATTTGAACATTAATTCACAAGGAGACGCAGATCTCTGCAAAGCCACTGCAGCCGCTCTGACACACCCAGAATAGACATGTACACACACCACTCGCCGGCAAGAACACACATAGACAAAGAGCCTAAGGCCCCGAGATGAAAGACGCACACATGGATCCACACATCATATGATCGACCCACAAGCTACCCGTCCAAAAAAACACACACACACACACACACACACACATATACATCTCCAGACACCCCGGGGAGAAAATAGACGCACATTCCTCCCACTTGTTCTGCATCTCTCTATCTCTCGCACACACCTTCACTCACACAGGCTGTGCGAGCCAGGCTTTCTCTTCATACGCAGTTATTTCCCAGAGTCACTGCCAGCACTCGCTCACTCGCTCAGTGACAAGCTACAAATCCCTGACACCACCACTGATGATAGCTTTACAGTAGAGCCTCAAGGGGACTCTGCCAGCCAGCTAGCACACACAAACAACACACACATGCCTCTCTTTCGCCCCGCTGTCTGTTTCCCCCTTTCTCTCTCTCCCAGGAGCCCCAGGGGCCTCTGGGATATGTGCCTCCCAACACAAAATGCCTGGGGTTTGTTTGAGTTAAACATCAGACTACAAGCAATCAAAGTGGCGAGGTTATAAAAGAAACACCAATTATACCTGTCCATAAAAGTGGAGATTTGTGTTTCAATTGTGGAAAACAAAAGCCAATGGATATGTGTGTGATTATGTTCTTTTTAAAAGAAATACACATTGTCTATCTTTTATCAAAGAATACTGCAGCGCTGTGGCACGACTCGTACAGCATTCAAACTTGTAATCATCACACAGTTATCGTCTAATTCTTCTCTGCAGCAGATTGATTAATTAAGACAGATGTCATGATGTCATACTCACCCTTTTCCTTTCTCTCTGTTTAAAGAAGCTTTAATGACTTCCTCCGTGTGCTGTAATTATTCTACAGCCCTGGAGATATTTGTTTTTGGTTTTAAATCGACCACAGCCGTGACCATATCCGCCATTATTTCTCATTACAATATTTATTACTGTTCTTTCCATTTTGGATAATTTTGCTGTGTTAATAATGCTCATCATGGGGGGAAATTTGTGTGTATGCAGTGCATGTGTGCATGTGTAATAATTCCAGATCACAAGTGCCTTGGATTTATTGGCATATACCAATTTGGCTTTAATGAGATCACACACCTCCGGGTAGGTGCAGCTTCATCCCCTGCTCAGCTCGGGCTTCTCCCTCTGTCTCTTCGTCTGTCTGCCCTTATTACCATTTCATACAACCCCCCCCCCCCCCCCCCCAACCCTTCCATTGCTGCCACCCCCCATCTGATGAAAAACCAGAAAGGCTTTGTGTGGTTCATTAAGTCAGCATAGGAAATGTATTAAGTAGGAGAATAGGGCTGTGAGCTATTGAGTGTTGACTTAACCTTTCCAGGTTTTTTTTTCTTTTTCCACCCAGTGATGCTTCTAATGGAGGATGCGTGCATAACTGCGTCTCATTAGTAACCACAGGGATCCGTTAGAACAAGACATACTGGAGATTTAGACTTGCTTATTTTCAAATAATGTGACTGAATGTACTGTAGGGGGGAATGCTTTTGTCTGCTAGTGGTTAAATGTTATAGTACATGACCAGTTATGGGTCAACTGGTTTGTCTACCACTTCCAGCTTTTAGAGTTTGTTGCTCTCTGCTTTAAGTTAAGTCTTTTTTTTAAATCATGGGTATCCAGGAATGCAGGGTGCTTAACATTTGAAATGATTCTGTATTTAGATGCACGCTTTCTTTTCACTAGCTCAACTTTTTATCACTGTTTTTATTGAACTTTTCACATAAACAGTGTACAAATAAAGTATGGCACAGACATACTGAATAGAGAAGAGTCTAAACCCAACAATATAGAAAATCATAGAGCTACAAGCCGCAAAAGAAGAAATAAAAGGAAAAATGCCAGTTCACACAGTAGTATCTATACAAAAAAAAAATCATGAGTTAAGCAGCAGTCAGATTCTCTGCATAAGAAATAAAAGGCTGTCAAACTCCCCACGGTTTGCATCTTATCTTTTCTATTTTGAGAAATTGCATGACCTCACAAATCAACCTGCCAAAAGAGAGTGGGCGGTCACTCTTCAATTCAAAAGACTGAGACCCCTTGCCAGAAGGGCTGAGTGGGCCATGCTGCTTCATTTTGCTTTTTTCAGAGTAAGATCCTTTGATAGTCCACCAAAAAACAAAACAATAAAAGGGCAGGTTCAATGGTCCCACCTATGATCCCTGAGTATGCATCAGATATTTTAGACATTATCTTCACTTTTTGCTACACTATGTCACTTTCAAGATCAACAAGGAGACAAGAAAAGAAGCCTTCTTTTCTCGTGTTTTTTGACCACAGCCCAGATTTGATACACTCTATCCGATTTAAAGCCAAATGGTGCATGTGATCAAACACTTGGATTTCGACAGAGCCCAGCCCTTTAAGGATTACTACTACATCATCCTGCTGCTAAAAAAGTTGTTCATTGTGATACAATATTGTTTCTTTATGATTCATACCAAATAATCCTTTTAAACGTCTAAGGTGGCAGACTTTGCCAAAAGCAATTCTACTCACAAAAAAAAACATCTGAGAAAGAGGACTCACTAATTGCCATTGTCAGCTATTTAGCTTCTAAAAAAACAAAACCTTGTTACAATGTGATCACTAAGTAATCCAGACAAAATACTGTAAGAAAAAAAAGTGTCTCACTGTGGGGTTGTCACATTTTAGAGGGAAGGGCACTGTGGTCAGCCTGCCAGTACAATTAGTGCTCATTTGGGCCAGATTCTGGGAGATCTATGCTGACTGCTGGACATGCATTATGCATGAGTCTGTCCATATGCACTTGGCCATCATGCATGCCCTTGTAGAAATGCATCGACCACAGGCATGCAATTACATTTAGCTCGTTTCAACCTTCTCTATATGCACATTCTCCATATGAAATAAAGTTTTAGGCAAGTTTGCAGCCTTCAGATAAACTCTTCTGGTACCGGTCATCAACAGTTAATGAAATGTTTAGAATGTTAAATGTGCTTATTGTTTACTTCCATGTTATTCCCTTTCAGATGCTTGACTTGACTGGGTTAAAACTATGTATGGCTTAATTTTGGGCTCTTGAATTTTCAGATAAACTAGAGGATTAAATGTTGGTAAGGGGCTGACAAAATTCTCCTACTTCTTAAGCTCCATAAACAATTTAAAAACCCTCTGGATTATCTCAAATTACATGTTCACAAATCTGAAAACAGGGCTGTTTTTACTGTCCCTTGAGAAGAAACTGTTTTTGAGACACATTGTTTTGCTCATTCAGATATTTGATCGCAAACACAAATGACAAACTAATATTACAGTCTCTTTTTTTGTAACCCCTTGTCTTCACTTACTCTATTTTACGTTTTTTTTTTCTGATGTCCCAATAATATATTTTTTCATCAAGGCAACATTCCCCTTTCATTTGAAGATACAATTAAAATATTGTCAGGTTTCTTTAACTTAAAAAATGATGGGTGCAGATTCAGCCTGGCTAAGCCAAAGTGAGATGTAAAATAAAAGAAGAGCAAATTAAAACAACCTATTTAATTGGTCAATAAGAAGTTAAAGACTTGTTTTATTCAAAGTATAACTTCACCACTCTAAAGGATGATATAGTTTGGTAACTTGGGGAATAAAGCTTAATGTTGAGGGCGTGTAGCTCATAGTTGCCTGTCAGCAGAAATCAGCACCTGCTAGAACCAAAGACTTAGTGTGTGAGAGAGAGTTTCTATTGCCTGTGTGTGTTTATTTCCCAGGCTCTTTCCGGAGTCTGGACCATGACCAGAGGCACTGTCCACTGCATCTCTGTGGACAATCTTTCGATGAGAGATCTTCATCTCCTGCGCGCGGCTCTTTAGCGCCCCTCGGAGAGAAAGCCCATAATCGCAGACAAGTCTCTGAGGTAAAAAGAGCCATACAGAGATGAAGGGCAGGGCACCGGGAAATTTGGCAGGAGGTATCTGTCGTGACAAGGGAAACTTTACACAGCCATAGAGTCATAAACAGGCAGATCACGTGACTCGGTGGGACTCCTCATCGCTGTCACTGTAAATAAAAATATTGTTTGTATAGGGGAAAATTATACACCCCTCCCTCCCTGTCCCAGCTCAGCGTCACTGGAGGGGGGGGGGGGGGTTAGCTTGTTTATGTTTATGTGACTACGCGCGAGCTGCTGATGCTTGAGCTGCTGATCTAATAAGGCTTAAAATTATTTCTCGTTTCATTCACTGTGAGGCAGCATCATTTCTTACCCATCTTTCAAGTGAGCATCATTCAATTAAAATGCAATTCTCGTCGCCCCCTTCCACGGATATTTAATTAGACTGGAGAGCAGGGCTTCCACTGTCTTTTTTTATCCACAACAGCTCTTCGGATTTCACCTCTAAGGCATATTTTCACTCTGTTACTCGTTGGTTAAACAAGGGCATGTATCCATTTGTTAATTGATACAATTACGCATTACGCGTAATGGTCACGTAGGTCTCCAGGCGCGCATCAATCACTGGTCTATTGACCTGCCAAAAAGCCCTCTAACCGCTTCTGCTGGGACTACCCTTCTCTCTAATAGAGAAAGATAGAAACATCATCGTCATTAACTCCGGGATGGACCTCTGGCCACAGAGCCAGAGGCGAACAGAGGTCGGGATTAAAAAAGGGGAGAAAAAAAGTCTAAGAAGTGTTGATTCAGTCAGATTTAATAGATTTAATTGTGACAGATTGCAAATACAAAAAAAACATTTAAAAAGACATAATTATAATAGAAAATATATAAAAAACACTTTACATTTTTGTTAAGTAAATAAATATTGTCCATTAATATATGCTGGTAAAGAAAAAAAAAGACCTCTCCAATGAATGTATGTTAGCTATAACTCTTTGAAATATTTCCTCAATCTTTCTTTTTCCCTTATTCATTTAACCTCACAAAGGGTTTCCAAGCGTTGCCATGCTACAATTCAATAATGATGAACAATAAAAACAATTTCCCGAGCCTTTATCGCAGCAAATCGGTGAAGAATTCTATTACAAAAGCTGTACAACACTGTGTACAGTGCACCTCAAGAAAAGCCTGCGTTGGACGTGATTGGCAAAGACATTATTCCATCCTTGGTACCCTGCCGTTCCGGGATTACAGTGACGTCACGCTGATACCCTTGCATGGATGAATGCTAAAGAACTATAGAGCCACAAATAATAGCACAAGCAGAGTCCATATCTTGCAAGTCTTACGTTATCCTTTAAGCCTCCTTCAGCTAACACAACAACACTTTTTTTGCACTTAATGACGCTTAATTTCATTTCTTATCGGGTCCTCGGGGGGGATTATTCATTCATATAAAACAATCTGCAGCTGGTGCCAGCCTAAAGTCTCCCTCCTATGAGTGAAGTCATCTATTATTGAGCGAAAGGCCGTGCGTGGAAATGTGTGGAAGACGGTGGATTTGAAGTAGAATTGGTTGCAATCGATCAAGGGTGAAGAATATTGCTGATGGTAACAAAAGAAGCAGCTATGTCTTTCTCGCAATTTGGATACCCTTACAATGCAACTTCACAGGTAAGACGCTCTTTTTTATTTCTCTTAACTTTAGTGTACACACACATTCAAATGGCTTTTTTTCATGTTGTATATTTTCTTCAATTCCGGTAAAGTCAGAGCACTTTTCTTAAAAGAAACATCCTGAATGAATGAATGCTTTGGCGGTATTGACAGCTATTTTCGGGTGCTGCGTTTGTTGTTGATCCAAATATCGATATACACGCACCCGTGTCCAATTACACTGAATTATGAATGAACTCACGTGTTTTTCTGATGACAATAGAGATGAATGTCACCTATTGCTCACTGTACGAGGTGTAATTGCACTGTGCTGCTCTTACTTTCTCATCAAATATATGAGACATACAGAATGTTAGACACATTTCATCACCATGGAAGATTTTTCAACTTGATTAAAGTTGTTTATTTACATTTTAATAAATACATTTTGCGCCTAATGACAAGTTCAGGGAAGTTCAAGTCGATCATGGGACAAAAGTTGCTCATGAAAAAGTTGTCACCCAACTTCTTTATTATTTTCAAAGTTTGGCTGATTTGATATAGCCTATTAAAACCGTGTGCATTTGAATCAAGGGGAAATTAACCTAACATTGACAACTTTAGATTTTTTCCATCCCACATTGAAATTCAAATTTTAAAGCCGATGCTGAACAGGAGCTCACTTGTACGCACAGATACGCACATCTTTTTTCTTCTTTCCATCATCCACTAAAATACACGACATTGATAACAAATACATTGACATGCAGTATTTCATTCTCATTTTGATTTAAAAAATCAGAATATAAGGATGTCAAGTGGGCTATTACACTTGTTAACAGTGTGTGCTACCTTTTGTCGTTATCATGATCTTCTGTAGTGACTTACCTTAAATAAAGGCAGGTCACTCGTGAGGATAAAAACACGTGATTCATGTGTGAACCGATGTGAACAAAAACAAAGGAAACATGCTCACACGTTCTTTCTTCGGTTTTAACATTCAGACTAATCATACGATTTTTGATCAACTTAACTTCGAGATCTATAGTGCCGTCACTTCAGAGTTAGCATAGTCATCCAGATAAGAGCAGACAGCCAATGACCATTTCTATCCACGGTTCTCTTCATGCAGTTTTTCGTGTCGGCAAACCCCAGTACGACTTGCTGCGATTCGATTTCCAGGTCGGTCTCTGACGGGACAGGCGGCTCCCAGACCGCCGCTGCCGCTGCCTCCTTCTGCTGTCCGTCCTACGAGAACCGGCTCCTGGCGAGCAGCCGGACGGAGCTGAACGCAGCGCTGGGCATGTACAGCTCTCCATACGCAGCAGCGGCTGCAGCCAGCCAGAACTACGCCAACTACTTCCCCTACAGCACCGACCCATCCGCGATCTACTCCACTCTGGTGGGTTCATTTGATGCGCTAAAAGTGGGGAGGGGGGCTCAACATGATCGATCAGATCAACCGGTTTTTGTTAATCAATTTATCTGTCACTTCCAACCTGATCTGCCCGGGCATGTCGTTTAATCCAGCATCCAGTCTGCACAAAGTCAAAAACCTGTCACTAGGACGAGGGGAAGTAGTGCAGAAGTTAGTTTAGCTTGTGACAGTGAATTCAATTTACTATATAGAAATATATCTTCCTCTTTGAAAATTAAAACAAAATATTGGTATGTTAATAACTCCACTGTCAAAATGTACCTCTGTGAAAGAGTAAGATTTGTGAGTGGATAAAGGACTACATTACTTATTAAACTAACATTTGGCAGTGTTACTAAAACTTTATTTCTTATTTCTATCTTATTCCAACACATGCAGTGAGCAAAAGAAGGAAATCTCCATGTCAACATTGCACTTGTTTGGAAAAAACTTTTCAAAAAAATGTAGGAAACCTAAAGAAAAGTATTTCTGAAAAGGATTATTCTATAAGAGTGTTTAACCTTTTCTCGTCAAGCAAACTGATGTATTGAATGGGAATAATTTCTTTGCTTGCATCACTCATGATTAGAGTTAATCATTATTTTTAACAGCACAAAAACAAGCAACGTCTGTGATTTATATACAACAATATTGTCAAAATAAACTATGAAAGGATGCCAAAATATGAATGTTGCATACTTATAACAACCTTATTGTCTTTTACAGAATCCACAGTACGACATCAAGGACAGCACAGGCACTTTACACTCTGGCATCACTCAAACGGCTGCGTATTACCCGTATGACCATTCACTGGGACAGTATCAGTATGACAGGTGAGTTCATTTCTGTACACTTTGTGTTATATGAGCAATGACATAAACGTTTTCCATCTCTGTACATTAAAAGCAGCCATTCACAGGGGGAATAGATGAAAGGTCAGAGTGTGCCTCCATGCTGATACCTTCACTGATCTGTTTAATATTTCAAACAATGCAGGTGTCTGAGTGAATCGTAAATTAACTTTACTAACTACCACTGTCTGTGTTTCTCAATTTCTAGATACGGGACAGTAGATTTTAACAGCACAGCCAGAAGAAAGAACGCAACTCGTGAAACCACCAGCACTCTGAAAACATGGCTGTATGAGCACCGCAAAAATCCCTACCCCACCAAGGGCGAGAAGATCATGCTGGCAATCATCACCAAAATGACCCTCACCCAGGTGTCCACGTGGTTCGCCAACGCCAGGAGGAGGTTAAAGAAGGAGAACAAGATGACCTGGTCCCCAAAGAATAAGGCCGGCGATGACAGGAAGGATGACCTCAACAAGAGCGAACAGGACTGTGTCACCAAAGGTAAATTATTTGTGAGCTTTAAGGTGGCACTTTATTAGTGTCAGAGTTAGAATATGGTGATAATCACCAAATTTAGGGAGAAACTGTTACTAAAAAGGCAAAAGGTCCCGTGAAAAAAACAAGTTTTCTTAACTACATTTTTGTAAAAACATTTAAACTGGGCAACATTTTAATCAGTGTTAAACACTTTCTTCCATACAGATTCTAGCGACTGCAAGGAGGAGAAGGATCTGCACCTGAGTGATCTGGACGATATGGACGAGGATGACTGTGATAAGCTGGACAGTGACTGTGAGAAGGCGGCCGCTGAAGAGCAGGACCTCCACAGGGTCATGGCTGTGTCTGCAGCCCCTCAAAAGAGAGACTGCAGCTCAGATTTGCACCTGAGTTTAACCAACAGTTTCAACACGTTTCCCTGCGCTATCAAAAGCTTAACCACCCTCCCTCCTCTCCCATCTGACTTCCTGGACCCGGTAGTGTCCAAGGCAGCCTCCTCGGCTGGCCTCACAGGAACAGTGTCCTTGTCCCACTTCGAGGCATCCGATAAGCCGCGGATTTGGTCTCTGGCTCGCACGGCAGCTTCTGGGGTCATACTGAGCCCTCAGCAGCAGAACTCTGAGCAGCTGAGGGCAGGAAACACAAGCGGGGACTGCCAGCTTCAGAGCTCCAGGCTTAGTGGAGCTCCTGCTGGACAGTGTGGTGGCATCAGGGGCCTCCATGAATCTAGCAATGTGACCAACACTGAGATCCCCTTTCCCGAGGGTTCGTCCTTGCACTCAAAGGTCTACGGCTCAGGCAGCTATAGTCACAAAGACCTCCAACTTCACTGCTCATCCTACGCTGCACTCCCAGAAACATGCCAGTACTCTACTATTGAAGGTATGTCCTCCTATCCATGCAACATTTTACATATTTAAAGGATTTTACTGATCTTGAATCTCCCAGCTTAGAGGTTTTCTGTTGATGACAGATTGATGTAGTGACAGCAAATATCATTGCCTAGCAGCGCACAAGTATTGCATAAAAAATAAAGAAAAAAAATCTAAGTGTTTTCAGACAAAAAAATAGGCTATTTTAAAGTCTCCCGTCTTACATCTGAAGCAACTTTCTGACCTGTGTTTTTTTGGTGTGTTCAGGATTCTCTGGTGGCAAAGTAGAGACACAGCCATCTGACCTCAGTGAAGCCTGCGGGAACGTGCAGGATGACAAGGTCACTGCGTTCAGACCAGTGATGAAGAGGTGAAGCAGGTGAGGGTCTGCACTGAACTGGAAGAAATCAGTGAAGTCACCACACACACACACACGTCCAAACACACAAACACAAACACGAGGCACAAAATAACACCATACAATACATATATGTGAACAAGGACGATCGTTTCAACGTTTATTCACTATTATTTTGTTAAATATGTGTAACTAAATTGTATTTTATTGACCTAAATATTGCAATTGCAAATTTGTATGACACTAATGTGCAAGTGAGTTATAAGCAGTAACAGCCATCAACATACAAGTATTGATATTTCTATTGCAGTTATCTTACAGGAGTTATAACTGGAGTTTTTTTTTAATTAAATACCTTTAAATGACAGCTTAATCCTTTCTATTTGGGGCCTTTTTTAAAATTCTTCATGTCTTTTTTGCTCCTAGATTGCTGCAGTCTGCACCACCATAAAAAAGGGACATGTTTTATGCACTTAAGGACACAATGGCCAAGCAGTGGACTCTAAATGGGAGCTACCTGGCGCTGCTGCAGCAGTGAGAGCTGTCAAACTGTGGACGTGGCTATCATTTTGCACAACTTTGTTTCCTACGGTGTTAAAGACTTTATGCAAAAATTCTAGATGCAAAGGGATGAGGTTGGCCCAGATTTAAAAAAAAAAAACGGCCAAATTTGTGTAAGGCAATCGTGTAGTGTTCAGCAACCCTATTTATTTTTGTGTGTATTTATTATTATTTGGTTATGTTGTCCGTTTGTTGGTTATTTAATGTGTTTGGTCTTTACGTGGTTCGTTACATGTTGCTTTTTACTGTGGCTCCTTGTCATTTTGCCTGATGTAAAAGAGGAATTGTCGTTGACCATATAAGGAGTGGATCCTCCTGTGTTGCGCGTGGACCTGAACTGTTTTTTTTGTCATTGTGTTCCAGTGTAAGCTTCCTCCGTGTTTTTTTTTTTTTTTTTGCTATTCGTGACATTTTTTCTAAGAATACAATTTTTTTCCAAAAGCTCTCCTTTTTCTCTCTTTCGTGTTTATTTTTAGAGCCAATTAAAAGCTTTGCTGATGTGCATTTGATCAAAGTTTCTCATCTTGACTCGACACGGCGCTGATGGAGGGTCATAACTCACAGGAGGACGTGAGTGAAATCCACAAGTTGTGGAAGAAAGGGGACATCATCTCTACATTGTCAGCGTCTAATCACAAGTGGCATCAAACACTTTGTTACTGTTCAGACCGAGCAACGAGGCAGAAACACAGGATGAATGCTGCTTTGTCCCCTGTGTAGCGAGCCGCTGCACTAACTTAACATTGTGTTCATTAAAAGGTCATTTGTAGGATCAAACCCGGCAGGGAAATTCACATGGCCCATCAAAGTCTCTTTGATTCGCTTGTTTTGCCCATAGTCCATCTCATTAAAGGCTAACTTTGGTGAATCTTCTGCAGACAGCTGTAATAAGATGATGACTGTAGAGATGCCTCCTGACAGTCTGAAAACTTTTGATCCTCACATTTCTAACTTCTCAAATCAAATAGTTTAGTTGAAAACAACTAGAGGGGGCAGCTTGCACTAACTGCGGTTGGAATATTGATTTTGACGCACAATTCTGCTGCACAACCTGCCGGACATAACAAGCTTGATAAGTCTATCACATCTGTTCCTTTACAAATATTTTAAATGGCCATAACTGTTGAACAAAAGGGAGACATGCTTTTACATGTACGTAATATAATTGTTATTGTTTTGTAATATTGTAAACCATTGAGTTATTTGCTCCCTCTTCTTCTTTTTTGTTTTATACCAGAGTCACTTATTATTCCTAACGCCAGAGGATTTACTTTAACATCAGCACTGCAGGCTTTAAGATTTAAATGTTATTATTCAATACCTGCAAACAGTCAACAACCTCTCTAAAGTCATTTGAGGTCGTGTTATTGGGATTACGCTTGTAATAAAAGTCTTTTGCGCAATTCAGGCTCAGTCGAGAGGCGCCTGGTCCACCCTGTGCGTCCTTGGCCAAAGGCAGAGCTGTCCGTAATGCACGGAGCTGCTAAATCCGGTAAAATACACGACGAGGATGAGGAAGGTCAGAAATAATAACTTAGGCCTATTTAGATTTTTTTTCCTGGTTCAATTTGATCCCCTCTGTTATTATCTGAGTCCTAATAAATGATTTGCGTGAGGCTGATGGCAGGAACAAAACGTGTTTTAATCTGGTTTATAAAATGTAAAATAAAACTATTTTGAGAATCTCAACCTCTCATTTGATGCATTTCATTTTCATGAAAACTAAAAAAGGACACATGAAGGTAGCATCCTAGGCAGTTGATGACATATTTGTGTACAGAAAGTCACCTATAGGAATGTCAATGTGGTCCACTTGGGAAGTGAAGCAAGTCCTTTAATAAAATTAATCCTATATTATGAATACAAATAAAGTTTAGCTAAATATATGAAAGATAAAAGGTTCACTCCCCCTAAAATGAGTCTAAATTCAAAGATTTTACTGATAAAGATGCAGTAGCTGTCCGTCTGTTAATGACGCGCTGCTAACAGGGAGCCTCTCCTCTTCCTCCTCCTCCTCCTCCTCCTCAGCAGTAATCAGTACTGACGCCTGACGCGCTGCTCTTTACATGAAAATATAGGGTATATGTGTGCATCAAATATTTACAACTAAATTTAATTAAATCTGCAGCTGTAAAGAAAAAACTGCCTTATGCTATTGAAGGTAATGATGCATGCGCAATGGGATTAGCACCGTGGAGACGTGGGCTACCTGGGGGAAAGCAGAGATAATGGCCATGATGGGCTCATATAGCAGCTAACAGGTCAATTAGTCTGTCCCACACACAGCAGAGACAATCAAGACACACATCAGCAGCTGCCACACATTAGAAACTACACTAATGCTATTCACAGATGCTTAAATACAAGGAGACAACCAAGATTTACTCCGAAGTGAGGAAGGAGGGATAATAAATAGATGTAATTTGGGTGTTTTTGGTGTTGGATGACACAGCAGGAGGGGGCAAACACAAGACTTTTTGTTTGTCTGACATTCTTAATCTGAGGCGAGACATGAAATCTGTTGCAAAGTACAATGTTAGGGAATAATAAATTCCATAGGTAGCCTATATATGCGCAACTTAATCTCCCTAATACACACCCTTCTCCTTGTAAATTACATTTTTGTGTTGGGAGGGGGGGCTCGATGACCGGTGCCCCTACAAGAGCATGTTTGTATAATCCAAAACAGATTTTAGATAAGCTTTGAATGAGGCACAAATATTCAAAAAAGAAAAGAAAAACAAGCTGTGATAAACATGAATACTTAAAGAGGTTTGACATCTTTAATCTGCGAGTGTCTCTTGTATTCAATCAGAGGGTGTCTTTATACTCATATGTCTGTCATTAACAAACGCCTCCACAAGTGTACATTCAGTGGACCCCCCCCCCCCCCCCCCCCCCCCCCCTCTATTGTCAGGGCTCATTGATCTTTTCTGGACCAAGTCGCTGCTATCATCCTCTGCTCTTTTCAAGTCAACAGGCCAGCTGACTGTCAGGAGTGGGGTACCATTGTTGTAATCATAGAGGTGAGAAAACTCAAAAGTGGCAAAAATAATCGCTTCTCTTTCCTAAATTGTTGGTCTGCTATTTTTTCACATTCAATGTTCAGAATAGCAGTAGTAAAAATGAAGAATTGTAATTTATAGCTTTAAAATAAGTTTAAAGCTAACTTGTTCTCTAACAGGTCTTGTGAAAGTTTGTCTGTACATGATTTCAGTTTTTTTTTTAAATGTATCTATTTGCAGAGGCAGTAAAAAGTTAATAGAAACTACAATCACACCTTCAATTGTGCAAGGAGTGATGTTTTAAAAATGTAATCATGTAACCATCGCCCTATACAATACAAAATCAACATGTTCACAACACTCAACTTTTCTTTAGTAAAGTGACTTTTATGGACTGCAGGGAACGTTATGTGTACATTCTAGAAATTCTGAGACAATTCCTTTGCCAATACTGTAAAATCATTCATACGAGTTAAATTCTTTTTTGAGCTGAAATGTCTGAGTGAAATGCATGCAGTGATCCCAGTTATGTATTGCTCCACGTGTTACATTTTCTTCCTGTTTCTTTTTTGCTTAACATCTTGAAGACATGTGTCGGCTTAATGCCAACATGTAACTGAAATATAAAATATACAGCACACTTAAAAATAATGGTGAGATTGAATAATCCCGTCCCTAATATGAGTCATAGGTAAGCCTGCCCTGTTTGAGTGACACTGAAGTGAGGCATATGAGCCTGACGTGGCCTTGTCTTAAACATTTGTTATTTTTATTGCTTTACTCCGTGGTCTTAAAGGTGCTGACACTGGTGACTGTTACAGTAGTATTTGGTGGGATATAATGCTACAGGTCAATGAGGGGTTAACCTCTGACAAAGTGCTGTTGGGAGCAACCATCACATGTGCACTTTACATTTAGGCGCCCTCTTAATGAGCATGTGCCTGCGATGTAGAATAATATGAATTATTCTGACACGATAGCGAGGGCCCCTTCATATAAATAGGAGCCATAACAACAACAACAACAACAACTCAAACAATAATTTGCCCTCTGGTCTGACTAAAGAAGCAGCATGGAGGTGCCATTTGATGTGTCCCACGCTGGGCAGCCCGGGCTCATAAAACAAAGTCTTTGTCGCAGTGGCTCAGGGTTCAGTTGAGGGGGACAATACACACACTTCATTACATTTTGTCAAAAGGCGCAATGAAATGTGTGTGGGACATTGTTTCTGTGCATGTCTCCCTCCATGGAATTTCTGATTGCCGATGTTGCTACAAGGTCTCCGCTAATGAGTTTTGTCAAAGACAATTATGGACTTGGTGGGATGGCCAGAGAGTGGATGAAAAGCTGGCTTTGTGTGGTTTAGGTAGATTTTGCATTGTGACCCCTGAGTCTTTCCATAACCCGTGTTTGACCTGTGCTGTTCGTGTCCGGAAGAATCCAGGCCTCTACTCCATCACCCGGGCTGTAGTCCAGGCAGAGTGATCTGCTCCAGCACCTTTGCCCTCTCAGTCGTGTCCCTGACTAGATCCAGGCTGTACCAGGCTGGAGCACAAATTGATGCTAGTGCTGCCATTTCCCAGGACCTTGATTCTTTTGTAGACCTTGATCTCTTTAGAGGGAATTGAGCCTTGGAGTTGTTGTGGAAATTTGTGTTAAGTACAACACCAAGCCAACAGTTGTCTTTCTGAAAGTTTAATCCAGACGTTTGCAAACGGACCTCCGCTCTCTCCAGCATGAGATATCGAAAAGGAGGAGGCTGCATGTCAGAATAAATACAGTGCATTATCTTGACCTAGTGACACTTTGTTTCCTGATAGGACAAAGGCAACAACAAAAGATTAATCACATAGTATTCGTGACAATGTACAGTACAAGTGAACACATAGTGTCAGTCACAAGGCTCCGTTACTTATGATGTCATGATTATGAGGAGGACAAGGTGGGAGAATTCCCATTACAGAGTCTTCCCTAGTCTGTTAAATTGGAAATAATCAGGATTTCTAACCAAATGTTGAGGTTTTTTTTATCACCTCTCTCTCAAGTGTTTCACTGTTATATCGATAAAGACGTGGCTAGCCCCATACAAGTGATAATAAAACACTAAGGTAAGAGTCACCCGATAACAAAGCTTTACATCTGTGCTTTCATGATTTCTACTAATAACCAAATGATTCTCCCCCAGTGTCAATTGCTAAAATGCTAAACCAAGGGCAAGGTCAATCTCAATCTCAATCTTGGACCATCTGAAAATACTGACAGTAGTAGAAATGGTACTCAGAGGATAATATGAGCAAAGATCACCGTGTTTACTTTAAACACATACAGACGTAAGCGGGTCAATCCCTCTATAAAGGCTGAATAACAAGGGTGCACTATGAAATAACTTCTTACAGTACGCCAGTACGAGAGACGCTTTCATGTGCAGCCTGAATTCCTACATTGTACCCAGAGTGTGCTTAACTGTGTGCGCTCTTGTTCTTGTAATCTTGTGTTTTTTTCTTTTATGTTTATCTGCTGGACTGGCAGTTTTCTTTTGGTGACCTTACACTGGCGTCACCAGTGTATACACACCAGAATAATCTTCTGTGTCATGCCCTTTAATAATCCCCTGCATCTCATTTTTAATCTCGCTCTCTCCTTCTGTTTTTCTTCCCCTTTATGTTGGGCATCTGTTGGCCTTTTATGCCTGCTGTTGAGTCTGAGTTTGACTTTAAAAGGCTTTATCGTATCACGACATGAAAACAAAATAGGTGTAAATCCACATTTTGACTGTGAAAGTAAAGGTAGGGGTCGTGTGACTAAATGATGGTGTCTTTTAGTTCATTATTTGGCTGCACTGTCCCAAATTTGGATTGGTAGAGTCTCAGCTGCCTAATCAACTTCTTCAGTCTTATAAAGACAATTAATGAAACATAAAGAAAAGTTAGTGAGTTGCTCTTAACACAGAGAAGCAATAACAGATTTTCACCAGTTCTTTATCATACACTGGTGGAGACCAACAATGAGCTAAAAGTAAAGTGAATATTGGACTAAGTAACAGAATAAAGTGTTGCTTCATGTCCAATAGCTTGAAAGTACAGTAGGCAACTTGATAGTTTGAGGCCATGGGGATGGTTGTGTAGTTGTGAGTTCATTGTGTTTTTCTTAATGTTTCATTAAAGTGCAGCTTTCAACCACACTCAAACTGTTTTAGTTTCATAACCTTTGTTAGCTAAATTTGATGCAACTTGAACCTTTACTTGAAACGGAGTTGTTGCCAAATATTAAACATGTAATTTTATAAATGTGTTGATGGATCATTTAAGGACACCACAGGCCATTCATAATGGGATCATGGGATATGTTTCTGTAAACTAACACTAATAGAATTAGTAAAGGCACACTTACACTTGGAGAAACACTGGAAACATATTGTACATAAATAGTATAGTGCCCCCTGTTGAAAAAGTTATCTCACTTTATATGGTGTTTCGATCAAGTTTTTTATAGGAAAATATATGTTTTTTTCTTCTATCATGAAACTTTATGTATAGAAAAAAGTCTTGAATGCATTCATCGATATGAGTGGCAATACATTCACAATAACTGGTAATAACTTGCACACTACATGTACATTCATCATACTCACGCTCAAACTTTTGGCTTGGTTTGGTGAGCTGAGATGAGATGAGATGACATATTTGGATATTGCAACAACACAAAGAGTAAGTAGGTAAATGTAAAAAAAGAATAGATAAGAACCTTAAAATAAAAAAAAAATGAAATAGGAAGTATTGACAGTACAAGTTGCACAACTCCTTACAAAGGAGAGGATGGAATAGTGCAATTTGATTAGGTATAGTATAAGGTTCAATATATGAGTTTTACAAGAGATTCAGGATGATTTGGAGAAGAACTGTGTCACATTAAGTTTTTTTTGTGAGGCTGTATGGGTGACACCCCTTGGAGCAGTTCATTGTGACTGCAGACAGCAACAATGTTCAGTAACAGTGCTCTGCAAAGCAGCAGCTGCACTATCAATTCTCCTCAATTTATGTCTCCAATTTCCTGAGTTCAGCCTGTGCCAACAGCGCCGCAGATTTGACAGATGAAGTCCAGCATGTGAAGCCAGCAGCTTGTCTCTCTTGGAGACTCCACACCTGTCTGTTTTTTTCTCCCTTCTTCACAGATATGCGGCACAATGAGAAGCTGTAGCAGTATAGCACCTATAATGAACAGCCACCTCCATCTGAACACAGACTATTTCCACTACATTACTTTCATTGGCATCATGCGGGCAGGAGGAAAACTCACAGCGGGACTGTGTAACAGTATGGTGTCGACAGCACTCTTCTCCACTGGGCTCTGCTTGGGGGCCTGCCTCTCTGTGTGAAGCTCCTGTGTAGGATTAGACACTGGTGAGCAAGTCAAATGGATGCTAGCTCTAATGGAGTCTCCACACCTGCCTGATGTCTACATCAGCTCTGCTTACTGTTACTCATGGCCCTCATGTATCACACAGACACACCAAGGAATGTGGAGGCATTTCCAAGAACAGTATCTCCATGATTATGGAACCTATCATTAAAATGACAACGTTGACCTCAAAACCAAACGCAGGCAAAGTGGCTCAAAGTTGCAAAAGTGCTCTTTTAAGCAACCATGTAATGTTGAATAACTAAAGAAGACACTTAGGGAAAAATACATGTACGGTCTGCAAAGTGCTTTTTTGCACTTTAAATCCAATTAAATATGTTAAATGGATTGTATGGGCGACCTGAAAGGTGCAAAACGGCATGGTTTTATCACAAACAAACAGAATAAAGGCTCGCATCAAGCAGCATCAATGCATAAGCCATACATTGACCCATAACAAACAAGCTGCTGACAACAAGGCGTTGTTGTTATGGTGGCATGCGAGTTGTGACGTGGCTTTCATACAGTGAGAGGCATCAAAGAGGGGCAGTTGAACACGCTCCACATTCTATAGCAGAAAGGTAAACAGCTGAGAGGAGGAGGTAGAAGAGGAGGGGGGAGCAGAGGAGGGAGGTGACACACGGACCACACATTTTCAAAGTTCAACCGTAAACACAGCATGCTCATAAAAGCACAGGTCCCATTATTCACGGGTGGGATTTCTTTCTTACAGCATGCAGGCAAACAGCCTGAACCCCCCGAGCTGTGTCAAATGATGGAGCATCATAATTACGCCCGTTTTATTGGCCATCTTATTCCAGCTATGACTGATGCGGCTCCCAACCCCTAAGTGTTTCCATTTGCACTTTCATGTGGCAAAAACGAGCAGAGAAGCCATGGCTCGCCTGCCTTTCAAAGGTGGGCTGACAAATATTTATGGCCTGACGTGAAGTCACTTATAATCAGAGCTGGTGACCTGTTCCTGAGGAATCTGGCCGCAGCAACACGCTTATCTCCTCCATAATAAATGAGCCTTCAAAGGCCCCACTGTGCTTGCATTATGCCATTGTCTAAAAATAATAACTGACACATTTTTTCAGAATCACTCATAATCAAGAAGCCAGAGGAGGCGGATGTTGATCCCTGCTGTTGCATGGCAGAAATAAATCAGTGTCCTCCCTCTACTGGTCAGAGGCCAAACTACAGGAGAGTGAATTACAAGCCCTCTGACTGCTGACTGTCTGCTGTAATGCCCCCAAGAAATATGCAAACAAGGAGCCAGTGATTATAAAAAAACTAATTTTAACATAAAAAATAAATGTCTTATTTCAGTTTTTGGATAACTACATCCTCAAGATATCAAGTTGGTTTCATGCGTCCTCTCAAAAAAAAATTCCAGTTGTGAAAAATTAGACCCACACACACAGAAACAAAGTACATTACATTTAAAAGGAACAAATTAAACTTATACTGTAAACTCTTGCATTACCTAGAATCACTGAACAGTAAAGAAGAAGTCCTATACATTTTTAAAATGTGTTGTTAAATCCTCTAACTATTACTGTGGGCAGATGAACTGGTGATGGATGGCAAAGGAAGCCAAGAGGAGATCTGTTGATCGAGCATCATTAAAAGAAATCACCTCAAACTTCCAGACTTTATGTCCAAGCCAAGCCAAGTTGTTCATGTTCTGTAAACCTTTACTTTGGTTTAACTTCCTCGCGATTGTCCCCGTCTCTAATCCAACATGATGTTTTATGCAGTCTCATTAGAAATCCAGATTTATGACACCTATGTGTTCTTTTCCACTCTTTAACAGCCTGTAAGGCACTATGGGAGGGCTCCCTTAGTAAAAGCAGATATTTCCCTCCATATGAGGAGTCATGGGCAGAGTCATCACTAAAAATGAAAGCCATAAATCACTTTCCTGCTGTGATTATGCCATTAACAGGAGCATGGTTTTGTCGTTTAGGTCATGCTAATAGTTTGGGCTTGAGGTTTTGTCCGTGGTGAAGGAGCCCGGAGCAAATGCATGTTCCCCTTATGCTAGTAAGAGGGAGGGTTGGCTGAGTTTGTCTTGGTGGTCTTGTGTTAGTGCTTCAGCTTTTTTAGCCTCTTCACTGCGGACGTTATCTGCATCTGCTCTGGATTTTGTCTTTTCTTCAACCCCCCCATCAGTTGGAGTTTCTACATTGGGCCTGGTTGTGGTCTTCTAGAGACACCCCTCGACAAACTATTGAGGCATTTATGCACTCTACAAAAGGCACCGGATGCCAGCAGAGTACATATTAAATTTGTTACTAATTTTAAACTTGGCATGATGGACCACGTAGCTGCCACTAGCTCGCTGCAAGCAGGCGGGTTCTGCCCCACTGCGACCACAACCACAATACAAACAAAGCATATGGAACAGCAGCTCCCACTGTACTACTGACAGTAAATGTTTAGAAAAGGAACTTCAAAAATAACCCAGTGTAATAGAATTAGTGGGAAAGAGGCGCCTGGCAGCATGTTTTTCCCCACTCTTCTGACTCCTGTACCCGATTAAAATAATAGTTTGAGAAGCATAAGAAAACTAAAGAGAGGATGAGGCTGCTTTTGTGATTTTATGATCATTCCTGTGAGCTGCCTGTGGCTAGAAAAGGCCTCTTATACTTTTTTTTATGTTCAAAACCTTTCCTGGAGACAGTTCAAATTATTCAGACCACAATAAAGTAGCTTATTTAGCTATGTGCACGCTGTGGTGCAGCAGTGAATGCCTTTAAATCAGGTGATAAATAGAAGCCCTGAAAGTCAGAGGTTGAGAGAACTGAAGAGGACTAAAAGTAATAGGATCATTACCACACTTCAAAAATATGCTGCACAGTTACGAAAGGCATGTAAAACATTTTAAATACGTTTGTAAAAAAGTGAAAGTATCACTTTATAAAAAAGTAAGAAAAGTAAAAGTATTCACCCCTCACTATGTAGAATAACCATTGTCGGAATAATATTTCCTTAATTTTTTTGTATTAGAATTATTGCAACATTAATGTCATTTCTATGCTAATGCTGGTCAACGTAAGTGGCTACTTTTCAGCAGCCTAAGCTTTAATAATATGCTACAATGATTAGTTGGTTGAAAAATATTCTGTACAAATATTATGAATATGGAAAAAACAAAGTAAAAGGAATGCAGTAAAAAGTACTTTTTCGCCTCCCAAATACATTGAAAAGTAGCTTTAAATGTACGCTTTTATACTACAAGTATGGGGTGAGATAAATACACCACAGGGATGGGGACTTGCTCGATAGATATATAATTTCCTTCCTCATACAGTAGCAGACATGTTAGCTGTAGTCATGGAGGTTACAGTGGCAGTGTGAAATCACTCTTATTAGCACTCAACGCAGCTTCATGCTGATTTGGATCTGCAGCTTTTGCTGACAAGGTAGCAAAGTGGGTTTCATAGGTGTGTGTCTGTCTGCCTGTCTGTCTGTCTGGTCTATTCTTTGTGTGTGACATTTTCTGGTTTCTTTCAGTGTTTTCCTCTTCCCTTCAGTCCATGCCTTTTGTCTAAGTGGCTATATTAAACAGGATGTTGTTTCTGGCCTCAGCTGCATCTGTCACCCATGGAACTGCAGTGACCTCTAGAGACAGCTCTCCCCACATACAGTGTGCAGGCAATCAGAGGGGTTTAGGCACAGATCAGGTAACGTGAAAGTGTGTGTGTTTGTGTGTGTGTCATCAGAGGCAAGTCAGAACAGCGGATTGCTCCAAGGCCAAGCCTGAATGCATCGTTAAATGCATCTGCAGCAACTGACACAAACATAAGAGCAGAACCACACACACACACACACACGCACACGCACACGCACACGCACACACACACACACACACACACACACACACACACACACACACACACACACACAGACACACACACACACATGCAAATCACACTCTAACAAAAACACATTAAAAGTGCATACCAGCACTCACACATTTAAACAAGCACAAACAGATGAGACCCCAGGCCACCCTGCAGATCAGCATGATCAGTGTGAGAGCGGTGTCCTCTCTGATCTAATATGTTTAGCAAACATTCATTTATTCTCCCCAATCAATAACACAACACAGCAGGTGTTTATGACTCTGTCTGTGCACACTCAGTTCAAGTGCAGTTCATCCAAGCTTCAACGCTGTTTTACCCCCAAGTCCTTATCTCTTGTTCATACCAACATCTCTGTTTATCTCTCTTGATATCAATTTCTCTCATACACACATCTAATTATCTGCATTGTTCAAACTTAAATTAAAACCAAGATATCTGGAGGCAAATTGATAAAGGTAATCATGGGCAAAAGACAATTCTAAGTCATATTTTCAGAACACATACAGTATGTCAGCCTTAAGCAAGAAGTTCAAATCTTTAACATGCCACTGCAGTAGGAGAGGGACCACATTTTAATATATGTATTTTAAGGTTTCTCTCAGCAAATAAAAAGGTTCTGATTCGTAAGAAAATGGAATTATACTGAATTTCAACTCGCTTTTGAAGCGCAAAAACCACCACATAGAGAGATAGGGTGTTACCTGTAGTTGCACTATGAAAGTAGAAGGACTCTAGCTTAATAAAAAAAAATAATACCAAATCTTCAAACATGCTGAATGATTCGCTATGGAGCCTTTATACCCCCAAAATTCCCAAGGTGGAAAATTATCCAGAATAAAATGTTCCAAAACATATCCAGGAATCAATATCAGATGCAGGCCTGCAGGAGTTACGTGTGCTTGCTTTAACTCTCTGCTGAGGAACGCAGCGAGTAGATCTCCGTTATACTCCCTGGTGCAGTAAAGGTATTTTATATGGGTAGTTATTATTGTTATCATAATTATCATTCTGCGTGTACCATAAAAGTGGATGATGGAGGATATATGGGTGGCTGAGGCTGTAAATAATGGTTGTGGTGGAGGGCTGTAAAGCTGTCCCCTCTCTTCTGTGGCAGAATAAATAACACGTGTGCACATGCTCAGTGCAGAATTACCCTCGTCTGAGATCTGCTTTGTTCTGGTACTTTGATGCTAACTAAGCAGAGGACATGTAGGTACATTTCCAGTTGCTTCAAGTCAGATTTGTAACTGTGTCTAAGTGAACAGGAGGTTTGTGAATGCAGCAAAAACTGACAGAAAACTGCACGGATAGACAAATCTGAGGTGTCCATACTCCATATGTGTGTATGCATTTACAGTATGGTATGTGCCTCCCATTAGCCATGTACAGTACAGGGGCTGATGCACAGATGCCCTGAGTGGTGCCATACGGCCGATGGCTCATTAGAGCTCAGATGGAAGACATGAATCAAAGGAGGAGAGGAGAGGAAACAATCAATCTGCCTAATGGGAATTCCCTGTGAGGAGCGTGGGCCAGCCGTCCCAGTGCAGCTGTAGCCATTTTTATAATGTGACCTCCCAGTTTAAAACCCACCAGAAATGTCCCTGTATGTTCATTGCAACCAACACTGGAGAACACAGGACGCACCAAAAAGACACCAAAGCACCACAACAAGCTATTAGCGCCGTAGCCTCCCCTAGAGTATGTGTGCAGCGTGTGGTTTCTAAAGCCTGGGAGACCCTGCAGGATCCCGCACATGTGTCATCCATATCCTCCGTACGAGGGAATGACACCAGGCTTAATGTGAAGGGCTATCAAAAAAAAGCAGCCGAGACTGGATTTATAGCATGGAGGGCGCCTGTGTGCTGGAAGGCATTCAGAAACAGTGTGTTTACTGTCAGCGTGTGAGGTTGTGGCCAAGGTTAAGACATTATTGTTGTGGTGAGGGGTAACTAGCACTTCATGAGGTCAAGGTTAGGTTTCCTCCCATAGTTTACCTGAACTTTCTCCCCTCCCACTTTAGTCTTCAGACAGCTTTCATCAGCTTTGATCTGCTTCACTGCCTGAAATCCGCCTGCAGAAGACTACTTATCTATTCAGCGTGGGATAGCCGGCAGCGCTTTAAGAATCGAGTTATGCTAAACAGAGGTTGATTTAAACCAGAGGTTGGCCTCTGACCTGGGCTTAGAGGATAATGTCCCAGGCAAGGAGAGCAAAGTCCTGTTACCGTCCATGAATCAGGCCCCCACCGACATTATTTCAAAATTGCTTAGTTGCATGGAACTCCCTTTAGTGCTGAACGGACTTTCATAAAATTGATTTTCTGAGTACACCCTTTTAGCAGCTATAAGCTTGAAATATGAACCCTTCATTGCTGAAAGCATTTCATTTTTTTTTGCCCCTGTGACTAATGATCCAGGGAAGAAGTGTGTTTGAAATTCTCCTCGGCAGCCATTTCCATAATTAAACACTGCTAATTATAGAGCTTTGGCTGGCTTTAAACAAACAGGCATGGTTGCCGAGCATGCTTTCACGCCTTCCATTTGGAAATGTATGCAAATTGTATCTGTATCATGTGTTTTCTTCGATGAAACTGGCAATGTTTAAACACATTGCTCATGCTAACAAAGATCAGAAAGTGATGTTGGGAGTAATGCAGAGGAGATACTGACAGGCCATTGGAGAAAAAAACCCCGAACAGGTGGGATATTTGGTACCATGAGGATCGAGCTTGCATTGCAAAAGTATCAGATGATTGAATGTGTTCATACACATGTGTGTGTACATGAATATGCATTGCTTCATTTCCATGAGTGCCCTATGGTAGAGAAAAAGGCCCCTGTCTTGGCCAACAAACATTTCTGCATTGTTGATTCCAGTGCTATGATACTGCTTGTCAATTTATCAGCCTTTGACAGCAAGCCACTAGAAACCATTATATCAGACAAATGAAAATTATATATGAAGATTAACATCAAGTCATTTGTTAGGGAGAAAATAACACTGCTTGGAAATAAACAGGGCACAGGGCTGAGAGCCATGCTGCCAGTAATTCACATATCAACAGCATTTAAATTATTAAAAAGATTGGAAATCATAATTGGCCATATATTTTTCCCATTCTTCTCCACACAAATGGCTCGCCTGGGGTACTTGACATTCACCAGTGGTTTGTAATGTAAATTACTGAACGTATTTTCTTCCATATCTTAACAGCACACAGAGTGATTGACTACTGAATATAAGCAAGCTACAGGTGGGGGTCAATTATCATTTGAATAATCGAGCATCAGTGGCTGCCTGACTTTGGCTGTGAAGTGTGACACATTTTTATCTCTATGCATTTCAATGAAGTCAGACTGGTACATAAAAGGTTATCACCTAGGAAACATATTTGCCTAGCCGCAAGTTAAACAGGCAAGTGAGATCAGCATAGATATTCAATTTAACCAGTCAACCCTGACCTATAAATATTTTAACAAAACCCAATGAGGACCCCTCCCACCACCCCAACACCCCCTCGTCTTCTTCTTTGATCCAATTCCATTTCAGCGGCGGGAGATATGAGGGAGGAGAGGGATGAAGGACAGGGGGGGGGGGGGGGAGAGGGGAGGGTATGAGAAAAGGAAAGTCAAGCGTATTGTAGCTTATCTGTTAAGTGAATTGTTTAATGCATCTGCCATCTTCTCGCCCAAGGGACAGGTGCCGAGTGAGAGGGGAGAGAGGGGACAGATTTACACTACAGGGCACCGGTGGCTCCAAAGTTGAGGAGGAGTCGTAGACTAATCTATAGTTGTGAGCTGACAAATCTGGCCTGACATGGTGCTCTGTAGCAGGGTAGACTCAGGAGATGGGCATTAATCACAGCGTGTGCTCAGCGCAGGCACAGGCACACTGGGGACACCTCAAAGTGAGCTGGAGGTTATACAGGCGAGGGGATTAATCAATACAGTCCCATAATAACAGCCGACCGCCAGCACTTAAAGCCCCACTGGTACGGAGGCACAACGCATCCAACCCAGCCGACTCACACAGAGACTCACTAACAGACACATGGAAGCGGAAGCTGTCACACACTGTGTGTTTCCCATTCAAGACTGTGTAAAAGACCGGAACAGGTAGACACCTCAGGCAAAAAGGAGGCGCAGATTAAATACAAATTTCCTGTCTTTTGTAAGAGAGAGATGAGTATATGCTGGGAAATAAAAGTAAACCTGTAAACTGACTGCCTTTATACTTTGTCTCTTTGTCATGAATAGAAACAAAGCTTGTCTGGCAGAAATAAATGATTTATCTCTGTGAGGAAGGCATTAAGGACTCAAGAGTGAGGCAACTTCAAAGGAACAAACTTGACCTGCCCATCAGTTTAGAGATACAGGACAACAAACCCCAGATTAACAGTCTGCAGAACAGATTCTTCCCAAGAGCCTCCAGTACACCTCCCTGCAAGGACACACCTTCAGACAGCTGCTCAGAATTGACTGTAAATTATGCACTTTGCATTGGACAATAATCTGCTCCAAGATGTGATTATGCACTATAAATCTGCTTCTGCTGCATCATTTAAATGTATATATTTATTATAACACACTTCAACATCTTTTATTATTGCTGTTTTGTCACAGTTGTATCATGATATTGCTTTAAGCCACTTTGTTTCATTTTAATTTAGCCTCTAAGGTTTTTTTTGTATTTATGTGATGCTGTCTGCCTAAGAAGTCACCAAACAAAATTTCGACTACAATGACAATATGGGTCTTATACCTAGAATCTCTCAATGTCAATACAGTAATACAGATATAATAACATAATAATGCGTCAAACAGTTACGTAGACCCTTTCACTGACAAACACCTCCATTTTTTTAAACGCACCTCATCTGAGTTCTGAAGGCTCACTTTATAACGCCACTCTAAGCTGTGTGCAACGGGACAGGGTCTGAGTGAGTGTGTGTGCGTGCGTGTGTGTGTGTGTGTGTGTGTGTGTGTGTGTGTGTGTGTGTGTGTGTGTGGGGGGGGGGGGGGTTGGATTGAGGCAAAGTGTAAGATAACTGTAGTAACCCGTGTGCAAAGAGCCCCAAAAACTGGCTCAAATGTACTGTCAATGGCCAGCGCCGCCCAGCCCCTCCCTCTTTGTAGAAGCCTGCCACCCACAGAGACCTCAAATCAGCAGCCCCCCCCAACCCCCCGACAGCAGATCTGTCCGCCCTCCCGCCCCCTCGCTTCATACAGTCAGCCAGGGCTGGTTTAGCAGGCAGCAGACAGTGTAGCAGGAGGCGAAAACTCCAGCTATTTGTCAACGTGGCGCCCGTGTCAAAATGTCAGGCACGGGGACATTCCCCGTGCAGCTGGGCTGTTAGCTAAGGAGACAGGCCGTATGGTCGGAGCAGGAGCATGCTGTCACTAAGCAGTCAAACTGCCTGAGACCAGCAATCAAGAAGCTCCTTCCCTCTCTCACCCTCCCTCCTTATCTATCACAATTGCTCCACGCACTTCTCCTATCCATCTGCAGCATTTTTTCCCCTGACTCTCTCAATCTCTAGGCCCATTCATGCTCACTCCGTCATCTTCACTTTCTCAATTTTTATATCTAAATCTTTCCATCCTGCACATTTTCCTGTTCGTAATTCATCAACTGATCTATCGGCCCTTCTTTATCATTTCCTTAACCAAAATGAAATCAGAAATAGCTTTTTAATATTCACATTTCACAATCAGAGTTTTGGATTGTATCTCTTCAGTGTTGTATTATTTTTACAGTTTTGAAATACAACGGATTTTGGAGAAAATCAGGGTGAGAAAAACAGCTGCTTAAGGACTTGCAATATTCTGGGCAAGCAAGAATCATGTCTATGGTATTGGGTTACCAAAATATTATTCTTAAAAATGATGAAATCTGTTGCTTGTAGCAGCTTGATAGTCTGTCAAAAACAACTTTTCTGGTTAAAATCTTTTCTATCCAAGCAGTAAACATCTTACTGTTTGCTTAAAGAGCCAACACGTGTTAAATCACCGTCCATCAAACGGGCTAAAACGCACTCACCCCGGAGAGTTCCAATCCCAGAAGATTAAGCGCTAAAATAACAATAACAGAAATTCAAATCAAGCAACATATGACATGTGAAAAAACAACATTAACTGTATTCATGAGCCACAAATTCAATGCTCTATCTTTTCTTAAGCTCCTTTGACTTGGAATTTACCGGGAGAGGGCTGAGGATTTACTGTGTCAAAATGCAAACAGGGTATTTATGGGTCAAACACAGCCTAGCTGGCTTTATGGCAGATTATGCCTTTTTTTCCAGAGGAAACACAAATTTAGTTTGATAGCGCTTTGATAACATTTTATAGCATTTAATACTGATTCTTATTAGGTCATATAGTTAGAGTTGTACAAGATTTAGACAAGGCGGGGGGGAGGGGAGGGTTGGCTGATCTTTTATGACAATTTTGACAACATTGTAATTGTTTGTGTGTGGATATGTGTGTGTATTGTCTCTTCTAGGCCTTCCCGTCCTCCTCCTTTCTGTCCGTTTTGTTTTTTCCTATGTTAACAGCCCTCTCAGAGTCCATCTGGTACCTTTGCTCCCCTTCAGAACGAGGGCCGGTGGAATTCCCAGGCCTAATTAATGAGCAGACACTCACAGACGGCCAAAGACTCACATGTCTGTCTTTTTGCACCACCTTGCCTCAAGAGGCCCTTTATTGAAAAGGGAAATAAATTAGATCAACTGGACAGAATGTACCAGCAAACAGCATGAGATGTCACACAGTCTTTTGACCAACACAGGTTTTTGGAAAGTAATACAATGCTTTTAGACTGAAACAGATTTTGTTTAGTGTTTTTGTCCTGTAAGTGTTGTTTTTAACAAAAATAATCTCATCCCTGTTTCTTTTAAAAGTCAAATGTATAACACACCGAGAATAGACAATGCAAATAAAAGTATTGTTGTTATTTCAGGCATTAAAAATAACTATATAGAATTAGCCAACCATTATGCTGATGGTCTTGTTTGCTAATAAAGAACCCATTTGCTAACGTATGACAGCTCAACGCCTCTTGGAACAATGGACAACTTTACTGTAATTTTGGTGTAGCCAGCTCAAAGCCAAAAGTGATTTCCAGCCAGAAATTATTTTTCTGTCATTTTTTGGTTAATTGGTTCATTTTCTTGGAGTAGCACCCATTCATCTGTTTCTGGAAGGTCTCAGTATCACTGAAAATAGTAAATTACGCAGAGACTGCACTCTGGATTACCTCAATGGAATGAACTCAGCAAGAAACTGTTTTTCTTGTGATTTAATCGAATAGAACAGATCATAAGTTTGCTGAAACAGGTCAGGTCTGAGAGGAGAAGAATGGAGGTCTTAGGGATCACTTCTGATACATTCTGGATGGAATAGATACGTAGCTGCACATGCATGCAGATGTCTGTTTATAAAGCTAAATAAGTTATTCTCAGATTAACGCTGATGGGAGCGACTGTTTTTCTTGCCTACATCAAAGCCTGCTGATCGTGATCAGTCAATATTACTCGGACTACAAACGTACTACAAACGGAAACCAGAACACTTCTCAAAACAAGGTCTAGCCCGGCCTGAACAGATTCTACTGTACATTTTTCATGTAGAATCTTTAAATAGATGGTTTGCCCTTCAACAAACCTTCACATCATATCCAGTAGGTATGTTATAGATGTAAGTTGAACTGTGTTTATCTGTTCAAGTGTGTAAGCCTGAAAACTCTTTATATATTCTATTTCATATGTTTGTATGTTCCTACATACAACTGAAAAAAGATATCTGAGAGTGGTAGAAAGGCAGCATGAGGCCGCAGTAGCCTCCAGGCCACCCAGTCAGCCATGCCGGGATCCAATCATATTATCAATGTTCAACTTTCTCCCTCTCTCTTCCCAAGTCCCAAACACATCCCGGAGAGCGCACAAGACAACAGTAAAAGGATCTGCAAAAGAGAGACACTGGCAAAGTGAAATCGAACAAGAAATGATTCGATTGAAGATACTTGCCTATTTCTTGTCTCCTTTTGAGTTGTGACATTATCAGGCATGTGGGACATCAATCATGCAGTGAGTTAATGACACTTCCAGCCCATGAATCTTGCAGCTCCTTTCCCCAAGCCTCACCATGGCATGCTGGGGCTGTTCCTGCTCAGCAGCTGCTGGAGCGAGGCAGTGCTGGAGCCCAGGTGGATTTGCCAGCGCTGGTACTTTGATCTCAGCTTGTGGAACAGATAGCTGTGTGGCTGGGCCTGGAGTCTGGATGCTGCGCTGCACGGTTTCGCATACACAGTGGCTCCGATCCCACAGGCCCTCATATCCTGTTCCTTCCACCTGGGGACCCGCACATGACCAAAAACTTCCATTGAAATGCACAGTATTTGCTCAGTGTTGCAACTACTGTAAAAAAAAAAAAGTATATATATATGGCTCAGCTTTAGAGAACATGGACTGATCAAACTTTTGAGCTGCTTTTATTTATCCTTTTTATTGCTTTGACTCTATGCTTTCAAATTTCATTTTTTCACAAGAAAGAGGCTTTAACTTATCAACGTCATGAAAAAATGAAAGGTCAGTAAGTGAAATGTTTTCATGTCCTAGCATCCCAGAAGAGACCAAATGTAAGATTCTTTGTGAGATAATGTCATTTTTAGATACAGTTTGTATTTAAAATAGGTTTTGAACTAAAAGAACTCCTGCTTACTGACTGACAGTTTAATTAAAAAGGTAGTTTTGCTTTATTGGACATATTATCCAATCATTGTATGTTTTAAAACCAGCTCTTAAGTTTGCTTAAATCCTAAACTCATCACGTTTAGTATCAGACCTTCTGTTGATGTACTGTAGTATATCATTTTATATAGGTATGCCCTGCATTCCTTTAAACCATTTGAAATACAGTTTTAATACAATAAAAATGTGTCACAATCTGATTTAATTTAACCCCATTAACCACCTTATAGCTATATTAATTAGTGAAGAACGTCAGTTTTTGATGGTTTTGTTATAAACTGTTCAGCCATACTTCCCATCTTTTTGGTTCCAGAGGAACCAAAATTCAGGAACAGCCTGCTCCATTCACACTCCCTGGGCAGCTCCACTGACATACTTTCCCTGCTAATGGGGCCACCTGCAGGTCTACGCGGGGCCCCGTCAGGACAGTGTCAGAGGGGAATGCAGACAGAGCAGGCAGTGAGGTAGGCGGGTGGTAGTGCTGGGCATCTGTGACTGGCATCAGCATAAGAGGTCTTTCATTTCCCTCTGTTCTGCTGAGTGCCACGGGCACACACACAGAGCCGGGCACGGGTACAGGCTAGGGCACCAACACATGTCAGGAAATACTTTCTCTGTGATCTGAGAGAGCACAGCCAAACTTATGCTCCCCTGACATTTGAACTGCAATGTAGAGTTTGAAGAGATCGCACAAGTGGAAAAGGATCACACAGAAATTTCAGGGTGAGTGCGCTCATATTACACCTAAACAATTTATTAGAAAAAAAACGCACAACGTTTCGGTCCCTCTGGACTTTTGTCAAGTGCGCTCTGAGAGGTCCGGTTTGGCCTGGAGCAATGTGAGAGCAGGCTAGTGGGGGACTGGGGAGGGAGGACAATCGTGCTTCAGCACGGTATGGGGCAACTGGGCCTAGTGTGAGTGCGCCCTTACATTATGGACAAAGTGCCCAACATTAGTTGTGTTTGCTAGCTAACTGATGTAATTTTTGCCCTTACTTACAATACAACATGATATTTCCCTCTCAAGCAGCTTAAAACTATCTCTTATCTTACACACTTTTTAGTGATATTTAAATACTCACTGGTTGCAGTTAAGTCATATTGCACAACTTCTTTAGCACTGAGTAATTTAACTGGTATATTTTTTTTTGAATGAACAACTCAACCAATCAGGCTTACAATGCAGAATTCTGGGTTTTCTCCCCGAGTATGAAAGCTGTATTTTAAAGCATAGGATAAGACGATGATTCGGTGTTTCTGACTACAGACAGCTCAGACGATAATTGTGCCATCATTTATGTATTTAAAGCAATAATTACAAAAACAAAGCTCATAGTAGGAACCATTGGACAACAGTGATAAAAAGGCCATTCAATTAAAGTCTGGGAGTGTCTGCTACCTAGGGTGTAATTTCCTTAAACACCATCCTTGGCAGTTAAAGACGGGTGCTAAAGAGAAAACACCATACAGTCCTGACACACTAGGCTCTGCCTGGAGGCGTCTGTGCAAATTTATGGGTGTACTTTGCTCATTACACCAGAGAATATTCAGTCTGTAAAATCAAACCTATAATTTTCTGGGCCCCTTAAGTCCATAAGTCTATTCATATCATTTGCAGCTCAGCCTGTTGTTAATTTCAAGCAAGAATACCTCCACAGTACATCAGTAAGTTTGTGATCTTCGAGCTATTTATGTCTTACAGCTGCGTGTATGTAGTACTAATCACATAATTACAGTATACTTACTTGGTATTTGCAATTTATATAAACATAAAGGTATGGAATGTTTTGAATCCACTATCTAATCTTTAGTCTTAAATCCAACTGTTCTCTATATATCTGTTTTAACTGATGAACTGACCCTGCTAAATATAGGTTAAATAGACATTTTTAAAAATTGTGATAGTGTGAAGTGTTTTTCATTTATTCCATATTCTCATTCCCATTGTTTATACAAATGCCCATAAGAATATTAGTAATTGAATGTATTTGCAGCAATAACTTGCGTTCAAAGTATCGCGCAATGAGCCAAAACGTCTTGTCAATTGGCCATTGCATACTTGCACACATCTTTACAGTTCAGCAAACACTCCATTACTGACGGCAGAAACCTGACCCTCCTTTCAGAACAAAGTGGAAAAACTGGGGCCGAGTTAAGAGAGAATCAAAAGGAGAACGATTTAGAAATTCAAGGGGATCAGATGGTAGCTTTATTAGAAGCTGAAGCCGCAGGGCCAACTGGAATGAAAGCCTGGTTTGTGCTGGGCCTAACCGGCCAGGTCAGGCGAGACACCCAGTGAGAGAGAGTACTCAGGTCTGGAGGAGCCTTCACACCGTCAACCAAATCCTCAGGGGTCATCCCACCCTCTTGCTTTAGCATACCACTGCACTTATGTCTTTCTCAACAGGTACAGTGAGCAGGGGGGCAACCAGGTAACCCAACGCTGATGGGATCACTCAGCCTTTCTGCAGGCAGAGTGGTAATTTTTTGTCCTCATCATGTTAGAACTGTTGCCTGTGAGGAGGCAAGCTTTTAAGTGAATGGGCTTAATGAATGGGAAAAAGCAATGCTCTGAGCAGCGCATGCAGGTGACGACAATTCAGGTCAAAGATAATCTCGCGTCTTGCAGGGGTGTGTGGAACAAATCCAATTTTTGCAATAGGGACAGAAAGTAAAGCAGGCCAAAGAGGATATCATTCATAATTACAAGGCTTAGCAAAAGCCAATGCTCTCCCACAGAGAACTGCAACAATGGCCTTAATTACATTTTTCCCCCCTCCAACCCCACCTCAAAGTAAAAACATGTATGACAAATTTGGCATTGAGATTCCAGCTCATGGCTACCCTCTGCGCCAATTTCACTTTTTTGCTTGTTGCCAAGACAAATCATATTAACACGATACTAAAGAATACTAAAACCTTTTGGCTACACACCAGCTCACTGGTGCCAGTATACTTCATTAAGGCGAAAAATGCTTTTAGGAAACCTTTTCTCAGTTCCAATTATAAATAAGTTCCTTCATTGAGCCTCCCATCATGGGTGGGCTAGCAGCCCAGGGGCCACTGCCGTGCAGACAACTGATCACTAGCCTGAATAGAAAGCAAGCCCAGGGAGCCAGCTCAAGTAACTGCTTTGTTAGTGAATAAATGTCGCCAGCAAAAAGGTTTACAAAGGGCCATTTGTCAACATGTTTATGCAATAAAGGTTTATAACTATGGAGACGACAGCCAAGTAAAAAAAAAGTGTCTGTGCCCATCAGGGAGAGGAAGGTAGCCTGTTCTGACATAACACTCAATAGCCTTGGTGGCGACTGGCTAATAGTGCTTGGATTGAAGAGCACAAAAGACTCAGTGCTTGATCCAATGTGAATGTGTAAGGTGAGACGCCTGGAGCTTCTTAGTCCTACAATACAGGAGACTCTTACATATTCCCGCCAAAGTCCTCTGTCTCAGCCTGCTGTAATTACTCATAAAAACAAACTCTCCCTGAGTGGCCTCCTCTAATTAAATCTAACTGAAACACCTTATTTAATCTGGCAATGCTAACGATGTTCAGCCTCCTTATAGAGCCCAAGGGTATGGGCAGGCACATAAAAACATATCAATTTAGTCATACATTTCATTATCTAAGATTTCACTTATTTGGTTAAGCAGCAAGCTCAGATCTGGGCAACCTGCATGTTTTACATGCTTGCAAAGAAGCAACCTACTGAGACTGAAGTGGAGAAGTAATGTTCCGAGTTTTGCAAACAAATACGATGAGCAGGTTATTTCAGATTGAAGTGGACAGCTTAGGACCTAAATCAACCAAAAATAAATTAGAGTATGTTTTATTATTTGAGTGGAAATACTTAAATGAAACAGATTGTGACATCTCAGAAATGTTGCCTTGTGGGAGTATTCGTATAGTACCTCTGTCAAAGTGAAATAGCAGAAACACAGAAAAAAAAGACTCCCTTATGAATGTATTTTGTCTTCAATAGGCCCTTACATGGTATGAAAGTAAAACAAACAAAAGCATGATAGAGAACTATTCAACAAATGAAATGTATTTTTAGTTGACTGAATGTTGAGAAAAAATAGGTACTGTCATGTTCTTATGTTTCCACTTTTCCAAAATTATTCAGCAAAGCACTTAAAAAAAACAACCAGCAGAAGAAAGCTGTTTGTTTGTATTCAAACTGTTCTTTTTATATTCTCATGAGAGCTGCTGAGTGTTGAGATCCACTGACTACCTATTAGGACCTTTTCTTCTTCAGCTGTCCCACTGAAATTGCCAAGACAGGCCCATGAAAGAAGGAACTGTTCAAAGAGGGCAACCAAAGGCAGTCCACTCCCCCCTTCCTACTCCATCACTCAGTGACCCCTCAACAGGACACACCACACCAATCAGCAGAGAGGCCTTTAGAAAATCACCCTACCTGTCCCAGGCGATCCGGTCGGTTAGCGGACCCCTCCCTGAGATGCAGGGCTGGGGTAACTGGAGGAAAGAGAGGCCATTAATCTTTCTTCCATTCACTTTCTGACACCTGAACCAGACCCTCTTAGGAGCGTCACAACACATCCTGCTCTGGTCTGAATAAGATCTGGTCAGGGCCGCCTTCTGAGAACCAACACTACTATCTCCAAACACATGTATGAACACACAAGTACCATGTAAAAACCCAGAATACTTGAGAAACTGACGCACAAACATGCACTTTTCTAAGCTCACAAACAGGAAACCATGTGAGACTGACACTGACAGTGAGCTGATCCCTTCCCCTCATCTCTCCCACTCTCACTCACACAAACACATCTCTACCAGACAATTTCTTTCATTGTAGTCTGACACCAAACAGAAGTGAGTTGAGGGGTTTTAGAGATGATTTTCTGCACTCAGTGCAGAGGCAGAGCCTTAAAGATTCTCTTGAGGATGGGGGGTTTGCCTAAATGCATATTTGTTTGAACACACACAGGTGCACTCACACCCAGATGTGATTTCTGTGTTACTGACATAAAAATGATGTTTGTCACTGAAACCCCTGATACTGATGCCTCCTCATGAACCGGGTGGATGATGCGATGACGTTAAGTTCAGAGGATGCCAATGATGCGCAGTGATACGACAGCTTACAGCTGTGATACCTGTTTAGACAAACCGTCTGACAACAAGACGTGTCACTAAGCAAGGCTTTAGCACAGCCGATTCCCTCATAACAAGATGCGGATTTGCTTGTCTTAGAAGCGTGGAGACTCGTCTGGAAGCCTCTCTTATGATGGTTAGTGCTAAGCCACAATGTTTACACAGCCCCTCTGGGCTATTTCACTTTCCAGCACCAAAATAGCAGTCATCTCCCAAATCTTCCTGTGAGAAGAGAAAGTCTCAATGATGAGGATAAGAGGAGAAAGGGACAAGACAAGCTTGGGGATTAGAGGCCTCTAAACTCCTGCACACTCCAGCGTCTGGTTCTGTGCACTGAGCTGTCTTGACGGGGTGGGGGTGTGTATAGCATATGAGGAGGTTAGCTGGGGCCATGGAGCGTTGCGCAGCGGGGATTAGGAGGCGTGTGGCCCCCTTCACTTTTAATCAAACCCCTCCAATCAGGTCAGATTACAATGGGATAAGCAGCCCCAGCACATTTTGTGGGTTAATACTATTCTCTTGACAGGTCCTCCTTGCAACTAGGAGGACTTAATTAAGAAAACTGCAATATTTTTCATAAATACTCTGAACTACAAATTGTTTCACCAGAAAAAAAGACAACATTTTTATGGAGACTTAATTTTGCTATCAGCTTACAGAACCTTTCTTAAGACCTTTGCTCTTTTTGTTGAGTCCCTAAGGGCTCTGCTCTGTCCTTTAATGCTGACCCTGTATCGCTCTTTTGATGACATGTATAATAACTTTGTATCAGGTTGGTCATTCATAACTTGTTCTTATATGTTGTTCATAAAAAAAAAGATCTGGAGATGTTCACTGAAAGCTTCATTTGGTAAATAAAATCAAATTCTTTAACGTCTTTGATGAGTGCAGCTTCTGGTTTGATTCACACAGACGGCATTAAAGATCCACGTCAGGCAGATCACAGCAGGGTTTTGTCACAGCCGACTGTTTTACTAGTTGTTTCAACTCTGCAGAGCTTTTCTGAAGAGTTAGGTAAACAGTGTTAACAAGGTAGAGGTTTTCATGGTCTGACTGAACAAAAGCCAGAGATGAGGCATTTAGCCTGCTCTACCATGCAGCACGATCTCTATCCTTAATCTGGGAGTCAGGCTGCATACCTTCTGATTCCTCTGTTACAACATGGAGAGAAGAGTGGTCCGTGGAACTTCAAAGCACGCAGGGAGACACACATGGCTGCTAATTTTTCAGCCTGGGCATATGTGGCGGAGAGCTCGGATTTGAGGCTCTCCTCTCACTTCAAAGCCTGGCGCCTTAAAAGGTCTGGCTGTGTTTTGACGTGGATCTGCAGAGGTGAATGAGAATCAAGCACCCGCTGCAGACCCTTCAGAAGTCAGGCTCACTCTGTTTAACCCCCCCTCCTCGATTCTCCCTGTGCACACACTCTCTCCTCCCTGCCTTGACAAAGAGAAGAAAAAAAAACAAGAAAATTCAATAATGCCTTTGAGAGGCAGGATTACCTGAGGAGACGCCTGCGCTGCTACGCCGCGAGTGAAATCTCATGTGCCCTCCTCCCCGTCTGCTCTCACCACACCCCCTCCCTCTCTTTGCACTCCTCTCTACCTCACTCGTAAAACTTGGCTAAAGACAGCCCTCAAAAAGCACATCAAAACTCTCCTTTGATGCCATGGCAGGCAATTAACCCCTAGAGTCCAGAATTACAGATTGCTGGGGATGTGACACATTTTAGATGGGTTGGGTGGCAAGTGTGCCTGTGCCTGCTTAGCGGGGTGAGAGATTTAGGGTGGGTGGGTGTATTGTTTGTTTGTTATAAAGCGGGCTACTTCTTTAATGAATTGATGCCGTGGCAGATTTGAGACAACCCATTTCTGTCAGTTTGAAAAGTAAAGTAGGGTAAACCTCTAGAGAAAGGGCTAGCTTCACCGGAGGAAGTGTTTGCACTCCATTATTTGTACTCCTGCTCACTTCTGATGAACAATGCTGCAATACAGAGGGAACAAAGGAGCCAGGCTCCTTGCGAATTATAATTAAGTCGTGGGTGCAGCCAAACAATGATGAGGTCTATCCCAATTGCAACTATGTTTTTGTGTCACTCGCTCCTCTTGTTTTGCTTTGCATAAAATAATAATTAGGTTGGGTTGGAGCAGCCACAGTGGATGTGGATGGCAGATAAATCCCTGTGCTCCCTAGACTGGTGTAGGTGATGAAGTACAAAATACGTCACTGGGTATTAACACACATTTCAAACCAGCGGCAGGTTTGTCTAAACGATTTACAAAATGACTATTTTGGAGACTTGTCCTTTGCAGGGCAAGTAACCAGTCAAGGCAAATAATGCAATGACACTTTTGTAGAGGTGTGACAAGCACTGCACAATGTGACAAGAACAGCCAAGTGTGAGCCCAGTCGTCATGTGTACAGTGACTGGTGACCCCTGGATACACGGGCTGTCTGTTTGATAGAGTGCTGTGGCTGTTTCTGTCCAAAACTGACATTAAACACATCACCTGAAACATTTAGTCACTGCAGTCTGCACAGCAGAAAAAAAAACAGAGCACAAACAACATTATACTGTTAAAGCTGAAATTTGACTGATAGACACAGAGATTCACACACTAAAACACTGCTTTACTGTCATGCCTTTAGAAACCAGTCTTTGCATGTGTGTGTGTGTGTGTGTGTGTGTGTGTGTGTGTGTGTGTGTGAACGTATGTATGGTCTTCAGCAGGAATAGGACAGGGGACTACAAGACATTGCAAGGTTGTTTTATATGAAAGCGTTTAAAACTTTAGATTTGTCTTCGTGAACTCATTGTATTTTGTTTTTAGTGATTGTGTATGATTGTATCTTCTTTAAATCACATTGAGTTTGAAATGTGTTCTACAAATAAAATGTGATTGAATTTGATTATTCATGTGAGCATGGACCTACTACAGCTTTCCCTGCCAGTATGGTTGGTGGCTGGCACCCTCTTGCACCTGCTAGCTTAGAAGTAAATGATGCTGTCAATCATGGTAGTTGGTGTCCTCAACAATGTTTCACATATGAGGCCTCAGAGTGTCTTACTGTGCTCTGACAGGCACTCAAACCCACATTACTAAAGTTCAAACAGCCAGCACTCTGATCTCAACAATAATCACGTACATCAACATACACACTTCATAAATGTGCTCTTTTTCTCTGCTGACGACCAATGATTGAGTCATTTTTTTCTCTCCAAGCCTTTTTATCCTACCAGATACAGGCAGACGCTTCTGATCTCCTCAAGACATTGTTTTACGGAGGGCTTTTGCGCCGCCCTCCCCTGGCAGACAGTGAGATTACACAGTGATTATAAGCAACTCAATATTGTATGACAGCCTTCTCCACGTGAGGGACTTACAATCATGTTTCATTAATTCAGCTTGAATGAAGCCTCATTTCAAGCATAGAGGAGCTTAAGATTTATGTGAAATTAATAACATAACAGATGTCTTCAGAATATCCGATCTCTGGTATAAATAAGGAAATGAAGGGAAATGCATTAATTACTAAATAAAAACTTTAGACATGCATACAATAAGGCTTACAGGGGTGGCACCTATTAACTGCAGAGCTCTTGGCTGACATCATGTAATGTCAGCTACCAGAGGGGGTGTCAAGTGACAGATTTGTATCAAATGGCCTTATTTAACACTGCCTCTCGGCTTTAATACTAGCAAGCCATAGCAAGCATCGTGTTGGTTATTTCAATAGGACGTAATCACCAGGGGATCTTGTGGAAACATGGTATGCATCAGAGCTTTTCTTAATTTTCATGAGTTGCCATTACTTCTCATCTAGTCTTTTCTTCTGTAACAAAATGCATCTGTGTTTTGAAAATGTCTCATGCACTTTGTTCAAGCTCGGGGAGCCCTACACAAGATAGCCTCAGGCCAGAATCGCTGTACTCCCTCTCCCTTTTGTGTGCACTGTCTCTCTGCATAGACTAAGTATGGGGACAAGAGCTTCACAGCCTCCCGTCTTGCATGTTGCTGCCCTCCCCAGGTACTCCACCAGCGCAGCTCAAACATAGGCAGCGGGGAGACAGCGTTTCTCGCTTCAAAGAGGGGAAAAAGATAAATCATTCAGGTTGGGCTTTTGTTCCAATATGCCACGGAGCTGCGATCACAATCCCTTTTTCCACTCTCTTTGTTTTAGAAAGTAAAGCGTCTGGATGTGACAGTGAATCTGACTTCCTCTGCAGGTTGTTTATGCAGCTCAATCACTATAATTCTTCAAATTTGAAATGACACTTCTGACGTGCTCGCTTTGTGGAAAGTGGAGCTGTGAGATCATGTTGTGCAAAGACTGGCCTATTGTCATTTAAAACACAAACGTGCACATTACAAAACACATTAAAAATATAGAGATATATGCCGCAGATAGACTATTGAAATCTGTTAAATAAAGGCAATAGATTGACTTACAATAAGTGCAAGCGTTAAGATGAAATGTGATTAAAATATGATTAAAAGGAGTTGAACTGACAAACTGACAACGATCACAGTTACTTTTGAAGCTATTCTAGCTGACACAGATATTGATTCACTCTGTAATTAGTTTAATCACATTTATTCAGCTCCTCTAAGTCAGATGAAACACAAATTCAACTTTTTGTTCTCCTTGCTGTAGAGGGCCTGTATTTATTCATGCTCTCAGTCATTGATATGAGCCTCGAACAGAACTTCCATCTACTCCAGCCTGCCATGGAGCCTGGTTCAGTCGTTTAAAGGAATACAATGCAAACAGAAAAAACAATAAAGGGAAATCTGAGTTATTAAATTGGATATTGCGGTAATGCATAATCTAACTTCATCTCAATGGATCTGATGGAAATTCTTTGTTTAGCCAGAGAGAGCTGAGGCACTCTAATAATTGAAAAACCAATTCAGATTTATATGAGAGCTGGGTCTATGCAAAAGTGGGCGGATGGAAGAACGAGGTGTAGGGGTGCATTTATCTTTATAACATTATTATTTTTTTCTTCATTTCCAGGATAACAATTGTCTGCTGTATAATAGGATCAAAGTGAGTTTGCTAATAATGTCTGAAGAAGAAGGGGATTACAGTGTGTCAGTCAAACACTTTCTAATGGTGTCTAATTCAGGCTGAACTCTGCAACCCTTTGCATCGCTCGCTTTGCTTTACACATCAATCGGCACATTGGCCCTCTGGCTCCTGCCGAGAACACAGTGGGGCAGAATAAAACATGGCATTGTGCTAAACTGTCTTTAATCTACTCACTGTTCGGGCTAATGTTCAGTGTTTTGGTTTTATAATAACATCCGGGCAACATCTAGTACAACTTTGAACACTAATTGTGCATTCGTGCTAGATCGCACCATCACAGCAGTGAAGTCGTACGGAGAAAAAGTCTCATAACAACAATTTTCCATGCTGGTATAATTCAGATTATTCTGTGATTGACACCCAGACACTGCAGGTCACAGAGGTGAGTTCGGAGATTCAGGGCAGGTGGTGGGGGGTTGAGTGTGTATCAATTTGACATGGTGTTAATTTACTAATAAATACAGAAGGGGAGGATGAACGGGTGGGGGGGGGGGGGTTCAGAAGACGAACAGTGCTCCTGCTCATGGCCCCATGGGGTGATTTGAGGAGAGACGTGGAGGCCAGAAGCTTTGGCCACATGCCAGCGCTAACTGTACATCACCCGCTCCTCCCCGCTGAGAGGACATCCATCTCCCTCCTCTGGTCTGACACTCCGTTTATTCACACATTCATTTGTCATGTCCCCAATCAGCTGGATGAATAGAAATGCTGTGACCATGATGGATGGAGATTGTAATTAGGACGAAAAAAAAGAAAAAGAAAGCGATCTAAACTTGAGGTGCTATATTCCCTTTTTATTCTCTGTCTTTTTAAAAGTGGAACCCCTCATTTGTTTGGCCTTAACAGGAACCGCCAGTCAGCTGTAGGTCATCTGACAGCACAGAGAGAGAGAGAGAGAGAGAGAGAGAGAGAGAGAGAGAGAGAATATAGAGCGGGGGGTAGCTCAAGTAACTCTGGACCCAGGACGCTTTTGTTTGTTTGTTTGCCGTGTTTAAAACAAAGAGCGCATGGCATTGAGAATTCCATCTGAAGGAACTCCCCTCAGAGATTAGTTATTCAAAGGCATGCAAATGACATTGCCATGTGCTGGTTTACAAGGGGGTTGTGTTCATTTTGGATCTGCTTAATTGCTTCATTTCTAAAATAACTTCTCTGTTGTTTACCAGCACAATACAGATAAAGGCTGTGAACAGGAGTGCGCTGGTGCATTTGATGCGTGTGTGTGTATTATACAGTGTGATTATTGGAAATTCAGAGGCTGCTTTTTAAAATACAGTATAATGAGTAAGGTTCTTTTGACGGCAATATTGGAGGCATAACAAATAAATATGTAGAAATAAATAATCACAAACATATCTTTTCATTCAGATTAAAAAGTTGCAGTGGCATCTTTCTTTAAGTGCATACACTGCTAGGCATAAAAGATAGTATAAAAGAAAACTACATTTAAAAAATGCATTATCTGTTGACAAAAACATTTTTTTTTTATTGTGTTTTTGTCGAATGCTTTTAGAGAATGAATAAACACTCCATCTGGTTTTCAAGGATAAAATATAAAAATGTATTTCTAGGTGTCTGTCTACAACATTCTACTTCAAACAAGCAACCAAAATGATTTGTTTCAATTCAATTCCATTTTTAAATCATATATAGCTTTACCACATGAGACCAGATGAAGTTTGCTGAAGTTAAAACCCATTACAGCAGCTGCTAAAGTTAGGCTAGTTACCTCAAGCAGGATTAGTATTAGGATTAATTCCATCAGAAGATGTAGCCTATAGTTCCTCATTTAGTTATGTGGGAAGAGCTCATTGTACAATCAAAATATCTGCTCTACAAAATGTGCTTATTTTGTTTTACACACAAAAATGCATTAAATGTATTTATTTTAGGCTAGCTGAGGCTATTCCACTTGCTAGCTATCATTTGATTTAGTTCTCGTGCTTCCATTGTGTTGTTGGCTGAGTCTCTGTGGCAGATAGCAAAATATGCAATAGGTAATATAGCCCAGAGATTGTAAATAGATTGGTGGGGGAAGCAGCCTAAGCAGGACTTTTGGGTGGAATTGTGCTATGTTTAGTTTTATGTTGCAGCTTATACACTTATACAGGAGTTTTGTACAGTAAACATCCCTGGAAGTCATATTACTTTAAAAACTAATGATAATAAAATGGAGTCACTGTCTTGCCTCGGTAGACCACTGCTGTCAGTTAACCACAAAATAAGAAAAAAAATCATGCACTACAGTATGTCATGTAAAGAACGAGAGCATCTGAATGAGCCTCATTATGCATAACATAACACAAGAGAGAGATAGTCAGTGGACATAATCCAGAGGAGGAAGTCCAGCAGCATTTGTGTCCTACAGAGTTAATCACCTGGGCTGGGTGCAGAAAGGCTGGATTGAATTATAAGAAAGCAGAGTATCTGTTGGAGCTAGCCATGCGTGACATGCCTGCACTCCTTTCAAACATGTGACGCCGACAGGGGCCCCAGCATTTTAAAATCATTGAAAAGAATCAATTACTGTAAATGCAACAGAGGCAGTCAAGCATGTAATGCACGACATATCTTAGCATTTCAGTTTGGGGAGCCCAAAGCAGCATTTGGGCTATCTATTGTGATTTTCTGCAAGGAAGCCAACATTACTTAAACTAATACCCATAATGTATAGCACATACATCCCCTCAACAAGCTGGATACATTTCTAATGCATCCTTTGTGAAAGACTGATATCAGTCAACGAAGTGTCCCAGACGTGCTGTATCAGATATAATAAAACACATTTAAACAGCTTAAGACTGCATCATGATTTATTTAGTTTCATACAATCAAACCAGTTCAAGTGCTGAGAAATTTAGCAGGCAAAAAATGAAAATAATGCCACTGTAGTAGAGGGCCATGGCTTTTGTAAAGGTAGCCTTTTTGCTTTCACACTAGTCCCCAGTCCAGTGTGAGAGCAGTAGCTATTGGATTGCTGTCCTCAACTAAGCCTTTCAAAATAACCCCAATATTGCCCAAATATTCTTATTATGTACATCACATAACCTGCTTTACTTCCAATCAGCCCCAGAGGACTTACTTCAGCTTTTTATCAGCAGTGACATGCCTAATCCGATGTTGAACGGAATAACACATAATAAACGGGAAAAAAAACATCATGTGGTAGTCAATTCCTAAGTCTCTTTTCCATGTCTGTCCTGAGTGGACAAGCAATGTTATTTATTGTGAAACAAGGCGGGGACAAGGATCAGAGCTCCTCTTTGGGCACCGTCTGAGGACTGAACCACTGTTTTCACATCATATCCCAGTGTATACAAGCTGTAAAACCACGCTGGTATGGCCTAGGCTCTTTATTAACACTTGTATATCGGCCTTCTTCCTGATCAGACATACTCACATATATTGATCGCTACACATTTTTTGACATTGTTCCCACTGCTAGAACAGCAACCTTGAAGAAATAAGGGGTAATACAAAAGAGGATTGCCTGTGTTGTGGAATGACACCCACCCACCATCCTCAACCCTTTCCCCTGTTCCTCAGTACTGTGTGTGCTTATGCTGGCTGTTCTTGTTTGAGGGACATTGCTTGATCATTCATTATTAACTCGCGTCTGTCAAACCAAACAATGAATAGACTGCTCAAAATTGATGACTATATAGAAGTGCATATGAGCAAAAAGGCTTTCATTTAGTGCCCTACTCTCCATGTAAGAGGTGACAGCCATGATGGATATGACACTATACACCAAATTTATCTTGGAAATGGAATAATTATGCACTTAATGCATGGCTGGTGGTCTGCATTTATACTGATAGCTAACAGGGAAGGAAGCAGGATAAGCAGAGGTGGTTGGACAGTCAAATCCCTAAGGCTTTATAGCCTTGGGCCTCATTGGAAATCTTTAACTACAGGAAAATGTGTTTTCTTTGGTCAAGGTTAAGATTCAAGCCAAGTGACACTGACAGTGTCGTCTCCACAGGGACGATCCACTCATTGCAAGGTGACCTTAGAACAGCTAATGGTGAGTAATACTCTTGTAGAGAGAAAGCTAAGGGTCATAACAAGCCACACCACTTACAGGACAGCGATACAGAGACACCGGCGAACAGGATCAATATCCTACATTACAGATTCTCCCATTTTTCTTTGTTCCTCTCAACTAAATCACACGTGGAGATACATAATGTAGAAATAATGCAGATTTCATTTCCAATCTCCTGTGAAGGCAGAACACAAACACCTGGCATGTAAATGCTCACTGTTTCAAGAGAACGACTTTCCATTACAAGTTCTCAGTTTGGCTGTTGTTCAGGGAACTGAACAAACAGCTTTACATGCAGCGCTGCCTTTATAATTGAATGTGCATTTCCCAGACATCAAAATGATCTGAATGCTGTGGCGGAGGCCTCTCTTCATTTTACCTCAGCCGAACTTCAGACAGGGTTTCTCTTCTTCTACCACAGCGGGAGGATGGAATCCCTCAGTAGTGTCGCTGAGTGTTTTGTGTTACACTAGACATATAATTCGTCACTCTCAGAGGCGCGAATGTATTTTACAGGTATCCGTCATCCAAGTGTCAATCCTGCTGGCAGATTTCACACCCCACTGGCACCACCGCACCTCTGCCTGCTTTCTTCCTGATTGCATAAATACTCCCAGTGACACAGTGGACTGCATCCAATTCCACACCCGCTCAGACATCTCAGGCTGCACATTCACAAGTGGGGGGGGAAGGCCCTTTCATCTTTTAGACTGGCCCTCAACTCCTAAACTCGTGTTGTTTTTGTTTAAAAATACTTGTTTACACAAGTGACGCAGTACATCACCATAATAATAATAAGCAACGACTAGAAATGGGTCATTAGGGAAAAGGGTCATCAGAGTTCCTAATAGCACATATTAGCTAAATACTCTGTCTCCACACCTCTCAGACAGCTACTCTTTGATTAAAGTAATTGGGGTCATTAGCCATGCATTTCCTAAATAATATATTCCCAGAGGCTTAGCATGATTACTGTTGTGCAGAGGCCCTTTGCCACAAATCCACCCTGGCGCTAAGCTTTTTACAACAAATGTAACAATGCTAAATTCCAGGTACAGGATGATGAGCAGCAACTGAATGGGAAAAGGATTCCGATCCAGCTGTCGTTCCTATTCATTTCTGTTCTTGTGGTTTTAGAAATATGCGTTGTTGGTGCTCTACTGTGGCTTTGATCAGCTGAAAGAGACAATGGCCCTCTCTTCAACCTTGTGGCACGAGGGTTTACCTGCTGCTAAGTCAAGTATCACAGCCAGGGACCGAGCACCTTAAAGAGGCTTTAACCCTCCTCTGGATCAGGCTGACATGATTCATGTGGGCTAGGTGTGGATTTGTGTTCCTGCTATGGCACAGCGTCTTTCATGTCAAGCTGTTTATGAGAATATGGAGATGGGTTTTGCGTGCTTGCGGGTGTTCCTTAAAGCAGCGATACGACCTCAGGCTGGGCTTGATCCCTGACGAGTCAGAATCTACCTCTCGATGAATCTCTTGTAGCACACTTAATACCCATAAGAACATGGTGCACGAGTCCCCTCATCTTGGTAACAGAAAGGAATTTGAGAGCAGATTAATATTAGGAACAGTAATATTCCCCCGGCGGCATCTGCATTCGCCAGGGATTACAGGGCTCTGGGGTGATTACCGGCAGGGGAAGAGGGGTTACAAGTCCAAAAAACTTTTCATCTTCACCCTGGGCACAAGAGCACTCACAGGGAAAGACATAAAGACACAAAGCCTAATAAAAGTCTGTTTGGTGATGGTGTATGTCCTCTTTAATTTGTGTATTGCTATGTTCATCACAGAAATATGATAATATATTATTCAGATGGGCACTACATTACTATGCATGGATATCATTTTCAAAGAAATAATAGTTATTGTCCTATATATTTTATCTTCAATTTATTTCAAAACCAAAGCTCAATTTTTGCAAGATTGCAAGTAGACATATTATCAAATTTACTGCATTACATTGGATCAAGCCTGTGCTGAATTCTGTCACCAAGCCTTTCATTTTTCGTACACATTATTCATCAAATGAATTTGCTGCAACAGCTAATCATTACAGCAGCCACTTTCTTTGATTATTTAATCTTTTTATCCTCACTGATGTGTAAGTGAACTATTGGTTTAGTGAATTAAGAAAAGAAGTATACAAGGAGAATGTAAGTAAAGCTAATCTCCCATAGGACTGCATTAGAGATCCCTCAGGGCTCCGTGTCCGGCCCACAGTAGATATCAGTTTTCTTTAAGGCATGAGGACCTGCCAGGCTTGAAGGCCTGTTCACTCTAAGCCTCATTATTTCCCTCACCACTGGGCTGACGCCAGGCCACGCGTGCAAAGCAAGCCAAGGAAATCGCCTTCAGAACTTGTCTTATGACAGAAGACTCAGCAATTTCCTCAGCACCTTTCGCGTGAGGATAATGCACAGTCCACTTTAGGCATGTGCAACCAATAAGCAAGACTAATGAAGGCCAGGCTGTGCAGGCAAAGGGGGGCTGACACAGGTCTCTTATGTCTGAAATTATCCAGAGGAAAGTAGTCGGACAGTCTATTATGCTGCTAGGTGGTAGCGTGAAAGAAAAGAAACAACACTGTTTCCATTTAGAGTTAAGTCGGTATCACAGTGCGCCAGAGGTTGCACACATTTGTGAGGGCAAACCAGCAGGATATTTCCCTTCCTTAGACTATAATGTTGACTTTGTAGATTCCACAAGGTCTCAGGGATTGAGTAGAGGAAGGAAGGCGAGGGGTACTGCAGTACGCTGCCATGCAGAGTCTGAGTTTGTCAGCAGCTCATAAGCCTGAAGTTCAAAGAGCAATCTGATAGAAAAGCTGTCTTGGCAGTGGTTTCCTCCCGTGTGTTTGCCAGCAGACTGCTTCCGTCAGACTGCACCCAGTAGTCATCAATTAGAAAACTGAAGGGTGCCATCCGCACATGAGCACAGCCACTATTTGTGTTTGAGTTGAGCAGACAGCTTTGCTGAAAAGATATCAGACCTACAATAATACAAGACTAATAAACAGCCATGCCACATGATAGGTGTATATGGTCAAAAAAGGTTTGCTGTTTTTTAGGACTTAAACATCACAACAGTTCTAAAAGTAGAATATAATGAGTGAGCTGCAATACAAGTAAAATGTAAATTTGTTGGGTAGTTCTGAATGATCAAATAAAAGAATATAAGAACTATGATTTTCTGAATACATACACAAGTTGGAAGTGTTATACTTGATAAGATGAAGTGTACTTGTAATCTGAAGAAAGATGGGATGAATCAAATAACTATCAGGCTTTTTTTCTCATAATTGTATTTGTTAAACAGAAAACAAACTACCAAAAAAAAAACAATATCCTTCTTTTAAAATCTGAAATAATAGAATATCACAGGAAAATGTTTAAAGGGGAAAAACAATCCAAGTGCTAGTTAGTAAAGAGTTTGGTTTTCTTGCCAAAAAAATTGGCTACTTTTGTATCAGCCAAAGTGTGTTAAAAATAATTGTCTATCCTAGATTTGCTAAGATTTTTTTTCCCATTTAAATTCAATTTGTTTTGGTCTCTCACTTGAGAAATAAGTTTTATAAGCCTTGGATGCAACTTAAATTGGCATTGATTTAAACGTTTGAATGAGTTCTTATCCAACTCTGGTGTCTTTTGGCTTCTTCATTTTAAAGCTGTGATTATTCTAACCACTTTTATTTGAATGCTTTTAGGCCACAGCAAATAAAACAAAACAAAACAAAGAAACATTACTATGTGCAATACCTCCCCAGCTCCAAAGCAACAGACGGACAAAGTTGATGTGTACACAACACAACTCCAAGAATTGTTTGTGCTACCCCCGAATGGCTGAAGAACATCAGTTACAGCAGGTTTAGAAGGTCCACTATAGCTGAATATAATGAAGACATTGACAACAAGATTAAAAAAGACAGGAAACATTATTAAAGACATAAATCCAATAGATCTCACCACTTTTTTCAATATGCCATAGATCCCAGCCAGGATTTATCCCTTGTTTCACTTGTCATTAGTGCTTTTGAAAATTAGAAGGATTTTCGAGTCTGCAACAGCAGCATGTGATAAATTAAAAAAAAAGTCAAATGATCCTTGTACCTTATCCTAAGTTTAATTTAAAGTCTTTTTTTTGGCAAACATCCTGCCTGATAATGCTTGAAATATCTTTAATGCAATAATGCGTTGGATGAATTACTGTGCAAACTGCAGACGCCTGGAGAGTGACCTGTGACAATTCCATACAGCACCTCTCCAGAGCTGAAGGAATTCATTTTCTTCTGCCACTGGCTGTCTTAATCACCATGTTTCACTGCGACTGAGAGGTCACTGTGGCTACTCACATTCCAAGAACGGGACTTTAAACGGGTTTCACTGCCAGAGTTATATTCTTTTATGAGAAGTAAGTAGGACCGTCTGTCTGTATTACCAAATACAGAGAGACATCTTGATCAAAACAGCACCAATAACAGTTCACTATCTAACCTGTTTTTAGGGAACAGCCCATTATAAGTTTAGACAGGGTTATCGAGGGTACAGAGATGATGATCAATATCACACTGAATATAACGTTTACAATATGTCACGATGTGTCAGAAAGCTGCCTATGTGAAAGATTGACTAGATTCATTTTTAGGTCATTTAATAGCAGACCATCTGTTTCAGCTCTTTATCTTTTTAAATCCCCTGATCTTTGGTTGACAAGTTTCATATCTGTAATGAGATACAGATTTAAAAAATGCTAGATTTTCCAAAGACCTTGCATTTTACAGATGTCGTTAGCTGACGGAATAACACCAAATAAGACATCGCTTTGTATTGTGTCAGACATACAGATAAACATGACTAAAATACAGAAAAGAGCAGCTGTGTTGCAGGTTATTTAAAATGAAAATAGTTTTGTAGATTGAGATGTGATGGTGAGTGTTGGTAGCAGTAAGAGGAGCAATTTAAGTGCATGAGCAGGGATGCTTGTAAAAATCAATACCCCTTTGCATTTGCATTGCTTTGATCATGTACAGCAGGACTGGGAAATTAAGCTATACAGATTCAGCCTGACAGGCCAGACACGAACACTTATTTGCAATCTGTGTGTGTATCCAATCGTCCTGTCTCACGCCTAAGTAAAGACAACCATTGTACACGAATGAATTTTGGAGGGCGCATGTAAGACAGTGCTGTAACAGGCCGGACAGCCTGCTAGGTGAGTGTATAGTCTCTGTAATTCATTGTCTGACTTCAATCAAAGTAAGTAAATAAAAAGCTGTACATGCTGCCATCTCTTGGAAAAGTATTCATCGGATCTTTGTAGCTGAAAAAGGAACGAATTTGGGTCGACAGTGACCATGATGGAGGACAACTTTTGCCCATTGTCTCTCCACACAAGCAGGCTCCTGCATCACTTTGGTTTACCCTCCTCACTGTAATCCAGACATAGGTCATTCTGCACACTCATCCAAGGACACAAAGTACTTTTTCATATATCATTGATATTCACAGTGCTCTACATATGACTTCTCTGGTCATGGTCTGCCCCCTTTTGATAGTCTTAACGCACACACACACATACACACAAACCTATAATATGAAATAAATCAGGTCTCAATATGGCCCAGTTGTGGAAATCTCTGTCCCTGATACATTACAATGATATGAAATCTAATGTTGTGGATTATGCTTTGATATCAGCTCTTGCTTACTATTGCGTGTTAGGAAAAAAAAAAAAACACCTGCCCTCTATCCCAATAGGATCAGCGGATTAATCTTGGTAAGACGTAACACACACAGATGGTCTGACAGAATTTTTTTTTAGAAAAATATGCAATATGAATACATTTGTCTTGCGTAATATCAAATATGATTCATCTATCACAGAAGTAATAGCTTGATGCATTGGTGTGCTTAGCAAAGAGACAAAGTTAATTTCTTTATAGGCCAAATATTCCTACCGAGATCCTTGGTAATACAAATCATTCTACGGGGAATATTATATAAATTAAATATAAGCCATCTATCTGGTTTGCATAGCAAGAGGGCTACCATGTGCACTGATTCATTTCTAGTCACAATTCAATTCTGCAAACACAATGCACTCAGGAAGATATGTTACCTCCTGCCAGGTGGATGAAATATTTTAAATCACAATTCATTTACTGTTGTCAAAAATGAAACAGGATATTAGTTATCTTTAGCTACTTCTTGTAGGAGAAAGTAAAAGACTGTGTTTCATGAGTGTTATCCATCAGACGTCTGACTTTGTTGTTTATTAGGATGAAGACAGAAAGTTGATATGGTAATTTGGAGCAGCACGATCACTGCTCCCCAATGGCCAGTGGGCCTCAGCTTCCTGACAAAGGTCTTTTTCAATATCCTGCAAACATGGATGCCGGCGCGCACGCTATCCGGTACTTAAAACACAAGGGGGCCTATAGGCTGCCGACATGACGCTTCAAGACTCAGATCACAGGTGGCGGCAATAAGAGGAGGCACAGCTTCCATGACCTGAACACTGGCTCATACATCGGCACACCTCTGCTTTCCACGTTACACAACAAAAGCTGTTTTCATGCAGCATAGTGTAGACACTGGACTCATGGTTAAAGGAGACATAACTAATGCTAGGAGTGGGAAGTCAGGGAGACAACCAAGTTTTAGATTTAAAAATATATACGGAATTTACATTTTTTTGTATTAATGTAATAACACAAAAGAATTACAACATCAGCAGGTGTCCCCATGACTTAACTCTTTGGCACAGGCAAAAAAAACTGAGCTTTACGGCTAGATCTTTGGGTATGTTTAATGATTGTGTCTCCAATCAACCTTTCAAAGCTGTTATAAATATTGTCTGCTTTTAGGGCAACACAAATAATCACTATTTTATCCTCAACGTAACACTAGCAAGGGCAATAAACACATTGCACATACATACAACACACATCATTTTGGAAACTATCACAAATGTTACACACATACTGACACTTCAAGTTATGGCTAATGTGCACATTGCATGTTTTATCATCATTGCAATACTAAATAAAGATTTTCCTCATATCGTGCAAGTCTAAAGTGAAGTAAGATAAATGCTTATTGACCTAAAAGAAATGCATGCAACTTGAGCTGATCTTTCTGCTTGAGTAAGAGCTCCAAACAAGTTAAGCTGTGTTGTCAGATGTCAGAAAAAGTATGTGTAGTGAGTTTTCAGATATCTGAAGGGTACTTAAGAAAAACTGTAACTCTACTCCCCTTTACCAACAGGGTGACCAGGGGTCAAACAGAAAAAAAGAGAACACTTGATTGAATCACGCTCCCGCAGCTTCAGAGGTGACATCGAGCTTGTTATTGACAAGGAATAGGAAATTCACTTTTGTGCGGAAATTGTGACAGTGGGCCCAAACCATATGACCTGTTGAGCTTGAAAGGTATTACTGTTATCTTCCATGAAGCAGGGTCGATAAGATGACTGTGGGGATTTGTTTGAGCCACTTCACCTATGACTTCTGTTAAAATTCAGGGGTTAGGAAGTAAAGAAAGAATTAAGTCCAGCTGTTGAAATTGGCTGTTTTAGGTAGTAGAATCTAAAGTAATTAAACTATTCACATTAGTCTGTTTAAGTGCACTAACCATATAAAAGCTGCTTACCTTTAAAAAAATAAAAATAAAGGCCTGATGACAAGTTATTCAAGACCTCTGCCTGACTGACTGTGCCGCAAAATCCCCAAACCGATGATTCTATTACATGTTTAAATACCACTCTTGTTTGATATATAAGGCCACTAAATGATAATGAGATAGGAAGTTTTCAAGCTGCAGAGCCAGGAAGGAAGGACGTTGCCAGGCCTGGTTGCTTTTAATGAGTGAAAGGAGATGATACCGAGTCTGATTTCCCAAAGGGTATCTGTTGTTTTTGAAATACTATTCTCATTCTCTTTTAATGGACGATTACTTATCTTGTGATGTTTTTTCATTCCTAATTACGCTCCAAGGAGGGGAACAAAAAAAAAACACCATTAGTATAAGAAATTGGTGTTAATGGATGAACTGAGGTGGGACCCTCAGATTGTAAGACAAACTATTTTAGGATCATTTTTCCCAGTGAAGGATGAACATGGAGGTAAAGTAATAATTATTGTAGGGTTTACTAATTCATAAGCTTAAAAGCAGCCAGCAGAAAGACAGACATTTCCTAAGCCGACATGTGCAAACAGCATAACAGCTAATCTGCAGCACAGCTTCCAGAACTGTCTGGAACAACACACGGACGCCATATTTCAACACTCCTTTCTCTCACTTGCATCATGCACTATTTCTTCTTCTTCATCCAACAATCCAGGTAGCAATGTTCCTGACTTATCAAGGCTATCCTTTCACTGTTACAACCAAATCAGATCACTGGTGAAAAAATCATCCCAAATTGTCAGCATGCAATAGCCATGTCAATCCAAAAAATACCATTGTAAATATTTTAGAATTACTAAAAGTAATCTAAGGAAGACATTCATATTTAATCTGGGTGTCTGCGTACCTCAAGGTATCTTTGAGAGGAATTTGTTTTGGATGTGTGAAGGGCATGAATATTTAAACTTTCTTAAAAGATCACACTAACAGGCCAATAATGTCTCAATGAGGAACTAAAGCATTAGAAAATTAGCTGTTTAGCCAGTTGTACTAAGCTGTTATAACTCACACGCACAGCTCACAAACCTGAGAGTCTAGAGGGTATTTGTGTGTTAATCGTGCCACATTAGCATGTGTAATTGACTGAAAAATCTCCGATAATGTCGTTTCACAAACATTGTTTGAAAAAGGGGCCCAGAGTTAGATGTTTAGAATCAAAACAACAAGGCTTATTTGAAACAGAGCAATACTGGACAAGGAAAGAGAAAGAGAAACATACTGCTGGTACAGAGTACAAACTGTGAAGTGCTGTAGCAGGGTCAGCCCTCCCCTCTGTTGCTCGTTTCCATCTGCTGTTGCCAGCTTCTGCCACAGAGTGGTGCCGACGCCGCTGTCTTGGAGTGAGGCAGGGCCAGCCCCGTGTCCTATAAACACACACAAATCATTTACATGCTGTACTCATCAAAGGCAACTCTTCCTCATCTCCGCCGAGATTTGCCGCTGATCTGAGCTTCCAATATTGCATCTCAGAGTGTTGCGGCTAACCTTTGCAACTGCCAAGAATGTGATTAATTTTTTAAATACAGCTGTTGACCTATTATTGAGATGGAGAGGAGCCACGAGAGACACTCATCTCTTCTCCTCCGTATAATGGAATGCATTATTGCATCAGTGTTTACAAGGCGCGCTAAAAGAGAAACAGAATGAGCGAGAAAGCATTAAATAAAGCAATTCAGCTAATGTCGCTTTGGGCCTTGTGCACACACAAAATGTCAATCAAAAACTCACACTTCTTTGATTCATTGCAGTTTGCTCTGGCAGTTGCATCGGAGAGAAGAGTGGTGACACAATGTGGAACAATAATTACCCTGCTGTGTTAAAGTCCTCCAGTGTCTTGGTGCATTCATAAATAAAATATGTTCAAGATAATGGATTTATGTTCAATAATTCATCATCCGAATGTTTCAAAGCGAGTGATATAATATGTGTCACAGTGTTCTGTAACACAGTGCTTAGCCAAATTAAGTTATCTTGAAACAGATTTATTGACAGGGCGGTTGCTGCATTCATTCACTCAGCAACCATTGCTTAATTACTCCTGCATTGCATATAAAACAAACAATGCCAATAGACTGATTCTAAACCACTCAGTGTCAGTATTAACTACACACACAGGCTAACTGTGTATTCAAGCAGCAACGAACATTACACACATTATCCCCTAAAGCACTGAGAGCAGCTCACAGTTGGACTAAGAGGAGAAGGAGCGCACAGAGCGGCAGTGGGACTCTCATATTTGTCATTCATGACCTTGGTGCTAGCCAGCCATACGGACAGTTTGGTTTGATGACCCATCAGAGAATCTGTCTGGGTACTTGCAAGAGCCAGTGAGGGAAGAGAGGGGTGACATCCAGAGCTGCGGTCTGTTCAGCTGGACTGGGGTCAGTCAGTTCTGCTGAAGATGCAGAGCCAGCTGGAGAGCCATGATACAACTGGCCTTTATGTCCAGGATGTCCCATTCCCAGTTGCAAGAGGAGGCCATGCTGGCATGCTGGGGGAGCCCCTCATCCTCATAATTAATGACACGAGTTTGAAGGGTGTCAGACCAGAGCAAGCATATTGCAGCATTGCATTAAGTTGCATGCATATTTCATGTAGAAATTCTTTAAGTTACTTAAACTGAAAAAAAAGGCCAGTAATGAGACTGACACGAACAATATCCACATTAACTGTTGAAGTACAAACTAGATCTGCTGGTGTGAGTGCATTGAATAAAACCAATGCTTGTGTTTAAATCTAAGCAGTAAACATTATAAATGGAAGAGATGCACATGTAATCAACAGTAACACATTTTGTTCAAAAGCAGTATTTCATCAAAACAAACAAACACATTGCAAGGTTCTTCCGTCTGTCTGATGCTTAAACATTCAAGGGAGGCAAAAAAGAAAACAATTTACATGCAAATCAAAGCTTATCTGCACAATCTCTTTATGCCACTTTCCCCTGCAAAATTGCATTCTTATGCACAAAGGCATTCAATTACTGTAGCTGTGGTTCAACTTTTCACATCTCAGCGTTTTCTATATTTGGAGAGGCAGGCCCATGTACATTTAATAGGTAGCCATTCTGTTCGCCAGCCCTGATAGAGATTCACTGCAAGTGTGTCAGTTGGAGGAGATGGCGGCATGTATCAGTGCATGAAATAAAGCTCCTGCTCCAAAGTGACAGGCCCTGGATATTGTTGGCAAATGGATGTTAAATTCATTCTGCAACCACCAACAGCAACCCCTGCTATGAAAAATAAACTGTATTCTGGCTAAAGGGAGGGGAAATAGCTTTGCTAGATAGACCACACAATCCTGTTTGTGAGTTATCCATCTGTCAGATGTCTTTGAAAAAAAAAGTCCTTCAGCTTCCTCTATTAAAGACCCATAATGGATTACTGTGAACAGCATATGAGGGCGGAAACAAAGAGATGTCAAAGAGAGTTAGAGTAAATCCTAAATCTCTTACGCTCTGAGTTGGTGAAGAAGACAGACTCCACGGGTCTCAGAGCAGACAGAGATGTAAAGCATGTGTTAGCCACCAGAGGGCAGCGATGCTTAAGGCTCTTTGCTGTACCAACTGTTTCTGTACAGTCAGTGTCAATTTGATCTCTTGTTCAGAAGGTGTGGGCAAATAAATAGTTATTTGAATTTCTGCCTAATATTACTGACTTGTTTCACTGAACACTCAGACTCTGATTGGTCCATGATCTGAACTATGGTTTTCTGTAAGGTAAGAAGGTGCAGTGTGAAAAACATTCAACCAATCAATAGGTTAAAAAATGCTTAAAAATCAATTCATAAAAACATTACAATGAATTAGAATAAAGATAAAAGATATAAGTGGATGGTAAAGTAACATAAGTCCAGAAAACGTCTTTATACAGCATAGTCTCCTAATAAAAATGGTGAAATAAATATTGAAAACAAAATAAAAATAATACAAGTTTAGCGAATGAGCACAACACCCATGTTCATATTTTATGTCTTGTTCATAATATGTGCCTCCATTTTTAAATCGTATTGCTTCTGATTCATTGAACTGAGATTTCAAGACACAGATCTTCTCATTTTAATGAATCATTCCGCAGCGTTTGAAAAGACATACACTGACATAAATAATAACCTTTCATAACAAATCATATCTATAGAAGAAATTGATCTGCATAATGTTGCAAAAGCTAAAAGAAATAACAAAACACAAGTGTGTTGCAGGTTGTAGTTCAATCTAATTGAGGTGACTTTTCACATCTCACCACCAGATGTCAATATACCACTTTGAATAACATGTGGCCTGCTGGGTTTCTCTGAACACAAACTGGTGTCTCATTTACATCCTGAGATAATACTGTTGTGTCTTCTTAATAAATGAGTTTATAAGAATAATGAAATTATTACTTTGTTCCTTTCATTGTTCAGAAAATCCACAAAAGGAAAGAAAATAGTTGCACCAAGTCTGGGAAGTTCCTTCACCTAGGCTACATGTCATGTGAGCAGGATAAGATGATGAGAAACTGCTGGGAGAAGGTTTTCACTGAGGAGAATAAAGTCGTAACAAAGTCATTTGTAAACAGTGCAAAGCAGCCATTTACAAGACAAGCAAATAAATGGCCTACCTGAGGCTTTTTACTTCCAGTCTGAGGAAACGAGGCACATTTGAAGAAAACAAATACTTTTTGCAAACAAGTCTGTTATTATGTATAAATATGAAGAAAATCATTAGTTTCTAAATGTACAACACAAGTTCAATTAAAGCTGTGAGGAGTTTTTAACCAGCTATTACGGTTAAAAGGAAGCAGAATTACATTTTTCATCGACAAACAGAAACACCACTTACACATGCAGAGGATAAGATCATCCAAACAATAAGATGTAACGCTTCAATAGGGGGCGCCAAACTCAAGGAAAACCATGTTTCTCAAGGGAGCTTCAATTCTGCATGATTAGCCTACTGAACAACTCAAACACAAAACAACAACAAACAGCCACAATTCAAATAAGAGTAACCACAGAAAGCAAGTGCAGATTAGAAAAGTAGGCTAGGCTACATTTTTCATGGAAACAACGAAACACAACTCCTTCTAGCTAGATGCTGCCTGTTCCTGCCAACTGCTGTTAACATTAGTCCACATCCCACATCATAAAGCAGAAGTAGCTTACTTTCACCTCACAGCACAGCCTGTTGAAGCAGCTCGATATAAGATGGTCATTGTTCACGATTCCTCTGGTTGTCTTCATTGTCAAACATTAGGCCTTTGGCTTCAGGATGCCCTCTACTATGTAAACAGTTAGCATAAAGGAATGAAATGATGGTCACATCACAAACCATCCACTCTCCCTCGTTAATTAGAGATTCCCAAAGTAAAGTAGTCCTCACTCTACAACATACAAACTTGTCTAGCTACTGTTGTTGTCAGAATCTGGCTAGAATCTGTAAGAGTAATTTGAGTAATTGTAAAAGTAAAGTTGCCCCACACATTCAATAGGAATAGCAATAGCAATAGCAATGATATGACCTGACCAATCAAATCAAACTTCACACAGTAAAGGTTACAAATCATCACCTTACCTTACTGGAACGTCATTGGGTCTAAACAAATGGTTAGTGGTCTACAGTTTTAATGCAATTAACAATGTTTGAAGTAGTTCAAAGCAGTTCAAAGTGCTTTACAAAAGTTATTGACAAAAGACAGCTAGTTTGTTAAGAATAATTTAGAGACTAATGCATAGCAATACGACTTTAATAAAATAAACAAGAATTAAAATAATAATAAGGAACAGGGAATAAAAGACCAAGCAATCAAATAGCCCATAGTCAATACACACAAGGAATATATTTTTGTGTGGATGTGAAATAGGCTATTTTTTTCATTAATATTTTAACAGCAAAATGAGGCTAGCTAATTGGGTGAGGGTTGGGGGTTTAGGGGAGATTTTCATGTCTTCGAGCTTTATGAAGTCATTTACTGTATGCATCATTCTAGCCTACATCTTAAATCCAACCCCTTTGTCAATAAAGGTTTGTAAAAACATATCTCAATAATAGCTTAAATGTTTGGGTAATGATGCAATTATTAGGCTACTTTATTATTGAGCCTAAGCCTCCTCCTCCGCTCCTATTTCCCACCCTGGAGACTGCGCAGACCGCTGTGGGGAAAAAGTGCCTGTGCAAGCAAAACGGGGAAAGTTCATAGAGCCGAGGTGCAGGATGTCCCGTTAAGGAGAAAAAAAAAATCCTGCAGAGGAGCAGTGGCAACATAAGTGGACGGACTGAGAGACTGCAATCCAGAGCGAACGGCATTCACAGCACATAGCTTGTTGTTAAACTTGGAAATATGGGCTTTCCGACGATATTTAGTTTTCGTCAGAATGTCCTCAAAGTGTTTGTGTTTCAGTTCATCGCCTTACAAGCTGTGTATGCTGCCCCTTCGCCTATAATCAGGTTTCCAGGAGACGATACTACCCCCAAAACAGACAAAGAAGTTGCTCTGGTAAGTTTTATTGGCTGTTTTTTTTTTTTCTAAAACTAGGCTACCTGTAATTGGCTCTCTCGGCTGTGAATATATTGTTAAGAAGCATGAGAAGTGTTGGGGAATATATATACATTTTTTAATTATTAATTTATGTAATTACATGGGAATGCTAAATAATGTTTATTTTCTTCCATTAGCACTATCTGAATAAGTTTTATGGATGCCCACAAGACAGATGTAACCTCATGGTGCTCAAGGACACCTTGAAGAAAATGCAAAAGTTCTTCTCTCTGCAAGAAACTGGAGAGATTGATGCCAAAACTGTGGATATCATGAAAAAGCCCCGCTGTGGTGTGCCAGATGTGGCCAACTACAACTTCTTCCACAGAAGACCCATGTGGCAGAAGAAAGACATTACTTACAGGTCAGAAAGTTATCATTACCTTAAAGTGGTCTCAAGTGGCATTACATTGCCCTGCAGTTAAATTGCACAGAATCTAATAACGGGAGCGGGTCCCGATTCATTCCTACTGTACAGCAACTCAAATAATGACATAATGGAGGTATTTTACCAGAATGACCTGATAAAGAGACAACCACAACAGAGCAAAGTATTTAGAGTTGTGTTGCAGGAACATCTTCATGTTATATGATGTGTGCAGATCACAGAAAGGTGAACAAAACTTGACCCCACCCAACTACTGCTCATATATCAAACCACAAGCATTGAGAAATAGTACACTGAATATTTCTGAGTCAGTATACCAGTTTGAGTGTAAATCCCAAAGCAGCCTTAAATGAGTACACAAAAGTATAAATACGAAGCCCCAGTCTGTTTGCCTTCAGACATGGACCTCAGCTTGGCCCTGTCTGACCCCCCCCAGCCCCCCTCCACAACTTCCAGTCCACCCCACCCCCACCCTCACAGTCACTGCTGCACGCCTGTAACTTGTGTCCTGCTTACACCAGCATTCCTGCACCCTATGTGTCAGGTCCTTTGTTTTTGTTCTTTTTGAGGTTTACAACAATGTGAAATTGGCTTATTTATATCAGCGGTTTTGTGTGCGTTGACAGACTTTGAGCCAAAGACAATAACAACCAGGAGATCTTAGGTTGTTGTTTTTTTTTAAAGAAAGTACAGTGTTGGTTAGTCATGTAACAATGTTTGAACCTTATTCATAGACCATTTCCAGCATAGGATTCTCTCAGACTGTCATTTTTGCTGTTTAGTTGGATTTTACCACAAACTAAAGAATATAAAAAATCTAATGATAACACAAACCTTTTAATTTCTCATAAGTTTTCTTTTTCCCTGTTCACCCTGTAGAATCCTTGGATATACTCCTGATCTGGATGAGGAAGTCATAAACGATGCTTTCTTCAGAGCCTTCAAAGTTTGGAGTGATGTCACCCCACTCTCATTCACCCGCCTCATGGATGGAGAGGCTGACATCATGGTTAATTTTGGTCGCAATGGTATGTGATGTAGGCTATATGAAAAGCAAACAGTGTAGATTCTGTATTTATAAACAACTGCAACTAAAGACAGCTTTAACATTTAAAGATGATCTCTATATTTTTGAGCCGAATAAGCTGCTATATCACAAGTATCTAAGGATTCGTATGACATAGAATTACTATGGTAACGTTAAGTTGCCTTCCTCTTCAAAGAGGATAAATTAAACCAAAGTGAGGCAACAGTTGAACAGAAGTTCACTGCCTTTTTTACTAAGGTTTAAGGAGCAACAAGCCACATGTTATTACAGTGACTGTAATTCCTGACAAGCTACGTTTAACTATGAAACTGGCATTGGCATGGGTATTTCCAATTTCTCCAACCAAATCAGCAACTTGATATTTACTCACAGTGTCATAATATTTTTTCAGTGTCATAATATTTTGTCAAGCCATAGCTGACCCTGTTGAGAAAGAATCTGATAATAACAGAGTAACACAGACATAAAGCAGTCCCCTTCAGAAGGTGTGAGACTTTATTTAAAATAACACAAATAGTTGTGAATATTTGGATTTTTTGTTACGTGCAAACTTTTTTCTGTATTCACATCTTTGTTGTTTTCTGTCACGTACAGAGCATGGAGATGGTTACCCCTTCGACGGCAAAGATGGCCTCTTGGCTCATGCCTTTGCTCCAGGCCCAGGAATTGGGGGAGACTCCCATTTTGATGATGATGAGCAGTGGACGCTGGGAGACGGCCAAGGTAATGGTGATACTTTGTTTAGAAAACAATAATGCTCAGTGTTAAGGCTCAAATATTTGTTACGAAAATCTTTTGTGATTTAAGTACAAATAATATACAATTGTATCAACTTGTCTGAAGGTGCAATGAGTGCCACTTGATCCATGCATTTCCATATCTAGTCCTACAAATCAAAAGAGTTGTATGTACAACTACAGGTCATGGTAAAATAATTAATAAAGTGATGAGCTAACGACAATGATAAATTGTTTGGCTTTCCAATATTTTGATCTTCTTAACTTTGTCTGAGCTTTCTGGCATCGACATGACAAACCTAAGCCATCTGGAAGCTTAATAATAAGAACTAACTCTCTTTCGCACACATTGACCCAGAAAGTTTCCCATAATATATCATCTCGTCAAAATTCATCGTCTGTGCAGAAGTAATCTATACACCTACTGTTGTCCCATAATCATGAATTAAAGAACTCCCACAACACTTTGGATGACTTTTCCTTCCATTCCCAAGTTTATGCCATTGGCACGTGTCTTACTTTGAAATTGCTGACCAAATTGAGAGCATGCTTTTTAAATGCTTTTCTGTAATCTAGAAAGCCATTAGTTTATATTTAGTTCAAAACAAAGTGTACTTGCAGGAACCTACAAGGTTAGGCAGTGTATCACATTGAACATTATGACACCTTTACATTGGTTGACAGAGATATGATGTATAAAGGGTTTGTAGTGGAAATGTGTAAATGTGGTCTTAATGTTTTAACAGTGGTGAAGGTGAAGTTTGGCAACGCTGATGGAGAGTTCTGTAAATTCCCCTTCCTGTTCATGGGCACCGAATACAACAGCTGTACGTCTCAGGGCCGTGACGACGGCTTCCTGTGGTGCTCAACCACCTACAACTTTGATGAAGAGGGCAAATATGGCTTCTGCCCCCATGAATGTAAGTTGGTCCTGTGTTTGTTTGTATTTTCTGCTCCAGTGGCTTTTTAATAGAAAGACTATAATTAGAACTTTGTGGCCCAGATTTGACCTCATGTGTCATTGATGTCATGTCATTAATGCCATGCCCTACTTGCATGTTACTGAACTGAAACGAAAGCAGTTCTGCACCATACTGGGGAATTATACTTTATATGAGATAGTTACTTCATTTAAAATGTGTTCTGCTGATTTTGGAAAGATGGAAAGTAGGTTGTACAGTATGCCAGGAAAGTGTTGTTCTTTGTTTGAAGTGGATTATGGAATATTTCTTTTCCAACTCATTGCCCCAGTTTAGAAAACTGTGCTTTGTTTAACATCTTGTTTATCTGTGTTATGTTGCTGTCTATGGTTCTAACATGATCACATGCCTTTACGATGTAGTGCCAAGGTAAACATGTACTTATGTAGTTGTTTTCAAAATGAGAAGACATTGTTTTTCCTGGAGCCTCCCATTCTATTAAATGTTTTCAAATGGAAAAAATACAACCTTTTTTGCTGAACTCAAATATTCTCTCTAAGACCTTTTATCTTACATAGTTTGAGGGGTTAAAGAGTCAAAGTTTCTGACTTAAAAAATGAAAGAATGTTGTCTCATCTTTGTCAGCAATTAAACACTCTGATGTACTGTTCTTGGTTTTGCTTTTAAACTATTTAATGGGATGATTTTTTTTCAGTGTTATTCACTCTGGGTGGAAATGGAGATGGTGCTGCATGTAAATTCCCCTTCAACTTCCAAGGAGAAAAGTACGACTCGTGCACCACTTCAGGCAGAGATGATGGCTATCGCTGGTGTGCCACCACTGAGGACTACGACCGTGACAAGAGCTTTGGGTTCTGCCCTGAAACTGGTTAGATTTGTCATCCACTGTCTCTTAAGCTGAAAACTATAGTACTTTTAGTAAATACTGCATGTCCATATCTGTAGAAGATATCTGCAGAAATCCTCAAATGGGTTCATACTACAGTGCGTTTTACTGCCTGTGTTTATTTTGCAGTGCAGTGCATTGTGCCCTGCCTGCTGCGTGCTGGTTTACAGGAATGCTCCAGCTGGGCTTTTCAGTCGTACTCCCAGTCTGCTGAAAGGCTGTGAAAGTATTTTAATGTGCAGTGGCAGGGCTGATTTTCCATTCTGTCAGTGGAACTGGTTTTAGTGGAGGTAGTGTAGTAGTGGAGAGAGGGGTAGACATAGAGAGGTACGACTACCAGAGGGTTCATCTGGTTCAGATTGATAAGGAATGTAGCTTTGTTGCGAGCTTGTGCTGAAAAGGAAATTATACTTTTTTTCTTAGTGAAAGTAAACAGCACAACCTGTCCTTTCGAAAATAAAATCATCACTCTTTGAAAGAAAATCAATTTGGGCGGGTGCATTTTGGTTTAGTGCCCTGTGGATTAGTTATTGATGTTGTGTGTGTTGTGCCAGTGCTTTCATGATGCTGATTTCAACATCTTCTGTACTCACTTCACAACTTAATTCAAACCAAACTGCTCTGAAGACACATTTTGGCATATGAATAAGTTCATGAGGAGTTTAAATGAACTAATATGACTGCACGTCTTAGTATTATAGTTTTACCTTTTGTTGCTCCCTGCAGCCATGTCTACAGTTGGAGGAAACGCAGAGGGCAGCCCTTGTGTCTTCCCCTTCACCTTCTTGGGAGACTCCTATGATGCCTGCACCTCATCTGGACGCAGCGACGGCAAGATGTGGTGCGCTAGCACCAAGAGCTACGATGATGACCGCAAATGGGGTTTCTGTCCTGACCAAGGTTGGAATAGTATTTGTGGACAGTTCTTGCTATAGATTTGGAGGGTGATTTGCCACAACAGACAAATAATCAGTGAAAGATCATGTGGCACTCCCAAGAAACATGATTTCTAATTGATGTGTCACAGTATAGCACTCTATGAAGTACCATACAGATTGTAGCTAACAACTGAAAGACCTTTGTCCACTCCCATTTTAGTATCAGTATTTCATAAAGGGGTATCAAAAGTGTAGTTTCTTAATGTTGTTGCTTTCTTCCAGGCTACAGTCTGTTCCTGGTGGCTGCCCATGAGTTTGGTCATGCCCTGGGCTTGGAGCACTCTCAAGACCCCGGCGCACTGATGGCCCCCATTTACACTTATACCAAAGACTTCAGACTCTCCCAAGACGACATTAAAGGAATACAGGAGCTCTACGGTGAGAACAATGTCATGTGTGGCTAGTTAACAGGGATTCAAATTAAATCTCGAACAAAAAAAAGCAATGTTTTAATTTGAAACTATGGAAGATGATTTTAGAGTCTTGTGACTCCCTCAAAGATGAAATCTTTTGACATATTTTTCAAACTCTTTCCTGTAAAAGGTGTGGGAACAGACATGCCTTTGTCTCCAACCCAGGGCCCAGTGACTCCGATGGACATCTGTAAAGAGCCGGTAATCTTTGATGCTGTAGCACAGATCAGAGGAGAGACCTTCTTCTTTAAGGACAGGTAATGAATTCAAATCAGGCATAAAAGTCCTAATATTGTTGACCAGAAGTAGAATTCTGCAAATGTACATAATAAATACATCCATTAAAGTTTGTTGTTAATTTTGGTGAGATACAATGCTTCTGTTAGCTCTTGATTCGATAATGAAAAAAGTGAAATGCATGCTGGGATGTGTTGAAACTTGCAGTCATTGCCTGATTTTAAAGCTGGAAAATCTGTGATTTATGGGAAGATACAAAGAAAATCACTAACTTTTAGCTCCATGGCTTGTGAAATACTTCAGCCTACAAAAGTTTGATATCATAATAATTTCCTTTAAACCACAAACAGTAAAGTCATGGGCTTTAATGTTATTTACTCTGTCTCAAATTTCAGTCTTGTTCCCCAAGAAGATAGTTATTTAAATGCTTGTTTCATGATGTGACAATTAGCAAGAGGTAAAAACAAACAACTCTTCACTCATGCAGTGACAACAAAACTAGTCATCAGTCCCAAACACAGTCTACCGTCCTCTCCTCCACTGGCGCCAGTGAATCTAAAGTCTCGTAAGCTTACTGTGTCTACTGGCTGACCCTGTGCAGAAGAGGAGTTTCATGAAAGGCTGTGGCTTCGACAGCCGCCTTTGTGAGTCAGTATGTTTTCCCGTACAATGATGGACATTTTCATCACAGCAGCTGAAGTTTGTTACAGGCAAATTCTTTTGAACAAAAACAATAAAGTGGTTTAAAAGGAACTGCTAGAAAAGACAAAAAGATTGTCCTGGTTAGTTATGATGAGTTAAACATTTCTAGCTGTACTGAAACATAGACTACTTATAATTATAACTTTTTACAGAGCTGTATATTCATCACAGACATTTTCTGGAAAAGTGTCCAAATCAAACAGGCCAGCATACCTATGCACGAAAGAGTGTAGTCTTTCAGTTAGCCTGCTATTCCTCTCAGGAGACCTTGAGTTACAGAGTTAGACTCTTTGAGAAACATGCCACAACCCTGCTCACAAGTTCTGATTTAATAAGAGCTTATTTTTCAGTTCATTGTGGTTCTCTGCAACGCATTTGCAATGATCGGCAGAGCAGCTCAGACACATTGGGGCCTGTTTTGGGGAACTGAGCAGGGTGAAACTTTGCTCTTTGCCATTTTCAGTGTGGAAGCAAGACACTTCAGAGGAGATCATTGAAATGTTGGAACGTCAAAAATTGTGGCATAGAGAAAGAATGAAATAAAATACAAGACTCCTTGACGTTGAAAGGCCATTTACATTCTGCTATGCCCAACCAGTGTGTTTTTTGCCTATATTTATTAACTGTACAAGGCTTTAGGAGATATTGATTTAAGCATAAAAAAGACTGAGAATATAGTATTTGAAAGACATTAAAGTGAACATACATCATACAACACATATATTTGTATCAGCGTGACTCTGCTGTTCTGAACCTCATGCCTGCCGGTCATGAGCTGCAGTGCTCGAAAACAAAACTTGTTCCATACTGCTTCAGATAAAAATCAGAGCTAATACTCACTTGACTCTCCCCTTGTAAAAGTTGGATCCCCCCTTTTTCAACTGACTCAGCACATTTATGATGTAGGACAGATCTTAACAATGAGTAATGCTTGTAAAACTCACCGAGCTCAGCAGAAAACTGTGTCTGTCTGTCTGTCTGGAGGCTTAAGAAGAAGGCAATTATATTCTGTGTAGTAGAAACAGTTTGGCCCGTTTTCTGACTAGGTGTTTTGCCAGTAACTAAGTGCTCGTATGCTAGCATGTAACCATTACAGACTTTTTTCAAATATTCAGTATTAACTCTCAAATGTTATCCTTCAGTCCAGGTTGATTTGACCGAAGGTTAGAGGGATAACTGCAGTTGTGGTTTAATACTTCAGTAAGCTCTTTGTAGAAATACAACAGAAGAGTGACTTGTTTTTATCTCTTGCTGAAAAAGACTGTGACTGTCTTCAACTGTAGACACACATTTTATGAGCCTTTGTGGTAGGTAATAAACGCTGTGACAAATGCATCTCAGTTCTAGTGGCTGATTTCCATGAAAGACAGCCTCTGTTTTAATGTGGGAGATCTTCTGTTAGCATTAGTCGTAAATTATTATAGCTCCAACTGTGTGAAGACAGGGAACTAACAGCCAACAAAAACAACCATATTACTGTTTCCAATATCTAAATTTAAACATATTGGGTGACTTGTGCAGCTCAATGGGATGCTACTTTATATAAAAAGAGGTTTAAAGTTTAAGTAAGCTAGCTCATAGAATACTTAAACCCAGTCTGGCCTGGTTTTAGACAGCATTATTCACATTCCTTATTTGGTTTTCTAAATTATCATTCGAGACACAAAATCCATTAAAGTGAACATCACAGCTGCTGCTTTGTTGTTAGAATTACATAATTAATGTATTGCAATGCATTACAGACCTTAAACATCAATCTCTAATACAACACAACTTTGAAATTGCCTCAGTAACAGCAAATACAGAATAATGAACTATCTTCTTGAAAGAAGTCTCAGCAATGGCTTGGGAAATATATCCTGTTAGACTGTCCTGGCCAGCTACTTGAGCAAAAAAAAAAAGTCTATCTATATTTTTGGGTTTAATTATGTTGTAACAGGGAGAAGGAGGGAAAGCCCTCAGGAACACTGCTGAAATAATGCAACATATAGATGTTTCTCTGGACCAATAAACACATCCATGTGTGCATGTGTGTTTGTCTGTACGTCAGCAAACTTTCTTCATTTTATCATTACTTATTATTGCAATTGGCCCATCTTTTTCTGTTTAAAAAATAGGTCAGTGGAAAAGAGTTTGGGAAGCTGCTGTTGTTGTGCAGCTGTGTGTTGGAAATCCGGGCAAGATAGGTCTTGTTCCGTTGGCGTCGGCAGCCTTAGCTCAACGAGAACCAGATGCTCATGAATCAGGCCATTGTGGCTGGCTCGGCCAGTGGAGCACTTGCACTAAAACTAAATCCTCGCACACATACAGAAACACACACGCACGCACGCACGCACACACGCACGCACGCACGCACACACACACACACACACACACACACACACACACACACACACACACACACACACACACACACACACTTCCCCCACCTCCTGATTATCCCCCTCTGCCCCTCTTTCACTCTCACTCTCATTTCATCCCCAGCTCATCAAGCTTATGATTTCTCACCACTCACTCTCTTTCTGCCAGGTTCCTGTTCAGGTCAGTAAACTTCAGAAGCAAACCCAGTGGCCCAATGCTAGTGGCCACCTACTGGCCAGATCTCCCTGCCAAGATAGACGCCGTCTATGAAAACCCAGTGGAGGAAACGACCGTGTTCTTCTCAGGTATGCTGACTGACTGAATGAAAATAAAATTAAAAATAAAGCTGATTTAGATCTTTCTGACTTGTGATGTCATGATACACATGAGCAGTGTTGGGCAAGTTACTGAAAATGAGTATAACAACTAGTTGATACTATCAAAAAGTGACTGAGTTACTAACTGAGGCACTGCATTATAAATGTACTGTAACTAGTTACTTAGGAGGGTAACTTTTTCCAGAGCTGGGCAAACATGCGAAAATCCATTGAACATTAATTTACCAACGTGATTTTTTTTAAACTAATTTTTAATGTGGATGATGATTTTAAAAATGACTATTGACTTCTGGTAAATTCGGTTTCGTCAATGTAATTTTGGTTACTTGATTCACTTTCGCTAACTCAAGTCAGCTGACCTCATTTGCTCCTGGCTCTCTGAAAAGACCGGTTGTTATCTATTTGGCCATGGAGGGGGGAGAAAGAAAGTTTTGTTTCTACTCAGACTCTCATTGGTTATAGCAGCCTTTCAACAGTATCTTTATGGATTTTATGTGTTTGGATTAAATCTTTTACTGAAATTTGATTGTGGGGAATCATGACGATGCAGTAGGACTGTTTATGCTGGAATATTATGACTAGAAGAGTACGGTAGACCGTTAGACAGTAGGGAAAATGAATCAGAAAGACCTGTTTGTTTGTCGGTGGTCTGACAGATGCATAGATTGTGGCTGCTGTGTTGGTTGGATGTTGAAATGGTATATACGGTCAAATCACAAGACTCGTAGCTTTCAAGCGATGTATAGCATGAGTGATAGTCTACACATAGAACAGCGTTTTAAATGAACTTGGAGCTTACTAAGTCATCATGGTGTCTTAAGAACTAAAATCTATAGACTTTGAAAAAGCTGATGTTTTTGTAGTTTTTTGTAATACTGGTCAACGATGTTAATTTCAACATCAGTTTATTATTAACTGAATTAGATTTTTAACTAATATCAAAGTTAACGTCTTTGTTAGCAGATTAACGCTTAACAGAGTTACATTTTTGATTAACTTTGCCCACCTCTGCACGTTTCATATATCATTGTAGCCATTTTCAACCTGTAGGCTTTTTGCTTATTAGTTCTATGAAGGCTTATAGATCGTAAAGGTTGGTGTTGATTTAAAGGTCACATATGGTGCATAATACACTATACAATGTTTTTCAAACACTAATATGTGTCCCTATCCTGTCTACAAACCCTCCAATCATGAGATAAGTCCCTCCTCTCCTTTTTTTGCCTGCTTCACTTTTCAGAAGATGTGTGCTCAAACAGGTGTGGGGATTTTTTTTCCCAAAGGGCAGTAACCCCTCCCCCAGTTGGGTGACACTCCCACAGATAGGTGTTTTTTCTGCCCTCTGAGTCTGCCTTCTTACTGTAAACAATACGGCATGGTGCAAGAAAGCCTTAGCTACATCCCTTCCAGAGAGGGGCATGGTCAGACACAGCAGCCTGAAATAGAGGGGTTTACAGGCATGATAAAATACAACATCAGAGTAGATTTTTGGCAAGAAACTTTGCAGATATGTTTTGGGGATTTCTGAGATTTATTTAAACGTGTTGAAAAGGAGTATAATTGATGACCTTTAAATACAGTTGGCGGTTCCTTGGTCTTCCGAGTTAACATGAGCTGCACCTGGTCCTCTGGTGTTTGCAGCACTGGGTTCTCTAACAACTAGTTCAGAAGAAGTGTGTTGTTTATCTCAGTGCTTTAAGAGATTAGGATTAGGATTTTTCCTCAAGCACATAAACTACAAATCACCACTATATTCTTGTTGTTTAACTCGAGCAAGGAAAAATCATGTTGACATTTTCAAGACAGATACAGGAGCTCATGCCTAAATGCTCATCAGCCTGTGTGTGTTCACTGCGTGCAAGGTTCTTTCTCCAAGGATGCTTAGGTGCTGACGTTAACGTAACCTCAGCCTCCGAATCATGTCAATAAACTTTAATGACATGTATTGAAAAAATACTAAGGGACTAGCAGGAGAAACTCTAGATTAAGTCTGAATAAACTTTTTGGCTGTTTGTGTTCACACATACAGCTCCTCCTGAGAATATCAGGATATTTTTTTAGGAGTTTTTCGTCATGTCACACAAGGCTGAAAGCACTACAAGTAACGCGGTACTACCAACGCTGCACATGCACCCTGTTGATATCATCCCTGATCTGTGATCACATAAACAGACAGCTCCACTTCCATGAACAATGAAAAGGAATCTTCACTCTTTTACCATCTGGATGTCTCATTTTAACAGTCAGACTTCACTGCAAACTGAAACATTAGGAGAAGCAGGAATGTTGGCTGAGCACTTTCGTGTGCGGTACAAACTCTTGGGACAGTTGAAATATTCCGCCAAGTTATTAGTGGTTTATGATGCATTCTTTGCATTTAAGGAATATGACGACCTTCCTGAATACTAATGAAATTTACAGGACATATTTGTCAGTTTGGAAGACTTTAACAGCAGCACTGGTTTGGCTATTGAATGGTTAAAGATGATCTCACATTGATGTGGAAATCTATGTGGTTGAAAGATTTCGGGGAAAATGGACTAAAACCTCGATTAGACAGTCCTGTGTTGAAACAACTGCGCTTTATCATTTAAACATGTGTTTTCAGTGTTATTGAAGCCATGATTCTACACTTAACTATTTTATATTTTTCCTCCCAGGCAACGAGATGTGGGTCTACAAAGCTGATGCGTTGGAGAAAGGATATCCCAAGAGGCTCTCCAGCCTTGAGCTTCCCACTGACCTACAGCAAATCGATGCCGTCTTCAACTTCAGGAAGAACAGGAAGACTTACTTGTTTTCTGGGGAGCAATTCTGGAGGTGAGTATGAGCAGAGCGTTTTTAACCATTTGTGAACTGTTCATCTCATCACCTCATTATGCGCAGTACTGAGTTACGTCTGGATCTAATTAGTGTTTTTTAGGTCATAAACTACCCTGCAACCCATAATTGCTGTTAGGCCTTGCACAATGAAATCATTTACAGTGTTTACAACTAACTGTTTTATTGCTATGAAAATGTTTGAGTGGTTTGATGTGCGGGGACTTACTTCTACTCTGTGTACAGATTCGATGAAGAAAATAAGAGAATGGACCCTGGCTTCCCCAAACTTATTGCTGATTCCTGGAATGGCATCCCGGACAGCATAGACTCTGCCTTCAGTCTCAGTGGAATTGGTAATACATCTTCTGTTATAAAAGTTGTTGCTTGGAGGCTCAGGGTGATTTGAAGGAAGGAATATGTTTCCAGATGATAACAGCACAAGTTAACATTGAGGGACCTAAAAATAAAAGGGCCTCAATGGAGGTATTTCAGGATGCTTTCTAAGATACAAAATCTAAATAATATTAACAGAAAGAAGTTTCAATAGTAAGTAAACCATACGTTTTAGTACTGGTTTCCAAAACAAAAAAAGCAAAATAGCAAAAGACTCACTTAGCCTACAACTTCATATGAGTCTTAAGAAGATCGAAGGGATGAATGGATTTCTAACAGTAATGTAATATAAGATAATATAGTACAGGGTAAGGTCTTTTACCTGCTCGTTTGTAAAGTGCCTTGAGATAACATTTGCTATGAACTGGCACTATACATATAAAGATTGCATGTTGTGGTTCTCTGTGTGCTAGTTTACAGTTTTACAACTGGCCTTCATTTTGGTTATCCTAGGCTGGTGAGCCTGGCAGTATGCCTCTGTCAATAAAACTTGTCATATACCACCCAGCAAGAGTGAAGCCGTTACGCCAGAAATGAACAGTTTAGAGGAACTGACTGTTGAGAGAAAATAAGGAAATAAAACGGGCCAAAGGGAGTAGTTGTGCAGTTAGGGAGTATCTTTGGTCGAGTGTTAATAGAAGACAGAGGGAGAGTTGCTTAACAGTTTGCTTCTTTAATGTACTGTTAGTGAATACCTCATGTTAAATTTACTTGTTGGTGAGCCGAGCATTTCAACACGAGTGGAACACATACATACATATATACATGGTGAGAATTTATTTTACTTTTTGTACTCAAGGTTACTTCCATTGATGCTGTCGCTCTCAAACTTGTGGCCCTGATACTAAAGGTGTTATTAAAACCTGTTTGTCCATGGGAGGCAAGCAGGGATTTTTCCATTACTGCCCTTCTAACATACACAAATTACTGTAAGCAAAACGTAAGCGCTTCTCCACACAGTCAACAAACATATTTATATAAAGAAAGTCTGTGCCGCTCTACAGAGGTTCCTCTGTATGCTTCCTGATTAGCATGATTCACAGAGAGGCTATCGTTGACTACAGCAGATCCTGATTAGATGTTAGAATCCTCATCACTTTGATTGTACCTGTTTTATAAATGTTTTTACTTGTTTTACACATGGTTATTTAAAAAAAACTAACATTACAGCTTTTAACATAAAGTGCCTTGTGCTTGTCTTTCACAGATTACAGCTACTTCTTCAAAGGTAACCACTATTTCAAACTGGAAGACAGCAGCTTGAAGATTGTCAAATTGGGGGAAATCACAAAGGACTGGCTCGGTTGTTGAGCATTTTCAAAATGTTTCGCAACTCGCTTTTTCCTGCAATCACATCTGGCCTCTTGAGGACATTGCCATAGTACCAAACACAACTTTTGGTTTTACCCTGGCAACTCTGCACACTTCTGTGGGAGACGTGTCCCTTTCAGCCTGAATAACTCGCCTCCAGCTTTGTAGAAAGGAACTTCGGGACTTTATACACAGGCTGAATATAGGCAACTGGATATTTGCTATTTTTCTATGTGATGTCGACATGTCATTTGTTAGGCTGATGCAGATTTATTAAAAATGTATGCCCCTTTTTATTGTTTTATAGTTCTTTGATTTGTTTTTGTTTTTAAACTCAGACATCAGGTATGTCAACACTGCATTGAACGCAGTGCTTTACTGTGCTGTGAGATATTGCTGTTTTATGCACATTTTATTTTTTAAGGCTGTTTTAAACCACATGAGTAATTCATGTTGGTTTTAGAATTACTTTTTTTGTCCATTGTACTAAGTGCAGTTTTATAAATGTATCATTTTTGATTAAGTAATTTTGTGATTGTTGTGCAATACATTTGAAAAAATGAATTTGCACAATGCATTTGACCGAAAATGGTGCTTTAGAGATTGCTTTTTGCATAGAGTCCTAAATATAATATTTTATATTCATGCCTTCTGGATGTCAGAAAGTAGTATTTGCAGGCACTCATTATTCTTCATTTGGTTAGCACTTCATATAGGACTATAGACTACAAGGGGAACGGCTCAATATGGAGACCACATTATTTTTCTGGCAGCTCCATGTTGGATTTCCCTTCACTTTCGGTACAGAAGGATTTAAGGCACAGGTTGCCTCTAGAGGCTTTATTGGTTTGCTGCATGATGGAGTCATGACAAGAGTACCACAGTAGTATTGTTTGATAATTCCTTTTTATATATTCTGTTTTCTCTCTTGGGTTCTAACAATGCATTAAATGTACTGTGTTGTTTTTAATGCTTGAGCACTTTGTTACTGTCATCAATAAAGATGGTCAATATAGATTATTGTTGGGTCTTTGCCTTTAATTTAAGAGGACAGCTAAAAGGTAATGTTGGGAGAGAGAGTGGGGGGTGACATGGACCAAGTAGTGTCAGGACCAGGAGTCAAACCTGCAACTAGTGCAATGAGGACAGCAGCCCACTCTAACCAATGAGCCAAATCTGCCCCAAAGATGGTCAATTAAATGTGGTTTGGTGATGAATACTTTCAAATAGTGTTCAAGTGGATGACTCATGACACAGTTATGGGCTGGTGAATTCACCAACCAAACACCAGTTGTGGAAGAGCTTTTCACAACACAAGTTGAATTAGCAATAACAAAGTTTAAAATACTCTTGCAGGTAAAATCCTTGCATTCAAAATGATATACAAGTCAAAGAAATTATGAATTGCCAACACAGCATATGCCTACTTCAACCAGCGGTTTAAATATGCTTAATGCAAACAAATGGCCCTGTAAGTGTTATGTGTATTAAGTAATGTAGTTTGGTGCTTTAATGTACTTTGTAAAAACAAACTACAGTAATTCCTCATAAAATCAAGTAGAAATATGAAGAAGCAAAAAAAAAAAAATGATGTCGTAAAACAGAGTTCATCTAGCTCAACTATGTCCATTCTCTACTGCTTGGGTATATAATCTCCATTGCTGCTAAATGATGCAGTGAGGACTTTTTTGAGGGCCGGATAATTTTTTTTCCAAAGGAAAATGCGCCCTCTTGTGGACATTTTCATGAGCATGTAAACAGCTTACATCCTTATATAGCATTGGAAATGGGATCATTGCAGATCTGCAACGTGTGCATATTTCCAGTATCTTTGGGTTTATGTTTAGTACAGATTGATAAAATGGCTGAGATGTAGCCTAATCACATTTCCAAAAAATATAGGCCTATAGTCACCGACAGTAGCCTAGCTACAACATCAGCTTGTCCTTCATCTGATTGTAATTACAAATAGATCTAATGGTGTAATAGCACACTGCAAATGTTCTAAACCAGGGTTCACAGAGAAAGTATGCACAATCCTGCTGCAGGCTTCAAAAGCACACAGTGGTCGGAATTGAACCCTGCAGTAACCACGTTTGGAGGCGGAGCTTAAAACGCCAGTCCGGAACCGCTCGCGCTGGAGTTCCTGGCCGCTCGTATAATCGTCTGAAATGGGAAAACGAAATGAGAAAGCAGGGTGCCTGTTGCGGAAGTGAGATGATAACATAACGGCGCCACGACCAAATTATTTCCCTGTTTGCTCTGTCACCGGACTGCAATGCCGCCACAGCGAGTATTCTCCCTGCCGAGGCAACAATCCCTGCTGCTGCCTGCGGTCATCAACCCGTTTGTTCAAGACACCAAACTCACCAAAGCCGCTGTAATCAAAGTGAGTATGCTGTTTGGCTGCAGTGCTCCTATAATGGCAAGCTTTGAGGAACAACGTTGTTTGTAGTCATTGCTTTCGGCCACAGGCAGTGTTTGAGCTGATGTGAGATTACACTCACACACAGGCTGCTGCTGTGTTACCACGGCCTGTATAATCTCCTGCACTGAAGCTTTGACAATCGGCTTGCAAAGCCTCGTTATGTGCAACAGAAACAATGAGAGCCGTTATGTGCTTTTCTAGAAGGCCTCCCAAAGATGTGGATTTCCAGACTCGTGTAGCCTATATCGCCGCTCTGAGAAGCGTCAACCACAAAGGGTGTAGTTAACTCTGACAGCCTTTATGGTAAAGGCCTGTTTCTCACTATGTGTGTGTGTGTGTGTACCCTTTTCCATGCAGTGTGTCCTTCTGGGAATCTTCCTGGTCCCAGTTCGAGCCATTCTGATTTCCCTGGTTCTCATGGTGACATGGCCAGTGTCTGTCATCATAACCTTCAAGCATCCTCTGAAAGGAGCTGTGGAGCCAATGAGAGGATGGAGACGGTAATTAGGATACAAACACTATCCCTGCATCATCTATATATCTATATCTAAAACTAACAGGAAGGATACAGAAAGTCAGCAGTGACGTTGTTTTTTTTCACTTCCTTAGCATATGAAAAAGAACATTGTTAGGTGAGCCGTCTAATTCAGAGCATGTAATCACTGGTGAAGGAACCCAGAGATTGAACTAAAATGTAAGGAGATTCACTTTACTTACACAGAGTTTAGTTTCTCTAAAGCTAGAAACAGTGTGTTTCCTGGTTTCTTAAACTGGGCGGTGAAACACAGCACAGGCAGCACAATCTCAAAATAATAGTTCTTGACATGACTTAAACGTGCAGAAGCATGCACTGCAGCTGAATCATCTTTCTCACGATCATATCTGCACCACAAGCTTTAATGAAGCTCAGTTCTCAGGAAAGGAACAGTCACTGGTGTAAGCAGACTTTTATAAAAGGAAATATAATGTGCTCTTAAATATCCCAAACCTATATTTCATCAGCCAATGGTCATCGTGCAAAAGAATGGATAAGCCATGCAGTTATATAATCAATGCATCATACCCTTTATATGTCATTATATACTAATGTGTTGATATATTAAATGTAGAATATTGTATTGTTGGACTGTTTTTGTGTGTGTTTACCTCTGAGTAGTAGACAAAGCACAGCAAATTAAACTAATCACATGTGTAAATACTAACAGCTGCTACACAGTAGTGCAGATAACAGGAGAATTTCTGTTACATCGGACCATGGCTCTTATATTTATGACCATATATGGTGCTGGTAATGGAAATCGAAGCTTATCTTTTAAGCCATTTCAAGGCCAACCCTTTTACTGATTTGCTGTTTACAGGCCCAGATATTCTCAGGGTGGTTAAAACAAGATAACTAAGTAGTTAACATTTCACAGTTTGAATTAGTCTTCTTCATCTTAAATGACAATAAACGATAAACAATGTTTTGGAATGTTTGTATTGTTGAATCAAATGATTCCCCGTCACTAGTAAAGGCTTGTACAGCAGATCACATTGAGAAAAACACTAAACTTTCCTGGCGCTGATGGACTTGCGGTTAGGTCACGCCCCATGTAAAGAGGCTACAGTCACCCAATAAGGCAGCCCAGGTTTAAGTCTGTCTTGTGGCGCCTTTCTTTCTGTGTCTCTCTCTCACTCTGAGCTCAAAAGTTGTATACGTGTTAACAACTGGGGCTTAAAGACGAGTATATACTTGAATGGTGTTGGAGAGGTTGTTAAAAAATAACTGGAAGTAGAACATGTGTGTTACTCTTTGTTGATGCATGCCTTTTTTTTTTTCAGAAGTCAATATTTAAGTGATAATAACTAGATAAGCTGTTTACATATGAAGTTGTTGTTGATATTTTGTGATTGTGCAGGGAGCTGCCTCATCTCAAAACAACATTATGCTGCTCCACTTTTGTGTCTCATTGAGCCAAAGGGTTGTTGATTAAAATATATCGGGTTTTTTTTACACTCTGGACTGGAGTTTCAAGAGTTACACATCATCATTCAAAATGTTATCACACACTATACTATGACTTTATACACTTTTGTCTTGACTTTGGGGAAGTAGCTGATGAAGGTAAAGATAATTTTAACTTCATGGGGGGGGGGCAGGAAAGTGGTGAGAGAATGGTGCAACTCTTCCTGTGTAACATTTCCACTTTGTACTCACATAACTGCATGTCTGATATAGTTCAGACTTTTAAAGGAAGAGCTCACGTTGGAACGTTGCTAATGGCATTGTGAAACAATACTTTAAACTTTTGCGCTACACAATTATTTCTAATGGAATAATGAGTTCTTGTAAATGTAATCATCTGTAACATTCTGGTTATCTCCAGGTTCATGTGTCGCAGAGTGATGGCTGCCTTGGGGAGGGCTTACTACTTCTGCATGGGTTTCAGAGTGGTGATCAAGGGCAAGCAGGTCAACAGCAGTGAGGCACCCATCCTGGCCGTGGCCCCGCACTCCACTTTTTTTGATGGGATTGTGTGCATTGTTGCTGGCCTGCCCTCCACCGTCTCTCGTGTAGAAAACCTGGCTACACCCATCTTTGGCAGTAAGACACATTCTGTTTGCTCGGTTATGTGGTACAGGCTTTAGGGCAGTATGTGTCAATGGGCGCTTTCCTGTTCCTCTATGTCGGGTGTGTGTGTGTGTGTGCGTGTTTCATTTATAGCTGCTGCTTAATAATATTATCCTGTCAGTATGTTTGCATTTAATGAAATGGCCCTACCCTGTTTGATTGTTTAATACTAATAAACCTAAGCAATAACTCAGGGTGGTGCATGAAATAATCAGAGGGGAATATGACTAAAAAAGTACTTTCTCTTTTAGGGTTGTGTGGTAATGTGTGTGTGTGTGTGTGTTTTCCCTCTCTGTAGGGTTTGTGCGCTGTCTTCAGCCTGTGCTGGTGTCCAGGAAGGACCCCGATTCCAGGAAGAATACAATCCAAGAGATTGACAGCAGAGCCAAGTCAGGGGGCCACTGGCCTCAGGTCAGTAACAACAACAACAACAACAACAACAACAACAACAACAAAACAAGCAAAAACGACCTAATACTTTGCTGGTATCAGCATGGGTTGCAGATCAAACTCAATTCTTGTCAGCTTAGAAAAGCTCAGGAGCTCAGGATGTTAGTTTGGTTTCAAGTGAAGTAATTGTATTCATAGTTGAATAACTGAGCCATTTCAAAGAGTGAGCCAACATGCACATACTAATGGAGTAAATAAATGTCGGATTATATAATTACATGTTTATTTCACCTTTGTATGCATCAGAATCACAACATTGTACTTACCATACAGAAACAACACAGCATGTCATTTCTTTTTCCGTTCACTCACGGTGCTTTGTTCCTCAGGTCCTTATATTTCCAGAGGGAACGTGTACAAATCGTTCATGTCTAATCACTTTCAAACAAGGTGAGATATTTCAAATTTGATGTCATGTGATTTTAACAGCTTTTAGTGTGCACCAAAACGTGTCAAATACAAGAAGAAAAAAAAGTGACTATATTTTAGCTTATGTTCAAAAACTGGTTTTCAAGGAGATGAATGAAGTGGTGTTTTCTTCAGCGTACATTTGTTCACTGTGACACATTTTATTCTGGTGCTTCCTGTCTCTAGGTGCCTTTATCCCAGGGGTCCCTGTGCAGCCTATACTTATGAGGTATCCCAACAAACTGGTGAGTGACTGATGTAACACAGCTTTAATACATTTGAGCAAACATGCTGCACACTACTAGTCCGCTCACAGTGGATATGTAGGTGGAACCAAAGATAAAATGCATCCATTTGAGAAGAGAACGTACTCTTACAGCATTAAATCATTACTTTAATAAAGCAGAAACGTATGGAGTTATCAGTTACTGCCCATCTGCATATCTTTAAGGAATTGTTTATAGCCTCTCATGTTGTTTCATTTTAATTTATTTTCTTCTAAGTTTGCATTATTGAATTTGGCTGTACTAAATTGTAAAACTAAAATATAATCCATCACAAAAGAAAGCTCGATCTTAAAACTACGAGATGAACTGCATCACGTAACCTGATTTATATACCGTTTTCCTTCCCAGTTCTAACTTTTAATGAATGTTTTTCTTGTTGAATATTTCCCCCCCTTCAGGATACCGTGTCCTGGACTTGGCAGGGTTTCGGCGCGTAAGTATCCTGTTTACAGTTGTTTACCTTGAAAGGTTTCTCATGTTTCATTGATGGTTTGGTGAAAGCGGTGTCTGCTACTTCTTTTTCAAAGTCGATACACACCATTAGAATTAAAGAGCCACGTTGTTACTTCGTATTTCTATAACTGTTGCTGCTGCTGGATCAACATATTTAACTGACTGTTGTGCTTGTGTTGCGTGTAGGATGAAACTGCTGCTTTTGACTCTGAGCCAGCTGTACACCACAGTAGAGATAGAGGTAAAGCAACTTCTCCAAGCCTACATCTGTATATAATGGCAAAGAAACTTTTCTTTTTTTCATTTTCTTCTAGATATACATAATGCTCAACACACTTGTAAAAAAAAGAAAAAAGACATGAAGAATAAAAAATTCAGAAGTATTTTTAAGTTATTCATCCAGATTTGTTTTATGTGCAACTTGAAGTGAAATCTAACGACAGACAGCATGTCATATCGGAGAACATGATTATTTTAGCTGGTCAGTGCCACTCTGCTATTAAGTTATAGCAAAGACAACTAAGTGTTAAACATATGCAACTATGTCATTTTTGCTTCTTCTTTTTTTACAGTTCTTGCCACCACATATCCCCACAGAGGAGGAGAAGAAAACCCCTTTTCTGTTTGCAAGCAGAGTGCGAGACTCTATGGCCCAGTAAGAGTTCATCTGTCTTAATTCATCATGGCATTCTTCAGTGTATGACTTTAGCATGCAGTACAATAAACTACAAATGAGAAGCAAAAGTATACATGCCACTAAAAAAACAAATACAATGATCACACAAACATGTATGTTTATGATAGAACATAACTGGTGAGTCGTGGTGTATGTTGTGTTTACTTTGATGGGAAAAATTTGAATTCAGCAGAGAGAAGATATGCCCGCATACAGTACGTGCGCAAATGCCACAAAATGTTTCAAAACGTTGTGAGTAAATAAAAACTTGAGAAAGTGTGTGTGCATATCTTCTCTCTGCTGTTTTGTGTATCGCCTTGTACCTATGTGATGTGCGTAGCCTTTTTTTCTTTAATTTTTTTCCCTGTAAATTTGAATTCAACCAATAATTTTGCATTTTGTTCTCACTTGAATAGCCTTATTGTACAGCTGGTTTTGTTTTTGCACTCCTATTATCTGTGGTACCTCTGCATTTCCTCCTGGCCTGGTTTTTTCATCTCTTTACAAGCATACTTAATTAACTGTGTACTGGGTATGCAAACTATCTGCTTTCAGAGCTTTGGGAGTACCAGTGACCGATCACACGTACGAGGATTGTCGTCTGATGATTTCAGCTGGCGAGCTGACGCTGCCCATGGAGGCAGGCCTGGTTGAGTTCACCAAAATAAGCCGAAAACTCAAGTAAGCACATTTCACTTCCGAACAGTGTTGGCATTACCAGGCAGTGACATTAAAAAGGTGCTAAATGTGACTCCTTGTATCCTGCTCCCCCAGTATGAATTGGGACAACTTGAGGAAGGAGCTAGAGGGCTTCTCAGCTATGGCCAGCTCATGTAAAGGAGGGCGGATCACCATCGAGGAGTTTGCCAGATTCCTGAAGCTATCCGTCAGCCCGACGCTTGAGGAGCTGTTTGCACTGTTTGACAGAGTGAGGGACACGTTTATCAAATATTTACTTTTGGTACAACCAGAACGACTTTAACCACTGAACAGTAAGGATTGGCTCTGACTCACATAGTAGGAAAAACTCAACAAATGTATTAGTTGAGAACAGAATGTGAAACCCTCTTATAATTGAATTTATAGAATCTTTCAATCTTATAATGGCAGCTTGATTTAAGTTTACCAGCTGATCTAAACTAAAAGCCCCAAGTTGAGTTACAGTGTTTGACAAATTAATGGATGGTTCTACCTCTTAGAGAGGATTTCATAGTGCCAGCTCGAGATTCATTCAGCCTTGAGGAGGAGAATGATCCAAGTAGTTTGGCCTTCTTCCCTGGTATGTGAACCAGAGGTTTGAGTGGACTAAAAGCAGAAAAACAACTACCAACATTTAATTCAGAGTGTATTTTTTTTTCCATCACAAAATACACATCTCTACTTTATACAGTACCAGAAAGAATTACACCCTGTATACATCAGCGTCATCATATTGCAGTCCAAGTTTCCCATACTGTATATACAGTATATAGTTTACTCTTAAATCATTAAGGGTAATATCATCAACCGTTAGATTCTGCATTTATTTACTCAAGTATTTGTATTGCTGTCGCTTTGACCCACCGTCTAGAATGGAGATGGCACCATAGACTTCAGAGAGTATGTCATTGGTTTGACCATCCTGTGCCGACCCGCTAACACTGAAGATGTTCTTGTAATGGCTTTCAAGGTAGGATTCAAATATTCGGACATCGCTGTGCTTCTTATAGCTGAATATAAATTTGCACAATTTTGAACATGGTATCCACTGAAATAACATTTCTTTCAGTCTTTTTATTTGATATAAACTATACTTTTTTTTATGTATGAATATTTTAATGACAATGACAAAGCGCTGGATGCATTAAGAAACACAATCTAAGACCAATGGCTCTGGCTGCAGTTGATAGTAGAGCACAGCAGACAGGAACAGTGCTGTAGGAGGAACAGAGGCAGCCTTCACAGAGGCTTGGATAATGTCAACGTAACAATGTGTGTCTGTTCAGGAAACAAATGTGATTTTGGACAAACAGTTCTTTTGTTTATTTAATGTTGCTGAAACGTTATTTTTGTCCAATTTAGCATAAACAAATTTGCCCCTTCTTATAACAGTTTTTTTGACCCACCTACACGTTTTTACACTTTGCATGTTTAGGACAAATAAAAGTTATCCAAACATTTGTTAAGTGAACTGTAAACGACTCTGTTTCTGCAGCTGTTTGATATGGACAAGGATGAGAAGATCACTCGGGAGGAGTTTACTGCCCTGCTGCGCTCAGCTCTGGGTGTTTCAGATCTCAACATGGCTAAGCTCTTCAAGGAGATTGATGCTGATGGCTCCGGTTTCATCACCTTCAGTGAGTACTTTGAAAACAAACATCAAATGCCAGGCTATGTTCTGGTGTTTTTTATCTGCTTTAGTTCCAACCAGGGTGTATTTCACAATGTTATTTCCTTTACTCTTAGCTACACTTTGGTGAATAATCTTCTCTGTGTTTGTCAGATGAATTTCAAGCTTTTGCCACGACGCACCCGGAGTATGCCAAACTCTTCACCACCTATCTTGAGCTTCAGAGATACCAGGCCATCCAGGAGGCATGCCCAGGTGATCTCCAACTGTCTGGTCAGGCCAGTTCAGAAGAAAATCAGGAAGACAGCACCTCTGACAAAAAAGATGACTGATATTGAGGACGACTGTGAACCTCACTGAGAGACAGTACTCTTATCTGAGAGGGGAAATGCAAATGTGTTATCAGCCCTCCAACGAATATAAGCAAAATCAAGTCACTTGTCACTGCGGAGCCATGTTATAGGTCGTGTGCTTGCCTTTTTTAAAGACGGTTTTTAGAGTGCTGCCATTACATTTTAGTGCCTTATAGATTTTAAAGAAATCTTCCCCGAGCTACTGCACAAGACATGTAGATTTTCCATCCTTAAATCCTTTTTGTGTGTGAATTTTGATGTGTCCACACAAAAAACAAACAAATGAAAAGCTAATCATGTGATTAATATATGTCTAAACTCACATGCACGCTCAGTGTTTTAACTGTATAAACCCTGCAATGTTTAGATGTCTAATGTTAGTGACAATGTGATTATGATGTATTTCAATACTTTCTTCACATTATTGTAAACTGCCTCACCGTGTTTCTGCCTGGGATCCATCCCTCTCTTTGCCCTGAGCTTACCCTTGCTTGGACTGAAACGAACATAGCTTTGTGTATTTTTTTTTTGTGTCTTTGTGAACCTTTGTAAATGACTGAAAAAAAATGCCAAACACACATCTTTTTAAATATAAGCAAACACTCATTGTGCTTCTGTGTTGCCGTATAATTAGTGTACAGTGTACTTTATTAAGATCTTTCCAATCTGGCAACCCACAGATGTTCTGTATAAAAACTATGTCCATGAAGAGCATACACGCTGCACATTAGTTTCCCCCCCCCCCCCCCCAGCGCTCAGGGACACAGACCTTGTAAGACGGCTGTATAATTAGCCAGAGGTTTGCTTTGCATGTGTATCTATTTGCATTTCTACTGAAGCCTGTTGTTGCTGAGACAGCAGAGTGTCTGCACAGTTTTAAGTTTACTAAAGCAAATGAACCACTGAAAATAGGGCAATTTGTGAGCAAAAAGCCAACAGTGCTGCTTCACAACATTGTATTCCAGCGGGGTGTACTTTTAGATTAACTAGCAGCGCTGTTATTATTTTACCATGTGCTTTGCAATTATGTGATTTTTTTTTTTTCCTATTTTTGTTAACACTGCAAAAAATTGCTTTGTAAAATAAAACACAAATTTAACTCTTGCATGTGTTATTAGATTCACCAGTATGTAAATTATTAACAACTTTCAAAGACATTTTTCTAATGAGGTGACTATTGGCGTACAGCTAATTCTCAAAACCTCCACAAGAGGGCAGCAGTTACCTGCTACTTTTCCACTGTGTGACTGGGTTTTTGTGCTATGTAAATTCCAGCTTGATTTGTCTTACTTTTTTCATGTAGCCTTGACTTTAAATTAAACCTAGGGCTACACAACCATGAGGTTTATGTTGAAAAGGATTAGACAGACATCCACATTTAAGGTGGATTGTGATGTTTTTTATTTTTCCTTTGTGGGTGTTAGGACTGTGACCCTGAACATGAAATAGTTTTAAACTAATCACAAGAGCTACAAAAATATTGAAATGAAAACAAATGTCACATTTTATCATGTCTGAACACCAGCACTAAAAGAAAAGATTGTATGCATATAGCCACATTCTGTTGTCTTAATACTTTCATGGCAGCAGGAAAATTATATATATGTTTTTTTGTAAAAAGCACAAAAAAGGATTGGCATTATCGTTAAGAAAATGATTGCTGTGGAATAAATGTTCCATTATTCTGCACTTCGGACAACTGTGAGGCTTTTATGTGAACAATCTTGTTTTCATGGATAAGATACAGAACAGAAGGCTTTCACACTTATTGAGTGTGTGTTAATAAAGATACAGATCCTGAAACATTCCTCGCAATGTGAATGTTTGTCTTTGTTCTTACACATTTTATCTGTTTGATTATTTTCTGAATATTATTTGTGTAAATCTCAAGTACATTTAGTTAACACAAAAATACACCATTTAAATCAAATAGTGCCTTACAAATAAGTGATCTGTCTGCTTATTGGTCGTAGGGGTTACTTTTGAAGATAAATCCATTTTGAATGAATCGATTTCCCCTCTGAACTGGAAGTTCAAATATAACATGAAGTAATAGAAATACACAACCCAAGGTATTCCATTCTAAATACAACTTAGGTGAATGTGCTCACACACACACACTAACAGAGACAGTCAGCGAGACACAAGAATCGCCGGCTCGTTGTACACAGAGGGGGCTGAAATAAATGATTGAGAGTGGGTCGCTTCATTAAATGCCCGCTGTTAGACAAACTGTGATTACCAGCTGTTATTTCCACCTTCAATTTGTTTTAACCTTTTCAAACGTACAGAGGCTCATTTCATTTTAATCAAAATTGATGAGATGGCATGGAATCAATTAAATCACATTGTTTCCGCGCTTGCAATGCGACTCCTTCCCTACCCGCAGCTCTGACTTTCCTATCTGGTCCCACACCCCTCCATCCTCCCTCTTTAGTCTGCATGGCTGTTGTATATTGCATCCATTTTAGGCCTGCCTGCGGGCTGATCCTGTCGCAGTAGATTGCAGGAGATATGTGTTGCTAATCGAATTTTGTCTCCTTGGGACCTGAGTAAGTGAGCAGCCTCTGTTTGTGGACCCAAGCTGGACACAGGCCTTATACGGATAGTGGGACTCACCATGCCAGGCTTCAAGGAAAGGTCAGAAGTGACAGGCCTCGCTGTTAAATTAATGTGACACTACTCGTTGCCTCCGTTTAACCAGGTAGGCAAAATCAGGATGAGTCCCAGCACAGTTCCAAGTCGGCCATGTTTTTTTACATTTTAATTAAAGGTTATTTCACCTCAAGTACATTTTTGACAGCTTGACTTTCAGAGGGTAAACACTGTTTACATTGAGACACATTTCCTTATACGTTATTGCTGAAAGAAATGATCCCATCTACTGATGCTATAAAAACAAGTTTTCCATCTTGTAAAACAGCCTATACAGACTTGACCTTAGAAGCAAGCTTCACCTGCATGCACACAAAAAAAGACTGATTGTCAGTGCAATCATTCAACAGAGGTGGATAGTAATTGTGTTTCTTTGCGGCAAGGATATTTCATAAATGTTATGCAAGAGGAAGAATTCAATGCTATTTTGGCCCGATGCTTCTATAGAATAGATCTTCCTGCTTAGAACAACAGGATACCTGGGTGTGTATATACTGTGGTGACCCCTCCTTTGTCCTGAATGACGAACATAGATGTATGACTTCAAACATTCAGAGCGGTCTGCATTCAAATGAGGGTTAGCAAAGTGCTGAAACAAGGACTTTAAGGTATAGGTATAGTACCTATATATACTACATATAGTAATACCTTAATAATAATGAAGTATTATGTAACATATAAGCATCTGATGCTTACATTGACCAAAGCATTCAAACACAAGATACTAAGCTCCTCTATTACACCTATTGTTCAGATTTTATATTATACTGTCTTAAGTTCCTTGACAGTAGGAGATACAATATATCGAAGCTTACACTAAACCTATGTTTTTTATATATATATTTATTTGTTGAGTAATTATATTAACTCAAATATTTCAAACAGTTATCAAAGCCAGAGAAATCCTTTATTTTAGAGTTGTAACGGGACGTGTCTTGTCGACATGTTTATCGTTGCCGTGGAAACACCGGTTGTTAAGTCAAAGACCGCTACATAAGGAAGCGTGAACTGGTACTGAAAGCTGCCTTTGTGTTGCCGTTTGTGCTGCTGTGATAAATCATACTTGGATGCATTATCCCGTCGGTAAACATATTCTCTTCCTCAGGTGTGTTTCGCCCGTTTGTCTCGACTATACGGTCGTTCGTTTTCATTGAGGGTGGCGTGGAGAGAATCACTTCCTTGATTCCAAACCAGCCTAGAAGTCATCTTTTATTTTTTTGACAGACAGTCCACTGGCGGTGGAATTTAAATACTGTGCGTTTAAAGCTTTCAACTTTTTTATTCTACTTCTGTGTTCATTTTTCACGCCACGATACCAACCAAGATCAGATTCTTCTGCTTTGTTCAAAAACGTGGCTTTTAATTTGGCAAAACATTTATTTGAATGACCTACAATATGTCTGCTGTGCTGATCAGATATGTCTTCTTATCAACTGCTCAGTGAAAAAAAACATAACTTTACTATGAAATAGATGTTAGGAGTGCAGATCTTTACACATTCATGATCACACACGAACAGACGGACATGTCTTGCACCACCCTTGACTCCTGAAGGCTCAGGCCTGGCAAGCTGTCTCCTCCAGCTCCTCAGGGAGTTCCTCCAAACCTCATTGTTATGTTTCCTTATCGCACCAGATGACACCTTGTTGATTTTGTCTCTGCTATTATTCTCTCAGGAAAGGGATTGTTCTTCATTTCCTGTGTGATGGTTTATAGGAACAGTCAAGGTCCGGGTTAGGGCAAGGTTTTAGGGAACCCAATAAACCATCTTTGGTCCGACGTCAGTATCTGCACCACAGGTTTGTTTCCTTCTTCAGTATTTTGGCGGTTTCAGATTTGTGTGTTTGATTTAGTTCCAGATGGTTATTTGGATTCGGGCAACAACTTTTCCCAAGAAACATTCAAGGATGGGTCAGAGTAAGATTGTGAAAAAGGACTTGGGTTGTCCGTGGGTCTGTCCAAAAAAGGTGTGGGATTGTTTATACTCCAAACTATACTAAACTCAGTCTTACATAGCGACATAGCGGGAGACAATAGAACATACTCTAACTTAGGTTTTCTCTTTTTTAATTCTTGGTACAAAGGGACAGAAAGTATTATGCCTTGCAGTGTTTATATTTTTGCAGCTTCACATCTTACGCAACAGTTATATTGGACAAAATGGAAAATGTTAATGTTGGATAAAAAAAACATTTAGTCTGGGTCTAATCTTTAGTCTGGATCCTACTTTGAGACTTTTAATCCATCACACACTTTTTACCAATTCAAGCACTCTTACAGTTCAAACAGAAATCATGCCAATCCTCCTGCTGTCAAGCCTCCCCTTTTTGTGCCCCCTAATTTTATCCACCATTCAAACTCCCCTTGTGTGTACCACCTATTGTGTTCCTTATTCACTAGTTGCTCTGGGACCAAAAGGGTGTGACCCACAAAAAGATAAAGTCTTTGATATATAGATAAAGGAGACTGCCACGATAACATAATTTTTATTTTAAGCTTTTGGAGGACAATGGGGTCACATACTTACAAAGTAGGAGGTGAGGTGCTACGGAGGAGTTCATTTTTACTGCACCTTTTGCTGTTGGATATATACAAAGTTTTCCAGATGTGCTGTGAAAAGCTATAAGTTTCCTATGACAACATGACTTTTTTTTCCCTCACTGAATGTATACAACATGTAGGGAATAAGACTTAACATTGCTGAGGTGCTTAAATCTTTTTAATGAATGCTCGAACAAAACAAACTCCACTCAAAGCTAATACCATGACCTGGCCTTCATGTGGCTGATGACCTGCTGCTTTAAGTTGAAGAAATGACAAAACAAGAAATGCACATATTATTATTTAGAAGGAACTTAATGCTCTAATGAAATCCCAAAGTGTACTTGTTAAAGAAGCCTGGTTTGCGTTTTTACAGTATAATTCACAATGTAACGGTAAAGGCGTGTTGTAAAACATGTCATAAAGGCGCTTTGTTGTGATGTATGGTTGACACTTATGGCAGAGTTAGTAGGCTTTACTCAGCCTGAAACCGTGAGGTCACATAAATACTCATAGAAGGTGGGTGAAAGGTTATGAGGCAGTGTGTGCAGTGTGCGTGTGTGCAGTGTGTGTGTGTATGTATGCGTCAGTCGGGGTGATTGCTGGTTTAAATGACTATAGTGTATTAGGTAATGCAGTGCATGTTTGCAAAAAGTTAGAAAAGGACAGACTGGAACAGTATTTGTTGTGACCCTAACGAAATGCATGGGTTATACACAGAGGCTCATAATGTGACTGTTGAGAGGCTGCGTCTTGTTTCATTAGCCTCTAATGCTGAGGTCCCCCAGGTTAGAGCCCGAACATTAAGAAAGACAAGGGAGGTCTCTAGAAAAGTACGCTGGGAGCCAGGATGATCGAGGTAAAAGGTGAAGAATGATATCATTTTGCCTCAAGCCCTCCTCTAAGTCTCTAGGGGTAAAATAAAAAAAAACATGGGTAAGGATTCAGGTTCAGTTGAAATGATTATTTTCTTTCCTTCAAATGTTACCACCAATTTGCACCTGCTTTGCATCTGTTCTGAAGCCCCTCATGAGGGTTTCTTTTCCTTTAAACTATGATTCATATTCAGAAATACGCTCCCAATCACACAGTCATGATGTACAAACGCAAAATTCTGTCATTCTTGGCTCTAGATATACCTGAAAATACCGAAGTCAATGCAAAAGAATAGAAGTAATTCCAGATAGAACAACAGTAATAACACATGATCCTTCCTTGTTACCTGTTCCTTTGCTTTACCATCACTGCAGTTATTCAATCATCAAAGACAAAATGCCCCAAACCAGCCATATTAGGCTTTTATAAAACAAGCTCTGGGGAGCAAAAAGGACATTCATTGACTTTAATGGGATGAACTGATCAACCATATCTAATAGAAATCATTGCCACTGGCAAAAGCTGCTGTACAATTGAATTACAAATAGAACACAATGCTTTTATGGCTTCTTAGAAAACTGTAATTCAATCTGTTTGATACAGAGAAGAAACAGATAAAGTCCAAATTCAAACATTAAAAAGTTTTGTGGTCTTTTAAATCCAAGTATGAAGCTAAAGGTATTAATCTAGTCTTCTTTAAAATGTGAAATCCAAACTCCAGTCTGATAAAACAAAGACATGAACTGTCTTTTTAAAGTACTCTTGATCTTCATCCATATACAAACACACCCACAGCTGATTACATTTAAGTTTTCCAAACAGAATATTACATTTAAAGCAAAGTAAGGCTTCATTATGTTCCACTTGTGCATTCATCTGAAAAGAGAGGATCCAGACTTATTATAGCTCTGACAAGTCAAAAGGCTTAAGCTTATGGGAACCTGAGCTCATCCAAATAAATAAATAAATAAAAACATCATGCCAAGTTGACATCAAACTGGAGAGAAAGTGTTCAATTATAAAATATCACGTGGAAAAGAGAGAGAGGAAACCGATTTAAGAGCTCACATATTATATCGTCTGCGCTGGAGAAGGCAAGTCTTATAGTTCCTTCACAATGGGCAGTCTTCCCTCAGACGCATCTGGACAACAGCAGCATCGGGTCATGGCGAGGTGTCCATAGCTTTACCAAGTACGGAGGAAAAGTCATTGAGCTGTAGACCTATGGTGCCTTTGTAGCGGTGACTTATTCAAATACTCATTAATCTTCTTCTTTATAGGTAATAGGTATGTTTAAAGTAATTGTTAGATTGACTCGACTGTTAACCACACTACGCTCCGTGCGCGCGCGGTGACGCAGAGGGGAAGTGTCTTTTACTTTGATGCTTGCGTTTGTTGAGCATCAAACTACAGTTTCAGTATTTTATACTAATGCTGTACCGAGTGACATAAGTAGCAACAAGCAACAACGTATTTCTGTTATACGATGAGCAATGTCAGCTATTCACCCTGGCACTCGTAACCTGTATTTCTCGCTGTGCGTAACTGAACTAAGACTTTACGCACAAACACCAAACCTCTCTAAACTGTTACTCTCTCCTCCTCTCCAGCCCATGTACGCGAAGGTGCCTGCTGTAGTTTCGGTGGAGAACACTCGTTTGTCCGGTTTTTGTCGGCTGGATTGGTGTCCTTATCCAAGCGCACCGATTCAGACCAGCGGCTCCGCCAGATCCCGCAGGGGGCCGTGAGAGCACTGGTCCAGCCTGGGCTCCGTACGCACCGCAGAGAAGATGAATATCCAGGTTCTGCCAGAACACAAGCTCTCGTCGGTGGCCCCGCTGAAACAGTGCAATGTGGAGAAAAAAGAGGTGGAACTGATACTGGTGAAGGATCAGAATGGCGTCCAGTATACAAGTTCCTCCATCATTCCAACCCCCGGTCACCATGTAGGTCCTCCCGGATCCGATGACGACCGAGAAACTTGGGGCAAGAAAATAGACTTTCTCCTGTCGGTGATTGGCTTCGCCGTGGACCTGGCCAATGTTTGGAGATTCCCTTACTTGTGCTACAAAAATGGAGGGGGTGAGTAAATAGTATATTCCAATGCGAGTATACACAGATCCTTGATAATTTAGAAGAGGTCAAACAAGTTATCACTGCGTCGCCACGGGCAGGTACAGTGTCTTAGGAAAAAGACAGAAATACAGGACGTAACTAAGCCTAGCAGGGATATTAAAACTTAAACCACCCAAAAGCAAGAGTGTATTATTTTATTCAATGATGTACGGTGTGTTGTTTTTTCATTTAGAGGTCAAGTACTAGTGAGTGTCTGTTTTTCATTCCAAATGTTTGGTCTAGCAAATACTGCGGATAAGATTTAGATTTTGGGGGAAAAGCTATTCTGTTCCAGCTATCTTTTGAATAATCCCAAGTGCATTTATAGAGAAGTGCATATCACTTTCAGAAATACCTCATTTCATTAAGGCAAGCAAATGAAACAGACAACTGTATCTTTGACTCTATCAGATCGCTCATAAAAGTTTACCCCTGCCAAATTTATGATCAGTTAGCTGTTCATTTAACCTTTTACCAAGTGATAGTGTTGAACTCATCTGAATGCAAATAGCCATCTTTAATCATATCTAAACTTGGGGATGTGTAACATATTTTTCCCTTCAAATGATTTAAAAAAAACAAAATGTACAACACTGTTGTCTTGACATGCAAACATCTACTAAAGGTCCCAAACTGAATGACAACACTTTAGGTTAAAGGATTGATAAATATTCTTAAGCACCATGTGAATGGAATAATATATGCTTTATTACGTTTGAAATAAATATGTTGTTTTTCATTTAGGGTTTAACAAAAAAGAGGTAGCGTCCAGTTCTATAAGTGTCTGAGCTCAGGTTTTCAAAATACCTGACCACTGAGGCTGCACTGTAGTGTGAGGGAAATGTACAATGGATTTCTTTAAACACAGTGTTGTTTTATTTTCAACTCACATGACAACAGAGTGCTCACCAGAAGGTGTGCCCTGTCCTCTGTGTGCCTGCAAGTCCATTCACATGCTGAAAATCAACATGTTGTGCTCAGGAGAGGCCACAAAGGGTCAACTCCACCACTGGCCTGTCAATCATCGCCCCAAGCTAAATGTATTCATTACTGTAGATAATGTGTCATTTGTGATGGACAATGTCAAGAACAATTGAATTATGAGAAGTAATTTCCTTGTTGGCGTGTGTGCTACTGTGGCACAGCATGAGAATAGCTGCAAGCCTTCCTGCTTGTACGTCATGGTGTGTTTATCCAACAATCTCAAGACCCCCTGTCAACACTTTCTTTTCCTTTTCCAGAATTTTGTGTCCTGCACTTATTGTGCTTTTACTGTAGGCATAAATACATGATTCACAAGGAGGAAAAAAGTTGAAATATCTGACTAAAATTGCATGAAATCTACACATTTCTCTTCTCAGGTGCCTTTTTGATCCCCTACATTCTGTTCTTGGTCATTGCGGGGATGCCATTGTTCTATATGGAACTCGCCTTGGGACAGTACAATAGGGAGGGGGCAGCTACAGTGTGGAAAATATGCCCCGTGTTTAAAGGTGAGCTGTTACACACATGCAAAAGCACGTCTGTTTAATTCAGCCTTTCCCTAACCCCCCCTTAACTGTGCTACTAACTGCTCAGTCATGCCCTTTTTTGCTTCACTTCAGTGTCTTGCCCTTTTATTCCTTGTCCTTTCCTCATAAGTTCACAAACGTCACTTGTAACTAATCTCTTTGTCACATCCCCTTCGTCTCCATTTCACCTCTCTGAATGTTTTGATCTCTCTCCGCTTGTACTTTCAACCTTTTACCCCCGTCAGTGTATCTGCAAATGTCGATTTCAAAATGATGAAGTCGAACCAAACCAGGCTGGTGTCCATGGCATGCTATGGAAAACAGTTGGGTTCTATATAGTTACGTCACTAAATTTAAAACAAGAAAACCTTAAATGAAAGAGGACCTAATGTTAAAGAGAAAACTTAGAGCACACTTTAAAACCTGACTAACAGATTTATATTGTGTTAACTTGTAAAACTCAACCTTGCATTGAGTTTTATTTGGAAATTATAACAATGAAAAGGTTTTTGGAGTTCACTGACTTTAAACCTGCCAAAATAAAACGGTATGCCCCTTTCAGGGATACATGAGAAAAGGAGATCTGACATCATGTATCTGAATTCCATTTGAATTTTTGTTTCTGTTGAATCGACATCAGTCACTACCTTCGTTGGCTTCACTGCTGGGGAGAGTTTGTCTTTTTTCCTGCCTAGAATGAGCAGGTGATGGCTTTATGACTCTTATCACGCACAGGCTTCACATTCCAGTGGAAGCAAAATAAATCATTCCTCACTTAAAAAAAAAAAAGTGCAATAGTGGAAAAAACAAGTGCAGTGAATGTGTTTATCACTATTACTCACAAATGTGTAGCACAATTCGAGATTAAAACACTCTTTTGTACTTTCTCACTCATTTCTTGGTGTTCCTTAGGTGTGGGCTACACTGTGATCGTCATAGCCCTGTACGTTGGCTTCTACTACAACGTAATCATTGCCTGGTCCCTGTACTACCTGTTCTCCTCAATGACCAGCGAGCTGCCTTGGCTCAAATGTGGCAACAGCTGGAACAGTGAGAACTGCACTGACCCCAAAGCCATCAACGGATCTGTCCTAGGCAATGGAACGAATTACGCCAAGTACAAGATAACCCCGGCAGCAGAGTTCTATGAGTGAGTGATTTATGAAATTCTTTATCTGTTATTGAACTGTGAAGACCATTGCATGTCGTATGTTTTGTGTATAGGGTTACAAAAGTTCAAGATTCAAACTATATGTTATTGTTTATTACCACAAAAGATATCCCAGCTTACACAACTCTTGATGACGGATGTGCGCATTTAGTCGACTTAACGGTTAAACTTTTGGCCCTTTGATGCCGGTTGAATGTTGTGCTCAAACTGCAATGCAGCCGTCAATCACTTACCGGGGCTGTAGCCACAGACTGGCTGTAGCTTTGGTTAATGGCCCTGCACTCCCCGCTCTACAACCCAGATGTAAACAAGCACAGTGAATGGATCATCTCTTAGGAACACCGCAGTTTGGAAATATTTTAATCTAGGAAATGGAGATAAAGTTGTTTCTAGGTTGTGTCAGGTTAAACTGGCATATCAACAGGAGCAATAAGTAGCTACATCTAGCACGGGCATGTGGATGTCGGTTAAACAGTATTTACATTTCAGTTTAAACGACGAGGAAATTAGTCGGCTTGGAACCTCCCTACTATTGATATAATAAAGTTATAATGAACCCTTGAGACAATGATTACAAATAACCACCGTAACAGTGAAATTCAATTCCATTTAAAATACGATTCATAACAAATAACCAAACTAATAGTTTCAAACACTTCTTTTGACCTTTCAGAAGAAAATATATACTGGAACCACTTCACAGTAACTAGACTTTTCCAAGTTTTAAAGCCTCTTCAAATGTTGCCTGAAACTGTAAAAATACATATCTTATATCAAAGTTGATTGTCTCATTAAGCATCGACTAAAATCAATTAAATTAAACACTCATCGTTTTTAGAAAATATTGTTCAAAATCAGCTCAATTTGCTGTTTACACAGTTTCTAAAGACAGAATCGACAGGATCTATAGAATGCGTCATCTCTCTGGTGTAACAAACACTGGTGTCTGGTGTTGCATGTTACTATCAGCGTAGTGCAGCCCTGGAAAGTATTTTCTAACCTTTTCACGCTTGAATAAAACTACTGAAAATATCCCCAAAATTTCCAGAGCTTCATGTGTGAAAGCAAAATTTAGTTTTTCACTTTATTAGGACTTCTGCCTGACAGTCCCCTCGTAAAATGTAGACACAAAGTCAGGATGAACTGAATAGTGAACGCAGCAGGTAATAATCAGGGCATTACAGCGAGTAGGTGGGGGTAATGAAGCTGCGCCGTACTCTTTTCTGCTTGCTAGCATGTTCTGTGGCACACTTTTGTTTATACAATAAATATGTCCAAGTACACAGCATTTATATAAAGACAGAAACTGTCATCATAGTGTTGGACTATGTTGCTTTCTGTGCCATTTTGGAATTGTTCTAAACATCATGCTGTGACTTCCTTCTGTCCTCCTGAAGTCATGTCTTGCCTAGTGGTGGTTGGTTAGGGGTTTTAAGGGGCTTTAAAAGGAACACAATATTCCATACATCACAACTACAAAAGGATCACATTTAAGTCCCAACAACAAATTATTCCCCCAACAAAAAAAAATACATCTCAACAAGTAACCAACAGTTTAACTGCTGTTGAATATCTGCTGCTCTCGTGCGACTCTCTCTGGCTGAACAAGACTGAAAGTCAAACTCTGTACTGAGATCATTGAATCTAATCCCCAATCAAGATCAATGTTCAATGTAGAAACAGAGTTATTTCAATCACTGTAACATGGATTGATGCTACCACTTGAATGTATTGATTTATTCTTTTTTTCACAAATTGTGCAAAGATCAGAGCTTTAGCCTGCATGAAAATGGAGCCACTGTTTTTGACCATCAATGGTTGCATGACTTGTTCTTCGTCAATTACACAATATGGCTGAGTCGGCATACTGAGTAGAGTCCATTCAAAAACATACCGTCACATAAAAGGCATGCTTTCTCATTCTGGACCTTTTTTCAAACTACTCTAGTATTCTACATAGATACGCATTACAAAACAATTAAACAGCTATTCGGTTGACACAAGTCACGCAACATGAGTCAATGTGTGCAAAGTTACCCAGCCAAAAACGCTTGCACCTTTAAAAGGTGTTTACATGAAAAGTTCAAATGCATACTTTGAAGTGCATGAAAAAACTCCATCTGTTTATACTTCAAAGACAGCCGGTTCTTCCCGAGCTTCTGTGAAGACTGACTGTGCAGCCCAGAGGAAGTCTGTGAGAAGACTTGGACAGAACAGGGGTCACATGCTAAGCATGACACACAGAATACATTGAGCATACATTCAGGCACATAACTGTGCTTGTTAAAAGTTCCACTCTCATTCTGCTGCACTACAATGACTTTTTACAGTACCACGTTTATTTAATCAGCATCCCTGGATATCTTTCAACTTCCAGGAACCCTCAAACTTGATATATTAAGAGTAGGTAAACTGTTTGACTTAGCATGAGGAGGTCAGCATTGACTTAAAAGCTTGTGCCTTGTGAGTTACTACAGACTTTAAAATGGTTGATACAATGTCAGTCAAAGAGTATGCGTGGTTCATAAAATCCGAAAGCAGACACTCGTAAGAAAAATATCACTTCAAGTTCATGGACAGGCTGACAACAATAAAGTGCTTCAAGACAGATCTTGCTAAGGGTTAGGCTCTGTAGGGGGACAATAAATCCTCCTGCTTTCAGCTAGCTTTGAGCACAGAAGCAATGCCAAGGCCCAGCATGAGAGAGTGAGGGCCAACTGAGCCAACAATTCTCTTGTACCACCACTTACAACCTTTACATCCGCAACCCTCGAGCCATACTGTCTTCATCTATCAAAAGCCAGTTTGCAACTAAACAGTCAAAAACCAAACTGTTAAATTAAACATTTATCGGTGTCTTTGTGTTAGCTAATTAGGGATTTAGACTCACTGACTAACACAGTATTCACTATAACTATTACACATATCAGGCATATCATTTGGATCTATTTATTAAGACATACAGCACTCCAGGTAAATCTTTGAAATAAAGAGAAATGTGGCAGTTTTGTTCACTTTGACTGCAACTGTGCTGTTTACAAGCAATTGCAAGTTGCGTTGTGATTTTAAAGGACACTTGAACACAGAGCCAAACAGTGTCCTAGCTTACGGTTTTTGACTGCCATGTATGCGATGACTTTTCTTTTTAATATTGAATCTTCAGGATCGTAAATTTAAAGAACATGGGACACAAACATTACAGAGCAAACAGCTGCTGCTCATGTATGCATCCAGCAGACACGTAATGGAAGTCATATTTTGGCCGCCTGAATGTAAAGCCACTATTAAACGGACTCTTCAGCCCTCTTCAGTTCACCAGCTTGTTTTTAAGTTGGTCATTTATTTACAGATGTACTGGTCAGATAAACATTGCTAAACTGTATGTGACTGACTCATACAGCTGATTTGCAGGAATTAAAGAAAGCAATAAAGAGCTCAATGCTAGATGCAAAAATGCTACAACTACAGTGTGAGCAATTAGCTAATAGGATTATACATAAAGAATACTTTAAAATAAACAACCCCATCACTGTTATTGTATAGACATATGATACGTTTTCACACCTACTCGTTTGGATTACAAGTTTATCAACTTGAGATCCTGTCAATCTTATCAAAAAGAAATTTGATGTTACTTAACTTCTGTAAAAAGGTGTCCGTAAACTAAAATCACAAGATTATTTCAGGGGAACTTGCTGATGTCATTTTACAATCACCAAATAACTCCAGTGAGTTTTCAATCATTTTACAGGTGAAAGCATGAAAGGGATTTTGTGAATCAAAAGACTGACTGTAAAATAGATATGGGCATTTTTCTGTGAATTAATCTGAAGACTTGCGTAGCCTCAAAAGATCAGATAATGTTAAACTCAAAATCAGAGCATCATTATTGCTGTCTGTAATATGTCATAAATATGATGAGGCAGAAGAGACGGGTTTTCAAAGAGTTCTTAAGCTGCCAGTAAGCCTCATCATGTGTGCATGTCTGATGGAAAAACTGTTGGAAACACCTTCTTTTCTTTCCTTGCCAACTTCAGAGTCTGGAGTGTTGTATTAGACAGTTTGAGTAACATTGTAGACAATGACGTACGCTTCCTCCTCGAGCAGCAGTTGGCCAGGAATAAGCGGGTTGTGAACTTCCTTCAAGTTGCTTATGAATCATTGTTTCAACAAAGATTTATGTCACCAGTGACAGTGTAAATCAGGTGCAACACTATGAATGTAATACAACAGAGTCCGTCTGAGAATGTGTGCATATATATTTTCAAATGGCTATCACCTGTGTTTTCAACCTGCCCTCAAAGGTTTACCATAAGCAGCTAGAAAAACACTTTTGTCAGTCAACATAGTACCAGTAAGTTCTTTCAGAGCGAAGCCTGCCCCTAAATATAAAATGAAGGGTCAAATTTAGAGTAGCAAGTACCCTTACTGGGCTTCAAGAATGTAATGTGTTAACAATGGAGAAATCATTATTAACTTTTTAATGTGTTTATTACATTTTTGAGATGAGGTTTTTATTTCTAACACAAATTAAATTCGCAGAAAAAAAAACTGGGCTTTTTGTGCCCTCCTTCAGAACATTATCAGCCAAGTAGACATAATGTTGATCCCATTCTGTTACAAACTGTTAACTTTCCAAGAAAAGAGAGAAGTTGTTTCTCATTAAAGGTCGATGTCCAGAGTATATTGTTCGCCTCAATGAATGAAGGTTATACCAATTTATTCAGCTGTAGGTACACATTTTAACAAAAGTTGAAATTTAAGAACCCATTTTACAAAATGACAAAAAACGTACGTCCTGTTTAGATCCAGTCAGAAATAACCACTTCTGATTCGATGTCAAGGATAACTAGATTTGATAAAAGCCCTTATTCAAACTAAATGAGGTCATTAAACAGAGATTTCCCTCACTTATTTGTGTAATGAATGACTTTTAAAATAAATGACAGGATGTTTTAGTAAATAAATTAGGTGTAAAGAAGCTGGTTTTTTTACAGTAACTCAGGGCTTTAGTCCTTCTTCATTTATGTTTACTTTGCATGTTCAGTTTCTAGTTCTGTAAGCAACATCAAGACACGCTATAGCCATGCAATAGTGTGCCAGCCTCGAGTATACAAAGATCAGCTGAAGGCAACACTGAGTGTCAGAAATCCACATAACCAGCTTACTGTGTGAAGATAAGAGTGAATGTGTTTAGAGTAACTGGGCCAAAGGGAGCTGGATTGATGTTATAGTGGGCATTTACTGGCACTACACTATTAATGCTATCAGATGAACAAGGAGGCCTTGGGGCATTACAACACAACACCAACACAAGGACTTCATTTCACGAGCCCAGACTAAATTTCTCTCTCCAAATAAACTGATGTCTTCACACTGCTATCTGCCTCCCAAAAGACCTTGTAGCTTTGAATATATTATCAGCCAAAGATAAGTAATTGCTAAAGATGAGTTTCACAGATCCTCTAGTCTCTGAGGATTGCATTTCTGAACATATATCAGTTTGCGTGTTCCTGGAGATTTTCGTGTCAGGCAGTCCTGTAAGCAACCTGGGTATCAGATCAAATCCCGTATGTCTGTTTATCAAACAGAACATCACATGCCAACTTAATTGAATCTTTCTTTCAGGAAGTTTTAGTAAGAGACACTGTGTATAGGTCATCACAGATGTTCAGCAGCAAAATATTCCAGTCATCTGTCATAAGCTGCAGGCAGCAAACTCTTACAAGGAATGACTTTCTATAGTCATATTCAACAACACTGTGCAGGCCCCATACTGTATGCAGTTTAGGCAGAATGTCAACAAACGTGTATAAGGGTATTAGAATATACTAAATAAACATGAAACAGACAAGTATTGCATCATAAAGTGATAATAAAAACATGGGGTTAATGTTTTTCCTCTCATTGTATTGTAGATTGGTAAAAAAGGTAAACACATTTAGCATTTAATGGTTTATGCTGCCCTCTATTGGCAAATCATCAATGCAGGATGAATATTTAAAACATAGTTAAATAGTGATGCAATAACCAGAATTTTGAGCAAAAGGCAACCTTGAAAAAAATGATGACCCTAATATGAACTACAAATATGTTTGACGAAAAACTGTCCAGAACCTTAGAATTAGGAACCGTGCATTTCATTTAATTTCTCTGATTTAGACTTCCAGATATTTGAATCTGCTTACTCCCTCTACAATTATCATTAGTGGTGCAACGGATCACTTTAAGGATCCTGTTCCACAGTTCAGAATGCATGTGATCTATGTTTAAACTGGAAAATGTATTATCATGGAGTGAAATTAATTTACTACAAATGAACCCCTTTGTAGAGTCTCAGTGACAAGAAAGCAGCATTTAAGTAGTGTGTGTAAGCACAATGAAGATCTGCTTCACTAATAAAATGACAGGCCAGTCTTTTTTTGAATTTAATATTATGACATGAGTTTTGTGCAAACTTTCACACAGAAAACGGTCCCATGGTGTTGATTTTTCAGTGAGTATGGCTACTTGGAATTTTAACGGTTCTTCAACTCCTCTCACTCTCATTGTGTCTGCATTTATCATGCTAGTATCAACTAGTGGTTGCTTGTGGCAGCATGAGTTACTTAATGTTCATAACATCATCCCACAGTCTGCTGTAGTCTGTTGAATATGGCTCAATTTACAGATACAAACTCTGTTAAGCAGGGCCGTGTTCAATGCAGAAACCGAAGATATAGTCCCTAAAAGCACACTCCTTGTTGGTTGTTTGGTCTTACAGCACACAACGTGCCGTGCAGGAGCAGTCAGTGCAAAGACGTAACATTTAAAAGTGGTACTGCAGTCCAAATTCAAAACATTGGAGAGAGCTCTCTTCAAGTAGACTTGGCACCAGAAAGGTTGAATATTTTGGGGAACACTAGACTTAGCTGATGTAAGACAAGGACTGGGTCATTCTGTGTTTCTGGTTGCCCATTTGACGGTCATCTTGCTAGGACAACATAATGTCCTGGACACTTATGTATGTAGCCATTATTTCAGCACTATTCCTATGAATGCACTCTCTCTGGAACACCAGGAGGAATGTCTTCAAATCTGGCAGCAAGACCACTTGGACTCAGTGATGAACAGATTGGACCCTGCTGGTCAAAGGTCAATGTCAATGGGATGTTAAGCCCAAACTATTCTCATAAACAAAAACTCTGGTAGAGGTCATTTTTAAAATCTGGTTTGTTTTAATTTTTTATCTGTCAAAGAGAACAACAGCATTAACAATGAACCAGTGGAGAAAATCCTCTCACTTAACTATTGTATACCTTTAAATTATGTTAGTTGGGCTTCAGAAAAAAGGGTCTACTGGCAAACACAGAATCTGTAGAACAACATAGAGAAAGAGAAAGACTTGCTCAGTTTCTTGTCCCTGGTGTAAATCATTATTGTTTAATTTAGACCTACTAATGCAGTTTTATATCAGGATCCTTCACGGACTGTCCAGTTACATTATGATTGTGTAGGAAATATTAATTGACGTTAACCACAACTTAACTGACCACACAACAAAGCACTTATTATGGTGTATGCCTTGAAATAGGCTCACCCCTTATTTGTGGAAAGTAATCACAAACATTTTCAAAACCATTTGGTTATCCATTTTAAATAAAAACCTGAGGTCTGAAGCAAGTTTATTGTAACCAGGATAAACCAACTGCATTCATGCTAAACAGTCACGCGATGGTGACTTGGTAATTACAACATGGTAGGAAAGATGAAGACGTTAATCACATGTCCTGTTTACAAGCAACAAGGAGATAGAGAAGTCTCATCCCAGGACATCAAATACCAATGCTTTTTTCAAAATTCCTTTGGTGTCTCAGATTCATAAAGTATCCCTGTCATGCAGTATTTAGTTTGACATGAATGTAGAATCTTGGCCTCTTGGGTGACTGACATTTTTGTGATTATTTTACCTGTCCCAAAACCCACACTCCAAACTGACCATCTTAGTCTTTGTAGTATGTTGAGAGAGTAGTTTCTCTGGGTGTCTCATGCAGATGCTGAGGGCTTCTTTTTGCATCTGTATGTGACACTGAGGGCTGGGGATAGCTGCTTAAAGTTCTTGGTATATACTTTTGATGGAGCAATATAAGCCTTCTATTTTCAGTCTTCATGCTAATCTACACACATCCTTAGATCAAATATATATATCCTATCTTAATTTCCTAAAAAAAAGCAGGTAAGCATAGTTAACTATGACCATAGCCTCAAGTATGAAGTTAGTTTTCAGCTGTGGTCCTCTTTAAATGTGATGGATATTATTTGTTGTGCTTAAAGGCCCACCAGATAGTGGATAGTATACAACCCACATTTTCTGCTTTTTTCCCACAACTCAGAATGATCTCACAGCTGGAAACACTATTTAGATAGGGATGAAAGAGACACCATTTTTCTTTCTTTGTTTCATTTGGTAACAATTACACTTTTGAATGCTCACCTCGATCGGACAGTGTTTGGCTTGAGGAGACATGGCTGACGATATCAAAGCAATACCAAGAGACTTTATTGACATGTTCAAAGCACTTTGTGTAGTTGGAAGAGAGAGACATATGTTATCATTTAATTTGAAAGCAGTCAACAATGAAATACAAAGCATTTATTTGATCAAATAAAAAGAATGTTATGAGCATCTCTAATCTCTCAAAGATTGACACTCTAATCTACATTAGTGTCAAAACAAACGTTGAATTAATTTTTTATGAATCATGTAACTTAAGACTTTTGCCAATGACTAAGTGGGGTTAAACAAGGTGGGTTCAGACTGGAGATGTTAGTAAGAGCAAGTGGTGTAATACAAGACATGTCTTTAACATGTCCTGAAAGAGCATCTAGCCAACACTGAATTGCACATCTTCACTTCAGGCACATACAGTGAGGGTTGCTTGGTTTAGACTCGCTCAGATGCAATACTATCTGGGTGTTCCCATGTAACCAAAACATCTTTCAACATTGCCAATGCCAGGGAAATGACTGATGCTCTGTTCAATATCAACAGTTATCATAGTGTTCTAAGTTGTGTATTTCACATGTGTTACTAAGACAAATAACTTTGGTGTATTCTGCAGACGTGGTGTGCTACATCTCTATGAGAGTAAGGGTATCCAGGACCTGGGACTACCACGCTGGGAGCTGACCTTGTGCCTTGTCGTGGTGGTCTTCATCCTCTACTTCAGCCTCTGGAAAGGTGTCAAGTCCTCAGGGAAGGTAAAAAAGTGGACCACTACAGAAACACAAAAAATGTTTGATCATCCTCCATTTTTTCTACAATCTGAAATACAAGTCATTTCATGAAAACGATCATAGATGTAAAAAACTTTCTTTTGGTTATGCAGTTAAACCGTGGAATCTGTTGTTTATCACTGCCTCTTTACTAGAATTAATTGATTCAATATCATTGTGATTTTCTCTTTCCCCTGTTTGTTCTATGTTTTTATACAGGTGGTGTACATCACAGCTACCATGCCCTATGTGGTCCTTTTTGTTTTGCTGATTCGAGGTGTAACTCTACCAGGGTCCATGGATGGCATAAGGGCCTACCTACACATTGATTTCAATCGGCTCAACAATCTAGAGGTTAGAGACAGTACTTGTTAGTCAAAAGCATCCAAGGGTGTTGGAGAGATATTGAATGGATTGCCATTGGTTGACTTGTGAAGAAAGTCTAAATACTCATGTATTTAATATGAAATCTGAGGTTTTCATGACCAAAACCCATTCAGTTTTGTGTTTCTGTGACCTCTGGTCTATTCATTACAATTCATTTCCCATATACTCTTTATAACATTTGCATCAATGTCTGAGTGGATTCAGAGAGCCTATTTTCTATTTGACTGTCACACTCACGCCTCCAATACTAGATATCAGTGTATTGATGAATGGACTCTAAACAAATTTACTGCAGATAACATCTTCCATTGTTGAGCTGATGATTTGTATAAGGATTGGGAGTCCTCAATTAAGTGCCATTTGATCCTTGGAGCATTTATATTCCATGATTCAAAAGCTTTCTTGTCTGCTTTTTTGCCACAGGTGTGGATTGATGCTGCAACACAGATCTTCTACTCGCTGGGAGCAGGATTTGGGGTGCTCATTGCATTTGCCAGTTATAACAAATTTGACAACAACTGTTACAGGTGAGAGCTCAGTATTGCTGATTTTTTGATAGTCCAAACAAGCCCACAGCAACATAACATCCTGCTGTCTTTCAGTAGCCAGTCCTTTTCAGCATGTAACCGGATCCCGAAGCAGCAGAGGTGATGCTAATCTGTCCAGCTGAACCCAATGGCCAGGTGTTCGCAGGACAGATAAAGTACAGGCCAGGAAGGGTTGCCAGATAATAGCCTAGGGCTGTATGTCGGCTGGAGTGTCAAAGGACTGCTCTTTCTCAGTAAGAGCACACATGGGTTTGAGTTTGGCTTATCTTTCTCTGCATAAATAAGTTGCAGTGGTGCTGTTTGAGGCACATCTTGGCAGAACAGTAAATAAAGGCCATCTTCACCCAGCAGTCTGGCACTAAACTCTGACTGATAATTATTTTTCTCCCACAGTTCTGGTTATTGAAAAATAAGGTAAAATATATTGTGAAGTGTCATCACAGAGGCTTACGTCTTCCCTGATCTCTTCCTCTTTGCTCAACCCTAAACGGGGCCCTCATGCCTTCCTCCTCATTCATGTCTCATTTAGACATGCGTGTGGACTGCTGGCAGGTGGGATTTGCATTATATCCAGCTGAGAATAGCTGGTAATGTAAGAAAAACAAGCATCAAACCCAGACTTTTGTTTTTAATGCCTTCACAGATGGAGGAAATCTGATAAAGGTATAGGGCAATGCTTGAAAAGCACTGTATCCTCTGCACGCAGGAAAACACAACTTACATAACTGCCAGAGCATTCAGAAGTGTGCAAGATGGAAATGCAGCAATGGTGCTATTCTTACCATTCTTCTTTGTATGTCTTCTATCTTACAAAACAGTCCTTGGGCCTTTATTTCACAATTAAAAAAAAGCTCAATATTATCTATTGTTACTTTGTTTTTTGAAGTCTGACTTTTCTAGGGCAGCACACTTGTTATGAACAGATCAAACTTCCTGCCAGAAGCAGACAACAAGAACATCTAATAAACCTGAAATCCCTCTAAGAAACAGTATTCGGCTGACTGATCAACCCAAAGAAAACTTGTTTGCACACAGCTAAATTAATAAAAACATTCAATTAAAGACACCTGGCTTTTATAAAATATTTGTATTTTCTGTCTCCAGGGATGCTCTCCTGACCAGCACTGTGAACTGCGTCACCAGTTTCTTCTCAGGGTTTGCCATCTTCTCTGTGCTCGGATACATGGCGTACAAACATGGTGTGAAAATAGAAGATGTGGCAACAGAAGGTAATATATGGATACAAGTATAAAGAATAATTTAAAGGTACACTTTTTGGCCTGAAAGTCACAACTTTAATGTGGGCATGTTTCTTTGTGTGTGTGCAGGGGCAGGTTTGGTGTTTATCATCTATCCTGAGGCCATTTCTACACTGCCTGGCTCAACATTTTGGGCCATTGTGTTCTTCATCATGTTGCTGACTCTGGGCATTGATAGCTCGGTAAGATACAAAGGCCACTGTGGCCGCTCTAAACAAATTATCTTCTTATGAGCAAATTTGAAAGTTTTTTTCAGCTGATGGAATGGAAAGAGACAGCTCTGCTAAAACATACTAATAATATGCACAAGACATACGTAAGCATTTAAAAAAATAAGTGAGTAGATTACGTATGAAAAACACAAGTGCAAGGCCCAGGTTGAGAGGTGAATATTACTAACTACACAGTGCTTGCAAAATTATCTTTACATTATATATACAAGTCAAACTCAAAAAAGGTTAAGACTTTTTTCATTGGAAGACGGTTCTTCATCCTAAACAGTTTCTGGTTTTCCCTTTTTTGCTTTTCATATAAATAACAAACCAAGTGAATGTCCAGCCACAGTTTGAGATTACAATGATATCTGTATATCTTGCTGAATGGCTTGGCTGCGTTGCCCATTAAAGCTGACCTTTTTTAAAAGAACATGTTTATTGCATGCTCAATGGAATCAATTTGATTTTGGAATAACAGTGCTGGCTTTTCCCCCCCATAACACTAATTCTCTTTAAATGATGTGAGATGACTCTAATCATTTAAACAAAAGTCTTTGATTGAAAGGAGATGCATATAATAAGAGAGTAGAATGTCTCCTTGATCATTTTACATCTTCTACTTACATTGTATACTATTATTATTCTGAAGACAAACCAAGTGTACATTTTACTGCCCTGTTTTGAAAATGTTGTTCTGTTCTGTAATTAAGTGAAAATGTCAAAATGCAAAACTATACCCATTGAACTGTACAGTAACCTTTTAAGACTAAATGTACATTGTAAATTGCAGTTTTATTCACTGTTAATAGGAGTTATTTTTAATTTAGGGGATGCAATGTTCTTAGAAACCTCTTTTGCATCTGCACTTTTATTAAGGGAGGACATTAAGTTTCTCCATTTTGGTTATTGGTATTGCCCATAGAGTAACACATTTGTCCTATTACAGTAGCATGGACATTAACTTTAATCAAATATAAACATCGTGTTTTGTAAGTGTTACTATTACCAATGATCACATGCACTTTTACATGTTGAAGCATTTAAGGATCTCATCTTGCTAAAAACTGTCAGCACACTGTACAAAACTCAATATAATCATGGAGTTGCAGTGAAGGCAAATCTGTATTGCCCATTACATTACTCAATACTTTGGATTGATAGACATTTCTGACTCCCATCTCTCTTTGATTGTGTCCACCAGATGGGAGGCATGGAGGCAGTTATCACAGGTCTGTCGGATGACTTTAAGATCCTCAAAAGACACAGGAAGCTCTTCACCTTTGCCACGGCTTTTGGAACCTTCCTGGTTGCCTTGCTCTGCGTTACCAATGTCAGTATCATTTATTCCACACAATTACACTTTTAACACAATGCCTATTTTTTCACTCTTTGTTTTACTCCTGGAAGATCTTATTTTTTCATTTCAACCATTCAAAAATACTGCATGAATAATTTAAAATATAGACTTGGCTGTCTCAGAGCAATAAATATTGTTTGAGTTGAATTATGGTGATAAACTACAGTATGTAGGTATAGCCAGTAATGTCAAAACTTAATAAACGAGACATGACACTGTACGTCACTGCTGCCAAGAAGAAAGTATCCAAGTCTCATGATGTTTGATGTCAAAGTCAGAGAACTCATTCTAAGAAATCATCAACAAAACCATGGCATACTATGTACCGCTGACAACTATTTAAACTTTGATAATAATGAAAAACATTCTCTGTAGTCCCAATTCATTCAAATGGTATCAGCATGAAGGGGAAACCCTTGCTGATTACAGAAATACAGACTTTGGAGTCAGAAAAGTATTATGTTAGTGATTCACATCCTCCCCTTAATCAAATCAATACTGAGGAAGTGAATGACGTCTTTGATGATGTCTTTCCCATGATAGATCCATCAGACAATATACAGATTGCACAACTCAGGAATCAAATTAAAGATTGATTGTGCAAACGCTCTAATACACAAAGTATCAAGGCAGTCAACATAGTCCATTACAAGTTAGCTCATAAAAAAACATCTAATACATGAAAAAGACATTGCTTAATACATGTCCATGTATCTCCAAGGGTTAAAAGTTATATCACACACTTAAATCCTCTCTTTTTCTTCTTTGTAGGGTGGCATCTATGTGCTGACCATGTTGGATAAGTATGCAGCTGGGACTTCCATACTATTTGGTGTGTTGATTGAGGCGATTGGAGTGTCGTGGTTTTATGGTATGACGTTTTACTGAAATTTAGCCTTAAAAAAGTATTTTTTTCTTAACCTCATTTTCTAGAGAGTTAAATAATCAAATGAAAAAAACACAGTGAAAAATCATATCCATTCCCCTATTCCCACCTTCTTGCAATAATCAGTAAAAAAAAAAAAATCATGCTCACTGCAGGTGTTGACCGCTTCAGCGAAGATATCGAGAGAATGATGGGCTTTAAGCCAGGTCTCTATTGGAGGCTGTGCTGGAAATTTGTCAGCCCAGTTTTTCTGTTGGTAAGTGCAATAAATCACATTGAAGTAGTTAAGTTGGGCTGGTTTTCTAGACAGTGATAATATGTAAACCAAGGCATAAGGCAAGAATAAATCAGCTACTAAACTTGTTTTATGGTTGATGTTTTCCAGTAGCTGCCACCCACAAATGCTTACAGGCTGTATAAAAAGGTATCATTCAGGCCAGCATGAGGTAAAACAGTTTGTTTACATGTTAGCCAGTAGAGTAAGATCCAACTTTAAATCTAAATTGCAGTTGAGTAAGCATCAATAGCTGAACTTACTAAATTAATGCAATAAATTGTTTGACACAGAGAGAAGCCCTTACTCACTCCCTTACATGTCCCAAGCCTTTATCATGAGCATGGTTCTTCAGGCCCATTATACCTGTAGTAATCAGGAAGGATTATATGAACCTTACAGAGCCTCAAGCATTTATTACAAGCGGGTGAAGAAACCCTGCATGGTCAATGTTAAAATGATTAGTGGGCAAGTTAACCCTTATGCCCTGCTAAAAAAAAGTTACGTTGGAACTGTTAACTACACAAATTTCCACTTGAACTTTAAACTGCTATAAAATTATGAAAGATTAATATTTTTACATAATTTTTTTTTTCTTTCTTTTCATGAAGGGGTTGTTGTTTGATTCATGTCATGATTTCATTAATCACCATTAAAAATTAACCCTTAAGATGCCAGTTTTCATCATAACCACTAACATTTTTTTTGAAAAATACACTATAATTCAATATTCAAACTTTTTTTTAAACTTTTTCTTTGATCAGTATTACCGGCTGACCCGTCTGAATAAATAGTGAGAAGATTGATTTTGGTGCTTTATTACTTTTTGTGTAATGTCAGATTGAAAAAAAAAGTTACGTCAATCTGACATAAAAAAAAAAGTAATCAAATCAGTCTTCCCACTAACTATTCAGACGGGTCAGCCGGTAATACTGATCAAAGAAAAAGTAAAAAATATTGAATTATAGTGTATTTTAGTATATTTTTCAAAAAAAATGTTAGTGGTTATGATCAAAACTGGCATCTAAAGGGTTAATTTTTAATGGTGATTAATCAAATCATGATATGAATCAAACAACAACCCCTTCATGAAAAGAAAGAAAAAAAAATTATGTAAAAATATTAATCTTTCATAATTTTATAGCAGTTTAAAGTTCAAGTGGAAATTTGTGTAGTTAACAGTTCCAACGTAACTTTTATTTCAATCTGACATAAAAAAAAAGTAATAAAGCATCAAAATCAATCTTCTCACTATTTATTCAGACGGGTCAGCGGGAGATACTGATGAAAGAAAAAGTAAATTTTTTTTTTTATATATACATTGAGTTATAGTGTATTTTAGTGTATTTTACAAAAAAAATGTTAGTGGTTATGATCAAAACTGGCATCTAAAGGGTTAATGTTTAATGGTGATTAATGAAATCATGATATGAATCAAACAACAACCCCTTCATGAAAAGAAAGAAAAAAAAATTATGTAAAAATATTAATCTTTCATAATTTTATAGCAGTTTAAAGTTCAAGCGGAAATTTGTGTAGTTAACAGTTCCAACGTAACTTTTTTTTCAATCTGACATAAAAAAAGTAATAAAGCATCAAAATCAATCTTCTCACTATTTATTCAGACGGGTCAGCCGGTAATACTGATCAAAGAAAAAGTTTTTTTTTTTTTGTATATATTGAATTATAGTGTATTTAAAAAAAAATGTTAGTTGTTATGATGAAAACTGGCATATAAAGGGTTAATTTTTAATGGTGATTAATGAAATCATGATATGAATCAAACAAGAACCCCTTCATGAAAAGAAAGAAAAAGAAAATTGTGAAAAAATATTAATCTTTCATAATTTTATAGCAGTTTAAAGTTCAAGTGGAAATTTGTGTAGTTAACAGTTCCAACGTAACAAAAACACCTCACACAGTCAAAATAAAGTTAAAATGGATGAAACTCAAAAATTCAAAAATTCATTGAAAAACACACTTTCCTCCCAAATTTCATGGCTAGGGAACAATCACAGCCAAAATTACATCAATAAATGCACCCCCAAATACACAAATTTCCCTTAGCAGGGCATAAGGGTTAAGACAAAGAAACATTTTGGTATCAAATGGGACTCTGACTAGAAATGCCAGTCTCAAGGTCCTGTGTTTTTTGGCCCATCCATTAGCCCCCCTGGACTAACAACAGACCTTCTCAGTCTAATATTTCACAAGGAACATTTTCTATAAGCAATTTATTTTGAAGTCACATTTACTTAAAAGCCGAGTTCATCTCATACAGATGCTGAAGGGTATCTTTCGTGTCTGTATCAGATGCCAAGGCCCATCACAAAGCAGCTGATGCCAATGAGAACTGGCTGGATATGGTAGCACGCCACTCTGAACTGGAAGAGCACCATGTCTTGTATGCAATAATGTCCATGTAAGGGTGTGGACAGCTAGGTGCTCCCCTAATACAAAAGGCTTAATATGAAAGCCCTGGACAACAGTGGAGGGTTGTATAAACAAGGGCAGCAATGTGGAAGAATTGGTCACTTCACGTTTAGAAAAAAAGGGAAAATGGAAAATTAAATGAACATAATAGGTAAACTAACCCAATAAAAAAAATCTGTACTCTGAAGGCTACACATGCTTGTCACAATTGCCAATAAAGTGCACAATTCGTCCTCTGTTTGAAACATTTTTGTCTTACACTCTTGTTATTACGTAGTAGACTTTGAACATTACTAATACATTTAGATGTAACACATCTTAACTTTCTTTTGCTTCTCATCCTCTTTCTCAATTACAGTTTGTTGTTATAGCCAGTACTTTAACATCATCACGCCTGAAGTATGATGACTACGTCTTCCCTTACTGGGCAAATGTAGTTGGCTGGGGCATTGCCATGTCCTCCATGCTGTTTGTACCTTGCTACGCCATTTATAAATTCATCAGTGTACCGGGAACATTTAAACAGGTCAGTATGAAAGCATGTTTGTCTACAAAAAAGTCCTTGTAAGCTCAGCTGCATTATAAACACAGTTTTTATCTAAATAGTGTGATGGTGGAAAAACAATTCTGAATGACAGGCATACGTCATATGTGAAGAGTTTCCTATTGAGATAGATAATACAAATAAATTGGATTCACACACAGTACAAATTGACATTTGTAATAGTAGCCTATTTTTATCATAGTGCAAGGCACAATTGTTACTAAAAGACATACAGTACGTTCCTTTTCAAAAAGAAAACAGACGGCAACAAACTGATTCAAGAGTCAACTGTCCTCTCTGAACTTGATAACGCTGCTACCATGAGAACGTTCTCAGATTAAATAGTTGCTTCAAAGCATTGTGAGTTTATGATTGTAATCATCAAAGCACCAGACAGCTTCTTTCACCCCCCCATAGCCTATTACAGTTACCACATCCCATTGGCACTCAAGGTTTCATATTTTTTCTAAAGCTCTCAGGACACATATTCTTCCTCATAGTATCCAGAATAAACCTCTCTGAGGTCATCATATGGACACCTTACAGGTTCCAAAAAACACAAGTATTAAGTCAGAGATAAAGATCATGACTGTTTCCCTAATATCAAGTAATATGGACTGATTGGGCCCTGGACATTTTTGTTAAGACTGCAGGTAAAACAGATTTGTTTCAAAAGCTTAGCTTTGAAACACATTATCTGCACTGTTATTTGTAAATGATCACATTTTGGTCCAGAGACCTATCCGTGTGGTTCGCTATGGTAATTGCCGAGGGAGCATATGATGATGATGCTCTTTTCAACAAGTACAGAAGTACAAATACAGAGCCATCATCTCACACTCAAAACTATCATGTGTCAGGTTTCAGTGCACCAGACATACTCAGGGACAGTGCAGGCTGTTCTTTTATGGAGTCAGATCAGTCTCAATATTCATGAATGCACACAGAAGGATTCACAAATGTATTTCAATGCACACACAAAAAGGTATCATTCTATATAAATGTTAAAAAAAAATCCACAAATATATGATACATTTGGATCTTGTTACATTTATATACAAACTGTTCTGTCTGCATTTACAGACTGTTTGTCTTGTGTGAACCTCACTGCATTTGTGTGTAGGATTTTTGAGACTCCCCTGCCGTGGTTCGATTCACAAATGCATTTTTTTCAACAGGGAATTGTCTGTAGCCTATCAGATGTCTTCTTCCTGTTCAGCCAATCACAGTAGTGTAGATTCAAGGGTTTGTTTTAATGTGATCACTAAGCGTTACATCTGTGCAGACAGCGATTAAGCTAGCTGTCTGATTCAAGTCATCAAATGCTATTTTGACGAGTACAAATAATCTCTGATATTGTCGTACAATAGATGGAAAGTTGTTTATCGTGGTGGGTATATTGACTGTGTTTGCTTATGTATTAACATACTGTCTCACCGGTGTGACGGTTTAACAGGTGTTGAATAAACTGGTGATATTTCTGCCAATGTGTTGGGGGCTTTAGGACTCATTGTTGACTATCGTAATCACGTTGACCACCAAATAACATCCAAATAACACCGTTCACGTTACTAGTGTTATCTTTTCCTGCGTTCCGACCGTGGTCAGAGCGCACAGGGGAGACTGGTCTGCTCCAGCTCCAGGCTAATCGCTGTCTGCACAGATGTAACGCTTAGTGATCACATTTAAACATACCCTTGAATCTACACTACTTTGATTGGCTGAACAGGAAGGAGACATCTGATAGGCTACAGACAATTCCCTGTTGAAAAAAATGCATTTGTGAATCGAACCACGGCAGGGGAGTCTCAAAAATCCCACACACAAATGCAGTGAGGTTCACACAAGACAAACAGTTTGTAAATGCAGACAGAACAGTTTGTATATAAATGTAACAAGATCCACATGTATCATATATTTGTGGATTTTTTTTACATTTATATAGAATGATACCTATTTGTGTGCATTGAAATACATTTGTGAATCCTTCTGTGTGCATTCATGAATTTTGAGACTGATCTGACTCCATAGTCCTTTTGCATCAGCTATGACATATTTCCCTCACTGTGGATTCAAGTTTGTCTTTGTGGTTTGCATTGCATTGGATAACAAAAGCAAATTTAAATCTCATTTGAGGGGTCAGACCATCCAGACTAAAGCCAATTCAAAGAAATTTAATTGGAAATCACAGATCCTTAGATTTTTTGTTATCCAAACTTTTTTAAATCAACCTGGATACAATCTAGATTATGGAAAAAAGTCTTATGTGAGCAGAAAGTCTGAATAAAGTCTAAAAGTATACAGATGTGGAAAGTAACACTTTAGAAGGCAAGCATTTATGACTCAAATTACAAATAAAACTTTAAATAAGTATTGAGACAGCTAAAAAAGGTCAATTATTTTTACTGTATGCGTTCTTTAAAGATGATGCACTAAGTTTTGAAGTGGTTGAAATGATTTCTTGTAATTTCTTTTTTTTTGCAGAGGATAGCCTATTGCATCACACCAGAACATGAACATCATTTGGTGGCTGAAGGAAACATACGGCAATTCACAGTAAGTCCAAAAGTTCTGTTTTTCTGATAGTTATTATTCAAAGTGGTTAAACTGCTGCAAAAGTAGAGAGAAAAAAGACAGATTAGACATTTGGGTCTGGTGTTGGTCTTTAAAAAGGGAGAGGCCTGCAAAACAACTACTACAATATGATAAAATGCATTTTGATAATCAGTCAAAAAATACAAACTATGACTGCTTGTGTTTTACAGCTAAAGCATTGGCTGGCCATATGACAAACACCCAGAATTCCCTCATCTATCCTTGCATCTGGTGTTTGGAGTTCCTGTGTTCCACCAGTGGTCGGACAGAAAACAAGAAAAACAGACTCCAACTCTACCATTATCTTTCCCCCTCTCCCTTTACCTTTGTCAACTATGGCCTTTGTTGACAAAAGTAGCTTTAAGCACTTTGATTTCAAAGTAAAGCCTGTTAACATTTCAATGTCATTCCACAATTTCAGCTGGTAAAGGAGGGGCAACAGTTGGGATAAAACTGTACTGTTTTTTGCCATTAGGCATCATTATGGTTTCTTGAATGTCTGTGATGTAACCATTATCTTCTGCAAAAGACAGAAACTAAACTTAAAACCAAAAACAACCCAATTTCACTGTGTGCTACTTAACTTTGGACCCAAATATTTACATTTTGTAAACTTCATTTCGGCCTGGGGTTATTAGTTCTTATGTGACTACTGTATAAAAATGCCCTGTTCTTGCTGTTCTGTTGACAGAGTAGCTTATCTGTGTCAGTGCCTTATCAAGCAAGACACTTCATGTTTCTCACAGCCCTTACAGGAAGAAATAAAATAAACTGTGTTGACTCAGGAACCCACTAAATCCAACCACAGTTTGTGGATGGCAATCTCTGGATTTGACTCTGCCCTTTGATATTTAAGTCAAAGAGATGAAGGTCAACAGTGCATCCAGGTCAAGTTCGCAACAAGAGGAACAAACCAGTTATTATGTTTTTGTGTCACATCCAGTTACAGAAAAAGGGAATATAGCATTTTTCTCTATGAAGCTTTAGAACTGCTTCATTCACCTCTTAAGCTTTAAAAAGGCCAGGGTCACTACCAGGACTTTATCTGACAGACAGACTAAGGCTGGTCAGTATGGCCATCTAACTGAAGATGAACATTTCAGCAAAACAAATGGCTTAACTGTTACTGAGAGTTTTTGTATTATTGTTGCTGGACTTTTTCTTTACACATTTTTGTCTTAGTATAGTTTAGGGAATATGTGGCTAATTCTCAAAAAACAGCAAGAGAAAAAGAAAGTGTGTTTGTGTGGCTGGGTGTGTGTGTGTTTATTGGTATTTTGTTGACAACTATGTAGTTTGTTGTTAGTGTACAGTTCATGAAGGAGCGACAACTGTCAAACGTATGCTTACAACTTTTGTGATTTCATTTGAAACATATCTTGTGATGGTCCACTTTATATCACTTTAGAATTGCCAATATGTTCCTTTAGGAATGTGTTTGATTATCTTTTTATATTGCTTTTGTTATTTATTGGAATGAAGTTGAATTTAAACCTTGAATAAAACAGACCCTTGCTGAAAGGAATATAGCCACACAGAAAAATACATATATATGTGGACTATATAAGAAGATAGTAAAATATATAAATATATTCTTTTGTTACAACTAATCTTGTATTTATCAAATAGTTTATAACAAAACGTGAATGTAAAGTATTTTAAGCGTAACTGTCCACAGTCATAGCATGGTGTTTGATGTATAGCTAAGAGAAACTATTAAGATTAAATATTCCTGTGTAACCCAGGCTCCTTCGTCACATCTATGTGAAAAAAGACACCCCCGCTTGAACTATGTTCATGAAAATTCTATGTACAATACCAACGTCCTGTTGAGCGTGAGTGACCGCTATCCATGAAGAAGTCTCAAGTAATCAAACTATGATAATAAAGATTTTCTTCTATACACACTTGAAGACTATTTGCTCTCACTTTGTCATATTTGAGAAACTTTAAAGTATTGGACCCTCTAATTGCACCGTTCAGTTTTACAGCTTCCCATAATGGTTGATGGTACCCATTCGTTGAATAGGAAACTAAGCCAAAAACAGTGTCAACTGAAGACACAAACAACATTGATTGGCAACAATCTTAAAAAGGTAATGAGCACCAAGATGGCTTTTTAAAGATACAATCATTCCAAATGATAAAAATGGTAAATGGACTGGACTTACTTAGCCCCATTGTAGTCTTGGACCACTCCAGTTTTTTTACACTAAGTAAGCATTGACGCTAAATGCAATGCAAGGCCACAGATCAGCTAATTATTTACACATTCATACATTACAAAACTATGTCTTTGGAAGCTATTTTGGGTTCAGTGTCTCTCCTAAAGAAACTTCTACATGTATATAGGAGACGGCAGGGATCAATCTTCCAATCTTTAAATTGAAAAGCAACCTGCACAATCGTGAGCCAAGATCAATCTGCTTAAAGATTGTCTTACTCGAGCCACAGTGTCCCCAAGTAAGATGGAACTGAGGCTTCATGACAAGACTCAACAGGATCCATCTGCTGCACATTCCGTCTGTGTCATGCACTCGGGAGATGATCTCATCCTAACAAGTTAATGCTGCGGTCCATCTCCGGTGCGTACCAGAAGCACCACTCCACTCTGTTCCAAATACGCTCCAATTCTATTTACACGTCAAGCAGCAGAGCAGATTGACCCGAACAGGAAGTCAGACATGGGAACGCATAGAATCCACTCAATTTAAAAATAAAACACAACAGACTCCTTATCATACTGTTAATCCCATCACTCTAATAATATTACATCAAAACTGGCAAGAAACGAACAGCAAATAAACCTCGGAAAGACAAGTAACATGTTGTTTGCATGTAGTTCTCTTTATTCCCACGTTGGGAACCCAAGTCCAGCAGCTCATGGCTGTGCTCAGCTAGGTTACGCTTCAGAAACAGATCCAGTTAGTTAGGGCAAGCGCCATTCGATGGAGCAAAACCTTGGCTATGGCCTCGCCACCACATAATCTATGACCGCACGCATAGTGCACCGAAGCAAGCCTCTGCAGAGTTTGATCAACAAGATAACGTCAGCGACACAGTCATTGTCAAAATGTCCAGCTTTTGCTGAAAATGCATTCTTGTTTAGATATTTCGCCTATATTTTAGAATCAGGTCATGTTAGATTGTTGTTAATTTCAACAAAACAATGAAAACGTACCAGGAAACTTTATTTTGAGTCTAGGTTGTTTTTTTATCTTCCGTCGCCATCACTTGGTTTCCAATAGTTCCAGGGACGAGATGGACATAAGAAGAGGAAAGTAAGTCAGACTTCCCCAAGTTTTTCCTTTAGTGGCCAAACAGCCAGCTTTCTGATAACAATGTTAGCACTCGTAGATATAGGCTATAGCAGTGGTTCCCAACCTTTTCCAACTCAGGGCCCACTTTTAAGTCTCAAAAATGTTTGCGGCCCACCTCCGACCCCATAAATACGGAGGCCATATAATGCGTTGTCTGTCTATGCATGTATAATGTTTTTAAATGCACAAAAACTGTGCTGATAAGTTTAGTCTGTTTAAAAACGTCTTTGTTGGGGGCCTGGAGGTCTCCCCCAGAACATTTTTAACATCAGAAATGTCTTTCCTACATTCTGATAATTTTTTTAGGCTTTTCTGCTCCACTTTAAATTAATAATTTAGTATTGTGTCCTCTTTTGTGTCTTTAAATCTATTTTAGTGTTCAGGTTCATTTTCACACAGTTAGCCTATCATTCATTTAAAAACATAAGGACTTCAAACATAATACAGAATATGTTAATTCTGGGACACATGGTCAAAGTAAGTTTTACTGTTAGAAGAGTTTTATTCATAGAGGGGGCGGGACATCGTTGATTGACAGACAGTCACCATGGTTACTCACTCACCTGCATGCTGCACACTGAACGAGAGAAAGAGCTGCTGACTGACATCACTTATAAGTTATAGCAGTATGCATGGAAATCAATGCATAGAAATAAATGATTGTACTAATTCAAAAAAATTTTTAAACCAACGAGGTCCGGACCTTGTTGATATCAACGCCTCCCTCCGTTTCCTAACATCGTTTAATTCTCGTTTCAGATATCACAACAGGTGAGCTTCAGGTGGAGAGGCTTGATAGTAACTTGTAAAAACCGAGAGAGAGCAGAAAAACATCAGAAGCATCAGTTTAAACATAAGGGGTCCGCGGCCTACTTGATCGCGATCAACTGGTTGGGCACCCGTGATGTAGTTGTTTGGGACGACGCATCGACGCAAATTATTCATGTCGACGAATTTATGTCATCGATGACGTCGACTACGTCGACGCGTCGTCCCAGCTCTATTTTCAACCACAGAAAATTACTATTTGATATATTTTTTCCTTAGTCCTGTGCTGTGAGGCGTCCGTCCCCACCCACCCTGTCTGGGGCATATCGCAGCCATTTCTGTGCTGCCTGGGCAAAGGCAAACTCTGTTACTGCCCCTGCCCCCATTTGTTGAGTCAGAGCATCTAAACAGAAACACAGGTGAAAAAAATAAAGGTTACAGTTAAAGTTTTGATATACCTTCCATTTTTAATAGCCTCAAAGGCAGGTTCTTTCTCAACATTGGTGCACTTGAACATACATTTATTATATCCCTCTATTTTTTTATCAAAAGTCAAAGTCAAAGTCATTTTTATTGTCAATTTTTCAACATGTGCTGGACATATAGAAGAATCGAAAAAACGTTTCTCTCCGCTCCACGGTGTAAGTTTACTTTAAAAAAAAGATTTAAAAAATATATACAAAAACTAGAGGATAAAAATACAATTACAGATATACAAACTATAAAAATTATATACATGATAATGTGCAAGGATGTGCGTGAAGAAAAACAACAGCAGCAGCAGCAACAACAAATGTGCATGGACTTAGATTTGACATAAATAAATATAAGGCACTAACTTAGCAGAAAAAAGAAAGTCCATTTTTAGTTTTTTAAAGTGACTGATGCTTCTGTGTTGTTGATGAGGGACAGACTTTTAAAGTGGCATTTGTGTAAAAGTGTCCGGTGCTTTGGTTTCCAGTTGGGGGGGGGGGGGGGAAGACAGAGAGAAGACAGAAGACAGAGAGAGTACCAGAGAGAGAGGGCTGCTCCATGATGGGTGGTGAGGTTCAGTGTCCAGAGCTGAGGGGGCCAGGGGGAGGAAGAGAGGGGGTAGAGGGGAGAGTGTTCAGAGTGTTCAGCTTCCTGACGGCTTGGTGGATGAAACTGTTCATTAATCTGGTGGAGCTGGCTCGGAGGCTCCGGTACCGTCTCCCAGATGGCAGGAGGCTGAAGAGTCTGTGTGATGGATGGTTGGGGTCACACACAATGCTGGATGCTTTGCGGGTGAGGCGGGTGTTGTAGATGTCCATGAGGGAGGGGAGTGAGATGCCAATGATCTTTCCTGCTGTGTTCACTATGCGTTGCAGGGTCTTGCGGTTGTGGGCGGTGCAGTTCCTGTACCACATAGTGATGCAGCTGGTCAGGACACTCTCGATGGTGCCCCTGTAGAAGGAGCACATGATGGGTGGGGGGGGCTCTCGCCTTCTTTAGTTTGCGGAGGAAGTAGAGTCGCTGCTGTCCTTTCTTGGCCAGTGATGTAGTGTTTTTTGACCAGGAGAGGTCCTCACTGATGTGCACCCCCAGAAATTTAGTGCTGCTCACTCTCTCCACAGCAGAGCCGTTGATGGTGAGCGGTGGGTGCTGCATGTGGCCTCTCCGGAAGTCGACAACAATCTCCTTGGTCTTGCCCACGTTTAGTAGGAGATTGTTGTCTCTGCACCATGTGGTCAAGTGGCTGACCTCCTTCCTGTAGTTTGTATCATCGTTGTTAGAAATGAGACCCACTACAGTTGTATCATCCGCAAACTTCACAATGTGATTGGTGCTGAAGGTTGTTGTGCAGTCATGGGTCAGCAGGGTGAAGAGCAGGGGACTGAGCACACATCCTTGGGGGGCCCCTGTGCTTAGTGTGATGGTGCTCGAGATGTTGTTGCCGACCCGTACTGCTTGTGGCCTCTCGCTGAGGAAGTCCAGCAACCAATTACAGAGGGGTGTGTTGAGGACCAGTCGGTCCAGTTTCCCGATCAGCTGTTGTGGTATGATGGTATTGAATGCTGAGCTAAAATCTATGAACAGCATTCTGACATAAGAGTTCTTGGTGTCTAGGTGGGTGAGAGCCGGGTGGAGAGCAGAACAGATTGCATCCTCAGTGGATCGGTTGGCTCGGTATGCAAACTGGAACGGGTCTAGGTTTGAGGGAAGGATGGACTTAATGTGTGACATGACTAGCCTTTCAAAGCATTTCATGAGGATGGGGGTTAATGCGACAGGGCGATAGTCATTGAAGCAGGATGGAGAGGACTTCTTTGGCACGGGTATGATGGTGGTGGATTTGAAACACGCAGGAACAACAGCCTGTTCGAGAGAGGTGTTGAAGATGTCAGTGAAGACATCTTTGAGCTCTTCTGCACAGTCCTTCAGCACACGACCAGGAATGTTGTCTGGGCCTGCAGCCTTGCGGGTGTTGATGGTGGAGAGTGTTTTCTTCATGCTGGCTGCAGACAGGCGCAAAGCCTGGTCGTGAGGAGAGGGGTGGTTCTTTTGTGGCAGTGTGTTGTTTTTAGTTTCAAAACGGGCAAAGAAGCTGTTGAGGTTGTTGAGCAGAGGGACGTCGTTGTCACAGGTCTGTGGCGAAGTTTTGTAGTCCGTAATGGTCCGGATGCCCTGCCACAGACTCCGTGTGTCTCTGGTGTCTTTGAAGTGGCCGGTTATCTTTTTAGTGTACATTTGCTTGGCTTTCCTGATGCCACGGGACAGGTTGGCCCTTGCTGTTCTCAGACCTGTTTCATCCCCGGCTCTGAAGGCAGCATTTCTTACCCTCAGTAGTCCGTGGACCTCTCCTGTCAGCCATGGCTTCCGGTTAGCCCTGATGGTGATGGTTCTGGTGAGGGTTATATCCTCAATGCATTTCCTGATGTAAGAAGTAACAGTGTCTGTGTACTCCTCAATGTCTGTCTGATTGTTGTATGTGGCTGCCTGCTTAAACATCTCCCAGTCTGTGGTGTCAAAGCAGTCCTTGAGTGCAGAGGAGGCCCCCTCTGGCCACACACATATCTGCTTCTGAACCGGTTTAGTGAGTTTCACTTTCGGCCTGTATGCTGGTTTTAGCATAACAGTGATGTGGTCAGAGAGACCGATGTGGGGGAGGGGGGAAGCCTTGTATGCTCCTTTGTGTGTGGTGTAAACCAGGTCCAGGGTGTTGTTACCTCTTGTAGGAAAGTCAACATGCTGGTGTACTTTTGGAAGTACAGTCTTGAGATCTGCGTGATTAAAATCACCAGCCAGGATGATAAATCCTTCTGGGTGTGCTGTCTGCTCCTCACTGATGGTCTGATACAGTTCACAAAGTGCATCGTTTCTGTCTGTGTTGTTGGAGGTGGGGGGTATATATACAGCGACCAACAGAATGGCTGTAAATTCCCTCGGTAGATAGAAAGGTCGGCATTTTATGATCATGCACTCCACCTGTCTGTCATGTTAAATGGCCCCACCTCTGCGTGGAATATTTACAACTTCAATGCCCATATAATCAATTAAGTCGCTCAGAGTGTGATTATAACTATTAAAATGTACGGCCACTGATGATTTATAATCATGATTACATAAAACAGATTTGTGTTCACATATTTGCATCTTTAATTCTCGTTTTGTTTTACCCTCGTGAAATAAATTGCATGGACATTTTAAATCATTTCAGACAAACGTATTACTTCAGTAACCTATCTAAAAACATGTTAGAATGCAGCAGAATGCGAGAAATTGCATCTTTTTCATTCAAAATCATTCAAGAAGTTTTTAGTATACAGCTAGAGACTACGGTGAACTGTAGGATAACTAATTAATAACTTAATTAACCTTCAAGATCACTAAGATCTTCTGACACCAATCTGTTAGTGATTCCCAGAGTAAATACAAATCATGGGAAAGCATCATTTAGTTACTATGCAACAAACAGCTGGAATAAACTTCCTGAAGATTTAAGACTTGCCCCAACTCTGACCACTTTTAAAACCAGACTGAAAACTTTTATGTTCACCTTAGCCTTCTGCTAAATTTTACCTACATTGCACTTTTAACTTCTGCCTTTAACCAAACAATTTTAATAAGATTTTAATCTGTTTTTTAATTGTCTTTTAATTCTTGCATTTTATTTCACTTTATTGTATGACATGTTATGATGTGAAGCACTTTGAGTCTGCCTTGTGTATGAAAAGCGCTATACAAATAAACTTGCCTTGCCTTGCCTTGCCTTAATCCATTAACAAACACTTTCACTTCAGAGTAGTTGATCAGTTAATTCAATTAATAATAAACTTAAGTTAACGTCTTGGATTATAACTCTGACAGGACACACAATTATCATTGGTCACAATGCACCTGAAACAGGCAGATGTCTTGTTAGCTGATTTTTAAAGAGAAACTTGTGACCAGGTTGAGAAGTAGTGTTTCACTGGTCTCTCTGGTTAAAAGTGTCAAGTGTGTGTTTACTTCTTTTCAAACCCCTGATGGGTTTCAATTTCAGCCATTCGCAGATCTAGCAATAAAGTGAAGAATGTTGAATTTGGCAGATGAAGGACAGCTCACTTTTGAAACATAACACCAACAGTTATTGGAGTTTTTATAAAGTCTTTTTTTCATTAAATGCTGGGCCCTATACTGTAACCAAAAACACATGGAGTCTTTTAGAGTATTTGTAGCATTGTAATGAAGGGACCAGGGCAGTTCAATTAATTATTTAAAGTATATTAGCAAGTTGGAAATAACATAATTTCACAAGGTAAAACAATAGTATGTTCTTCTTTAGCACAAACTCATTTGATAACACAACATAGCTGATAAGATTTGATTTGTTTATTCCTAACTTGTAACATAACACAAAAGTGAACATAAAAAAACAGACAGAAAATAAATAATAATTACAAACAGTGGAAAGTATCATTCAGAAAAAGAAATAAAACATTTGGACACTATGCTATTTTAAGTTACATGTCCGCAAAGGAGTGGGAAGAAGTAAAGACTTATTGAATCCCACCCCCTCTCCATCTATTCAGCTAGCTTGTATTATATTTGTAAATTATGACTTTGATATGAACATTTATTTTTATAGTTTATATATGTATCTTTTCAATGTCAAGTTCTAAATAAATATATAAATGACCTACAGATTCTAAATAATACAATAACAAAAACAACATGTAAACATGAATCCCTGCAGACACCTTGTGGAATTCAAACCCCTTCTTCCTCCCTGTACCTTGTGAAGATTTTTTTCTTATACATATTTTTAAGTTTCATGTTTGTATTTTGTTTGAGTTCTAAATGTAAGTTGTTCCAGAGTTTGACCCCACAGGTAGAAACACAAAATTGTTTCTTAGTAGTTCGTACACTTAGAGTTCTGAAATGAAATAAACCCCTTAAACTGTAATTTCCTTCCCGATTCCTGAACCATTTTTGGATGTTTCCCGGAAGTAGATTATTTTTTGCTTTGAACATTATTTGTGCCGTTTGAAACTCAATGATATCTGTAAAGTAATTTTGATTTAAGAAATAGTGGATTAGTATGTTCTTGATATGCAACCTTATGAATTGTCCTTGTAGCTTTCTTTTGCAAGATTAATAGCGGATACTGTGAACTTTTGTATGTGTTACCCCAAACCTCTGCACAATAATTTAAATAAATATGGACGGATCAGTGAAGAGTATAGGATGTGTTGTGAGTGATAATCCAGAACCTGCTTTGCTTCGTTTCAAACTGAAATGCTTCTTGATAGTTTAGATTGTACATGTTTTATTTGTGATTTCCAAGTTAATTTGTCATCTATAATAATCCTAAAAAATGTATGTTCATGTACTCGTTAAAGGACTGTGGATGTGTTGTTTTGAAGGAGGGCTTGAAATATCCTCTTTTCCATCTCATTTCATCCCTGCTATGCTTCTCAACGCTTTCAGATCTTCTTTAATGCTGCAAAAAGGTCAAAACACAAACTTTCATCAGATTTGCCAATAAAAGTCTAGCTGGACCACAATAGACTGCATCTTTATTGGCAGCTCTGTGCAGCACTAATGTGATTTGGGCACAGGACAGCCTTTTTCTAATGCACCTCTTCAGACTGAGGACTTGTTCTATACTCTTAATCCAATTTCCAGGGAATAATCCATGTGACTGTGCACTAAATCCTTCTGTAGTTTTCGGAATCACTTTATCGATAGAATCCCAACACAAGGAGAGCGGTGAAGGTGCTCCTGTGGAAGTGTTAGCTGTAACATACTTTGAGGTTTTCCCCTGAAGTGTTGTTCCTTGCAACTGCAGAAAAGGAAAACTATATGCTTACAAAGTTATTGTGAAATCAGATCAGCTGTTACCGTCAGTATCTGATGGGGCCCAAGGAGATCCATCTACATGTGCATTACCCTCTCCACATCTGGGTATACAGTACAGACATCATCCCTGATATGTTGACAACTGGTGTTTGGTTACAGAGAATGAAAGACGTCAGTGTCTCTTTGGTTTATAAAATGTTCCATTGTTTTACTTGGAAATGTGAAGAAAACTCAGTGAGGGATGATCTTTTCCACCATGATGTCCAACTGTGACAACAACAATGTTTAATACTTGAGGTTTAATAAAAACATTTGCTGGTTGCATGCAACTGTTTTTCCATTTTGATTGATGTGATACCCAGGAATGCATTTTCCCTCCCTCATTTCCTAATGTGATTATTTCAACAATTTAAACAGTATATTTAACATATACTGCTACTGGTCAGTTCTGCATGATGTCTTATATATTCCACAGTTTAAGGTGCAAGACAAATCAAGTCTGTGAAGGCTTGGCATTTTATAACACCATGGCTAACTTGGATACTTTGCAACCACAGAACAGCTATGGGCATGGCAATAAAGGCTAGCATTCCTCACAGGCAGGAAACTCCTCTCCTCCCACGGGCAAACTATGATGCATTTCCTGTTTGTTTCTTGGGCCACCCCTACAACTGTGAATACCACAAAGGGCCTGGACTAGGTCCAAATAGTCTTCACAAGAAGCAGAGAACTGTAAAGCCCTTGTGATTATTTCATCCACAAGTCTGTTTAACCACAGTAGCAAAGGTTTCAATACAAGGTAGCGTCTGCTTTTTGTCTCAGACAAACATGAATCCATTAAATAATAAATTGACCATAGCTTCCAAGAACTCCCGGTAAACATATCTGACCTCATACAAAAAGCATGCGTACCATTTAGTCAAAGATGTTACCCTTAAAGGAATAAACTGTATAAAGCATTTGTTTAAGAATTCTCTGTTCCCCTCTTACTATGTGATATTTACAGTATGTGTAAAGGACATTTTTTATCTGAGTCACACTTGAAAAGCCTTTATTTAAAGTAAGGTCTGAAATAATTTTAAGATTTAGAAACCGGTTTTTGTATCATCATCCATTGTACCCTGAAAGACACCAGTATCATGACTGAAACTGCCTGTATGCATAGCAGCTACACTCATTCTTACATCCACGTCCACATGTACACAGCACCAGCACATATTCTGTGTCCACACGCGCAATCTTCCATCGCAGACCTCAAACATCTGATATGAATCCCTCTGGGACAGTTAACATGAGGTCCATGTTTTAAAAATAGAAACAGAGATGGTCTTCAAAAGAACAGGGTCTGGATTGTCACTTATACTGTTGTAAATGTTGGAATATGAGTCAGCACATATAGATGAACAGTTCTGTTAAGTCATTGTCGCACTCTAGATAGGTTTCTTAATTTAACAAAGTTTTGTGAGTTTTTCAGCATGTCCTAGACTTACATATTGTCCAACATTCATTTTGTTAATGATTTTAAGCTTCCCTTCTTTTTTCTATTACTTTCTCTCATTGTTCAGATTCTTTCATCTATTACATCATTTCAAAATAGACTTAAAGTGATTAATTCTGATGATGGCCAGTAAATATTCATAAATCTTCCTCACAATTGAGCAATTAATTTGACAATCTACAGTAGGTCTTCCCAGAGAAAATAAGACCTCTGGATGTTCTGATCTGCACTTGTAATCATGATTTATATCTGTATGTATCTGACCAGAATGTATACAAATGACTCCAAGGACATTTGTGCTAATTCAATCATTGGAAACTTGAAACAAAGACAAGCACATATAATTGAGATTCAATTACGTGTACAAAGCAGCCCACGCGGGGGGGCTCTATCCACTGTTTCAGACCTTATCAACTGTCCATCTCTAAGATAAAAGTCATAAAAAGCCCCAAAATAAACCTTTAAAAAAAGGGCATCTCATCTTCTAAAAGCCTCTCGTTGAGAGGTGTTGCATATTACAATTGTTTTTACAAACATTTTGAGCAGTGCTTCTGGGATTTGTGCATGGTTAAATGTTACTGTATGTCCACGATAATTAAATAAACAAATAAATAATACACCAAATTTTAGTGTGACGAACACACTAAGACCTACAAAGATTGAAACAATGCATAAAACAAAGCTGTGCAGTTACTGGATTGCTTATATTTGGGGAAATTCTAAAGCTTCACCAGGACACGTCCATGGAGTCTACTGTGTCTCGTGTATCATGGTGAACATTTATGGTGAATATTAACACATTGAGGGCTTTTTAAGACTTCCATCTTACATTTACGTTACATTACTACAGTGGTTGTGTATTGGATTGCTGCTCTTACTCGATGGGAATTGTTTTCATCAATAACACCATTATGATAAAGACAAAGAGAGAGAGAGAGTGAGAAAGAGAGAAAGGGAGAGCGACAGTGTGTGTCTATAGTATTTAGCTTAATCCATCACTGTCCTCCTCTGTCGCTTAGCCGACAGTCAAGAGACGGGCTAACTGGCTAGGATCGTGAAGCCATATGTATTTTCTCCACAGCCCGCTGCCAAACGTACATGGTGTTACAAGCAGGTGACTGGGATGATCTGTGGACATAGGATAGACACTATTCCCCTAGTTGAAAGTTGTTGTACTACTAGAACGACTTTGAAGATACTATTTTAGGTGGAAAATTACATATTGTTGCTTTGACCTGTTTTTTATTGCCTCTATTAGCAGAACCATAGAAGAGTTGCTTTCTTCTTTATGAAAAACTTTATTGGAAGACTTTTGTCAATAGATTACTTCAAGTAGTGGCAAACTGTTACGCAATGTGTCAATAAGCAACATAATTGGCATTAAACTTTGTTCTTATATGGAGAGCTGGTGGGAAAAGAGGAAAGTGACTGAAATAGATAAGCATTAGATGGATGAAATAATGTAAAAATCACTCAATGCATGCTTGCTGCTTGATTTTGTTTTGCACTTTCCATCCATCCACATGAACAGTGTGGATTGATGGAACATGGAAGTGAAGTGGTATTTTTGTGATAAGAAGCCCTAAGGAAGGAATGTTAGCTTTGGAGATTAGAGGTTTCATTTACAGCACACTAATATGTTTTTTCAGTGGCCAAAAATAATTGACAGTGCTTTTATAACAGAGAGGGATGGATAAATTTAGTAAATTAAAAAGTGGTCTCAGCAAACCAGACAGACCACAGTTAGAAATACTATCAAAGGGAAAGGTTCACCAAAGATTTTCTGTCCCTGCAGTAATTGAAACCATTTAAATATCTATGTATAATGGACCATGTGCAGTACATTCAGTATACATATACTACCTACCTGTTACTCTACAAAGTGATTAAAGGAAATCAACATTTACTTATGATTTTTGCAGCCAAACTTAGAAGTAAAAGCATCATAGCTGCTATGATTTAATTGAAAAAGTTCATGGGGAGCATACCAGCAACTTGAGAATCCTCATGTTTATAATTTTTAGCCAATGCTTTTGTTTACAATTATGCAATACTGAAAAGAACAGCGGTCAGATGACGTGCTATCTACATAGACAAAGCAGAGCAGGATAGGGAAAACACAAACCCCGTCCTGTGGTGAGTGAGGAGAGAATGTTTTTTTATACTTAAGCCCGATTAATGTCTTGACGTCTTCAGATGACTGGTCTTTGGCTCCCTCCCAGTTTTATTATTGTGTCTCCAAAACTAGCATTTTCTGGTTTTACCTTCCTCCTCTTTCTGAATCTATTTTACTCCCTTAATTGTAATCCAGTTTGAGCTGGTTCTTTGTCTGCTATCTGTCACAGAAGGAGTATCGTCTTGATGTTATCATGTCCATCAAGAGTGGATTTCCTGAGAGGATGGAGTGAGTGCGTGTGTGTGTGCGCGTGTGAGAAAATTCTATGTCATACTATCATGTCAGATGTGTGTTGCTCCAAAGAAGATACAAAGCTGTATTAGCAGATTTGAAAAAGGTACTGCTTACATGATGCTTTTCTACAAATGCTGTTGTATTAGTGGAATTGAATAGTGAAAGAAAAAGTTCATAGAAGACAAAGTAAAAATCGCTTACACATAAAATAAGTAGATTCACTACATATAAGACTGTATTTGACATTAGCTGTCTTTTACTGATTCGATTAATCATGCTTTGTTTTTCACATCACATTAAGTTATCTGGCTTCAACACCACATCTCTGTGATAAGACACTGCTTGTTCACTTAATGAGAAGAGATGTAGCTAAGTAATCTAGGCTGTGTTCTTATCACGCCAATTTATAGTCTCATCCAGGGCATCTGGTGTAGGACCAGCAGTACAAAGACACAATAGAAAGATTTAGTGTCAGGCATTGGGAGTTAATAATCATTTGTAGGATATAAAGCAAATCTTTCATAAGATGGTTCAGGAAAAAATAGGAGGTGAGATTTGTCAGTTATTGATTGCATCCAAAATACATCAGCGGAAGACTATCTCAAATAACTAATTATCTGAAGATTGAGGCATCCCTTTTTGAAGTCTGATGTATAAATAGTAATTGTAGAACTTTTTTTTTTACAAATATGGGTTGTGTAACTAAAAAATCCCAATCACAAAATGCGACTGAATGATTGCATAGAGTTGCAATACACATATCTACAATTTTACATTTCATTTAGCAAACTCTTCTGTCTAAAGCGACATTCATTAGGAGCAAACAAGAATCTAGAGAGGAGGAAACATCAGTAAGTGCTTATGGACAGCTTTAAGTCCAATCTGTCAAGGTGCTGCCAGGCAGTGCACGTTGTTATCATTTTCAACAACATCAACAGCTTCTCATGAGAAGTCAGCATAAACAACATCCTAAATATAATCATAATCAAAATAATTATCATCATCATCATCATCAGTCCCATCAATACTACAGTTTACTACATGCAACACACAGAAAAACCACTTGCCCACATTGGCTCTACAGCAGTTCAATCTTAAACCCTTCAACAATCATCATCTATCACTGTCTGATAGACAATATATGCCTCTGGGAACGGATGTTAATTTCTCCGCAATTCTGGTGAAGCCAGCAATTAGAGTTGAACAACTTCCAGGCAGGACTTCCTTTTCCGTGCAGAGTTTTCGTCTGCAAAGTAAACGCCAAACGACAGTTCTTGGTCCTGTACCGGAGTAGCATCCATTCATCTGTTGAGTCTTAGTTCAGTTCAACAGTAGAATATTAGGTATACAGCGGCCTGACTCCAACTCCCTTCTGTGGTATGAGCCAGAAAAAGAAACTGATTTTGCCATGATTTATTTGCAATTAACGGGGAATTAAGTTTCACGAAAATAAAAACAAAACATCATGATGAAGATTTGTAAAAAGTTAATGTGCAAATTTTGTCAGGTACTACTTTATGCTTGTTTGTTGAATGGAGAGACGATCGATTTCTGAGGTATTTCAGGTAGTCTGAAATGTAAATGACTGCTCCTTTACACTTTCGGGAACCTCTCAGAGTCGGCTCACATCTGTGTTTTTTTGTATACGGATATGACGTCACGATGATCGATCCCGGGGGAACTAATCGATTTTTTTAATCGTCCAATAAAAAAAATTGCGATATTTTAATGAATCGGTTTTTTATACCACCTCTACTAAACGGAAACCAGAACCCTTTCCATGCTGACAATCCGAATCCCTGTGTACAGATTCTATATTTCTATGTAGAATCTGTAACTAGGCTACTAGTTCAAAGGATGCACAAAGTGATCACATACAGTAGGATACAAATCAACATCAGGATGTTCCAGCTGTTGCCATCAGGCAAGCACCTTCATAGTCAACACAGAGAAACTGAGAGAAAAGACATTGACAGATTACTAGTTGAAAGGGATACTCAGGCCTTTGTTACCCCTAGCATGATGTGTCACGCAAAGATGTGCAATAGTGGTAAAGTCTTTGCGCCCCTGATCTGCCATCGAAGGTAGTAACAGAGGCATAATAGGGTGAAGACTGTGGTGATGTGTAACGTCCTGTGTGAAGGGCTTATGTGGAGCTCACCCTGTCCTGTTCTACTTGTACTTCCGCAATGCGTTATGCAATGTGAATTCACACACTGAGACACCAATAATACATCAGTACAGATGCAATGTAAGAACAAAGGTGTAATAAGGGCCGAGCGTCATTACAGCGCTGTTGCAGAACCACGATCTGTACAGGGTGAGATTTGTTCTCCTTTTGTCCATTCGACTTGTGATCACCTATCTCACAAGGGACCAGCCATTGGGCCTACCAGCATCATCAGATGAACACAAATCAGTGGTTCCCACACATAGATGTTACTTGGGCGCCAAAGTATATTTATGGCCGCCCAAGTATATTTCCGACATGTTTTTATTTAATTTTTCATTTATTCATTAAATTGCTGCATGCACAAGAGAGCGGGAGCAAGAGAGAGCGTGCGAGAGAGTGCAGGCGTGCGTGAGGACCTGACGGCTCCATGCAACATAACAAACCTCCTGTTTAAAAAAAAATTCCCTCTCGACTCCTGCGGAGAGATAAGACACAGCAAAACCAAGAGAGCAGAATCACATCAGCTTCAGAGGGAGAGAGGTCGAGAGAAGGTCCACTGTCCGTACATCCCTCTTGTAAGTGCACAGATTGAGGTGCCTTTCTCCTATCAAAACTGAAGCATCTCATGGCTTTGTTTTAATAATGTTAATGTACAGCTGCTTGCTGCACACATTTATCAAACCAAACAGAAACATTCAAATAAAACAAGAAACCGACAGAAAACCCAACTACTTGGCTTTAAAGTATCAACTGTTTGTGAAAAATGGAACTACAAAGACCTTGAATGACAATTGCTTTGGGCTATGTATATCAAGTAGACTTGAGTTGACGTGAAGACTTTTTTAGGAAAACATGTGCATGTATCGAACAAATGACAATCTCTTCTTGATGAGAAATTAGACTCCATACACTAGGCTTTGATAAGTAACTACAATAATAACCATGTTACATCTTAGAAGAAAGAAGTAAATACAAAGGAACAAGTCATAGACAGACCTCTGCACAGGCTACAGGTTCAGGTCACAATTCTTACAGTAAAAATGAATGATTTGCTAAGTAACTAATGTGAAATCCTATGGTTGCTTGGAGCCTAGGAGTGTCAGAAAGACACAACACACAGCCCTAACAAAAATATCACTTTCAGGCAAAATTGCATTTTTCTAGTATTTAGGCTATGACCTCAACAAAGGACCCTTATTTGGCACAGTTGTCTTGGTATGGATATCAAAGGTAACACAGAGCTTAGAGCTTTAAAAACATGCTTAGCCTAAATGTTTGAGTAGCAACTGATTCACAATGAGTCAGCATGCAAAATATAACCGTACAGAAACCAAAAACTGAAGCAGCTAAAAGGAATTTAGCCCAAATCAATTTCATCAATTAGCCTACTGCTGTTCGATTTCAGACAGTGACATGTCGAAATTTCAATGGAAAGGTCCAATTTAATTTCCGAAGGCAAACACATTGCCCATTTTGTCACATGATAAAAAAAAATGGGTAGAAAAGTAGTGTCCCACTTACCATCAGAAAACAGTAGTCCATGGTGGCCAAACATCAATAACCAATTCTTATAGATCCCCAGCAGACTTGGTTCTCCAAACACAGGATCAAATGTATATTTTGGCTAACTCTCTGTCCACAGGCTCAGTGATATCCTTTAAATTCACTGGGAAGCAGGTCCACTTTTAGACGGGCCTATTTCTTCTCTGTCAATCATTTTGTACAGTTCCAGAAATGCACCGTCAATCTCTGCTAGCTTAGTGCAGCTTTTCTAATCCTGTTGCTAATATTTTTGGCAATAGGCTTTCTGAAAAGTTGACTAACTCTCCTTGTTCTTTAGCCTTTCTTTTAAGGCAGTCTAGTTATAACTTTGTAGTTTTCCTCCGCTTCTTCTTCTTCTTCTTTTTACTCTTCCTCTTACCTCAGTAGGCTACCGGCCATTTAAAAATTCGCGGTAGCATGACGTCACTAATCAAGGTAAACAAGGTGCACCTGCTTTGTCGTCCAATCTCCCCCCCCCCCCCCCCCCGGCCGTCGGCATCGTTTCCGGTCACGATGCTGTAGCTCTTTTTCACCAAGTTAATTTTCCAGTCAAGACACCAGTTCGAGATTGTAGGACTGGATAAGATTTTTTCACAACAAAATATGGAAATTATGGGCTGATGAAATAATTAAATTAAAACCGCAATTACAATAATAAAAGGATAAACCATGGCTGAACTATACAATAATTTAACTTTTTTGGACTTTCTTTTCAAAAATATTGCTAAAATAAAAAAAAATAAAAAAGATTGAAACCGTCAAGAAGAATATTTTTGTGGACATTTAACAACCCATTGCTTTATTGTAATCCCCAACCCAAGATGAGCAACTAGTGTAATTATAATGTAATATATTTTATAAGGAGTATTTTTCTCTGCCTGTTCAGGGAAGTATGGCCGTCCTCTAAAATCTGCTTGTTGCTAGTTTGAAGACCTATTTATTTTTTCTCTTCCCATAGGCCTACTCAGCCTGAGCCCCCCCTCTGCTTTATGCCTTATGAAACATCATGTGCTTGACATCTATAACTGCCCCTTTTCAAGATGAAGGAACGCAACAATCTGTATTTTCTGTTTATTGCATAAGTTATTATTTTACACAGTGTATTGACACGGACTAAAACCAACCAAACTTATTGCCAGTTAAGCCACAAGGCTCCCTTGACAACAATGTGATACCATAGCCATTGGCCAACCTCTCAGTCAGCAGAGTGGCCAGGCATTCATTGTCTACAGGGGCAGATCTCCAGTGGTAGAAACAAAGTGGAATGGCCGGCGGGCCATGTCAAGCTAATGATGGCAGTCACAGGTAATTGGATCGACTTAAGTCCCCTAAAGCATCGTATTAGAAAATCCTAATCAATGTCACTGGTAGAAAGACAAGGGGTGCTTAGCTTTCACAAGCAATTAGATTTAGCCCCATAGCTAAGTACCATTCATTCAAAATGCAAAGAAATCCCTTTTTTTCAGACAATAGGCTCAAAAGTTCCTCTTTATCTCAAGTTCTTTAAAGAACGTAGAGGCTGACTGATGGAAAAGAAGAACAAAAGCTAAGAACTTCTATCCCAGTTTCTCACAGTCTTTAAAAATAGCATTACTGATCAAAGTATCATGTCAAAAAGATGAAATGAGTTTACAATTGTAAGTAGAGGACATACCTCAGTACAATGATCTGGACTTCACTTCAACTTAAGTTTACCCTGTTCTAAAACTTGGAAAGAACCTCTACCACTAACACACAACGCTACATTTTTTATACTGATACTTTTTTTCACATCACTTTCGTTCCTGAACACATTGTAAAGCAGGCTTGTATTTTCACATCAGCTATCTGTGAATTTTCCAGCTTACACTACAATTTTGTTTTATGTGTGTCAAAGTTTGCAATATAAGGCAATATGTAAATCTTCAATTCTTGCAAGTCCGCTTGTTAAGAGTTACAATTCATTTAATTCAATTTAATTTAAGGAAGGAAAATGTCATACTAATGTCTTACATGTTGTGAAGTATTCTAAGGCTGCCATCTAGTGGAGGGAAACCATAAGTGCAAGTTAGCAAGTATTTTCTGCATCTGGTAGCATTAAGTGAAACTGTTAATGGGGAAACGGGGTATGAGCCATCATCAGGTCTTTTGGGTAAAGGAATCATAATTTGAGTTATTTGAGGGGACATATTGACACATAAGAAAATGTGCATAGAGGACAGTACCAACGGCAGCTTTATATTTGCAATATTAACCTGAATAGTCATAATTATTGGTTCATTTTTGAGTTTAATGGAAAAAATGTTACTCACACACCTACCTGTCAGTTTTAGCATCAGCTTAAATCAAACAGGCTAATTTGTATAGCCTCCAAACAGAATTTATTTTAATGTACTGGAGTGGAAGGCATTATCTCAACTCATTTGGATTTTTTGGCCATTGTGTAAAGAAAATCTGTGACAAATGTGAGCAGCTCTTAAAGTACTTTCTCTTCTTAGTTTTTTGCCCCAGAACCTCCCGTCTCTTACTGGTCTGTGAAAAGCTGACCCTTGAGGGCCTCCTGTTTCCCGGGACATTGCCCCTGTTGCTTACATGTCTTTCCAGAAGACTGAGTAATTGTGGTGAAAGACAAAAAGAAAAGCCCTGCCTGCCTGCTGCTCACCGACCCTCACTCATACACAGCCCAGCATGTGTTTGTCGGTTCAGGAAATGTCCTTATACGGTTTATTGATTCTCATGTGTTTATCTTTAACAAGCTAGTAAGTCAGGCAAAGAAATACTTCTGTTACACCAAAGCCTTTGACTGTCTGGAGAGATGAGAGGAAAGACGATGGCAATACGTTTTGTGAAACACAGCTGTATAAATATATGGGAGATATGAATTACAAAAGAATCTTGATCATAAAACATGTGCCCGTTTGAATCAATCAAAAAAACAACTTGTTTAAATATTTCAATAGGCCAGAAATTAACTTATTCACTGCCCAAGACCATGGCCATAATTTTTAGATTCACATAAAGTATCAAGCATTTGACAGATTCCTCTATTTCACTTTGACAACATCATGGAGAATGATCTTAAAGGAGCAAACATGCCCATACAGATGATCAAGCCTGTGTTAGTTTAAATATTTTATTATATCAATGAGTTTGAGTTTTTCAAGTACATACGTTGTAAGACTATAAGCTCATGAGTCAAAGATAGAAAGTCTTAGCGCTTGCCTTACTAACTTAGAACTTCTGAGTCAAATTTTCATTTACTTTCACTGTGGCCAGAAACATGTCCAAGACCTGAAGCTTGTCTGTAATTATCTAAAGTGAGCAGATCCAAGTCTGCTGAAGTTCTTGTTTTATGTGCACATGTACATAATGTGACTGCCCCTACGTTTCAACCAAGCAAGTGAAAAAAACATTTTTTAAATGTATTTTTCCTGGAATAGCAGAAAGCTGTTACTAGAAGAAAAAAAACTCACAAAAGAAAGTCTACCAAGTTTATACAAAAACCTCTAAAATACTAACAGAGCAGTAGCAAGATTTTCAGCTGCCTTAAACAAGACCTCTAATAACAGCTTTCAGGTCTTTGATCTGCTGTTTTATGGTTTGAGAGGAGCTACTCTTCCTGGAAAGAGGCAGTAAACTTTACTGTCTATGTTTCTACAATTCACTGCTGAGCCTTTTCTCGCAACTCCTGAATACCATATCAGGTCATAAGATTTTGACTTCAAAATATTAGTTAAAATATTGATTGAAGGTTGCCATTGCATTTTGGCAACCTTTCAAATTCTGATGACCATGGGGTCAAAGGTTGAAAGGACATCCACATGTTCAGCTGTTTAAAAAGATGGCAGCAGGCTTGGAAAATGATCTGTTTGCTCTGATTTATGCCAACAAAAAAAACAACCCTTCCCTCTCTTTCCTACTCGCTTCCCCGTCACCAAAGTAGTTTGATTATTTTCCAAACTGCCACGTTGCTGTCTGTGTGTGTTTTGGGAAAGGCCTGCATACACAGATGACTCTCTGTCTGAACCTTGAACAGACGTAGTTCACTCTGTTAGCAGTCATTCTGACACAGAGAAAAGATGGGCTGACCCTACACTCTCTAAACCTCTGATAACTCGGAGATGACAAAGCAAACTCTTCAATCAAAGCTGTGTCCTGCAGGTCACATCTACTGCGTGAATGTATTCCCAAATGCATCCCCCAGACCTCCAAACCCTTTCTGTTCACACACAAAACCCAGGAGGGGCCGGCCTGTGGGCGGGGAGTATGGTAATACCCTCCAGAGGAAGTGAGCGAAGTGTAGTGGAATGTAGTTGCCATTAGTGGGAGTTGAGCTGAGGTTGAGGCTAACAGCTAGCCTGCTATGTTGAGTGTGAGCCGGAGACGCAGAGCAGAGTGATGAAAACATGCCTCACTTCACTGTGGTACCTGTGAAGGATCAAGCTCAGTCCAACTATGACAGTCTGGAGGGCATTAACTGGGTGGATTACAGGGACACTGGACAAGACTACCCTGATCATCATGACACTGTCAGCTCTGATGGTGAGTCACAACTTTTTTAAAACTCTTTATCTTATAGCTTGGACAAAACATGAAAAAAAAGACTAATTTGATCATGTTTTCAATTTGAAAAGTGTGTCCTTAATGTGAAAGTTCATGAGTAGGACCCAGGACAGCATGGGGAAGATTTACTTTGTCCTGAGAGGCTCTGAACAGCTGGTTGTATGGTTACCATGGCAATTCTCCAGCGCCAGAAAGCAGTTTTCCTATAGCAGGCGGGTATGTTTTTGACAGCTCACTTGGAGCAAAGTTGTTGCAACATTTCTCTTAACATTTTAGACTATATTTCCTGGCTTTTGGAGTCCTTTTAAAATAAAATCAGGGAAGAGATGAGTAACAAAGGGGAAACAATAAAGGGGGTGAGAATCGTGGGGTAAAGCACAACGGAGGGTGGGATTGTGTGAGGGGGGGTGGCAGTACGACCACAACAAGAAAAGGCCTCAAGTGCTTCCTAGCACAAAAGATGGAGCTCTCTTTGTGCCAGGGAGGGATTTCCTTTCAGAGATATTGGCTGCTCCACAACACAGGAGCAGATTTGTCCCTCCTAGCCTCTCTGCCTCAGCTTGTCTTTCACTGTCACTCAGTTGTTTCTCCACTGTATCAGGATGGTGAGGGGGGTGGTGTAGTCCTCAAACGAAGAGAATGGGAGAAGAGGTGCTTGTGGGATTATGAGAGAACAGGGTTGTTGTGTGTGGGCTTAGGGAGTGAACCAGATGGGGGAACAGAGTTGTTTAATAAAAGACACACATGGGTGTGGTCTTCAAATGAAGCACCCACCCAGAATGCCAGGCTGGGCACCAAAACCATACTGACAGGCCATTCGCTTATATCACATTACAACCTAGCAGTGACAATCTTTCTTCTTAAAACTGGATAAAATTAGAAAATAACGTGATGGTCACATAGCTTTTAGTGAGTATAAGTAGGGAATGCATACATATCAATTTACTAGAAATTAGTGCTGTGCCACCATGCATGAAGTAATTTTTCTTTTAAAGAGCCACAGAGATAAGGTGATATGATATTTCAACCGCAGCAAGCAGGAATCTGAGAACATGTTGACCTAGCTGTCTGCTTGTATATTTGTGGAATGCATGGACGTTCGCCTGTAGAGACAAATGCCATTCTTGAACATCAGAAATGTATAAAAATATACGTAAGAAACAGGGCTTTAAATGTGTGGAGAAAAGCAGTGGCTTGGAAGCTGTTTAGCAGAACTTTGTACTATGACATAATGATAACAGAGGGGGAAGGAATAGCAGATGTCCTGAAATAACCCTCCAAATTTTATGGACTTGTTTTGGGGTAAGCCTGGTACTGCCTCCCTCGTCTTCCTGCTGTCATAAGCCTTTGTAACTCAACCGAGGAGGACTTCCTGATGACTGAGAACAACAACCATTAAACTTAGTGCATAACTGCAAAGATTACTATATGCTGAAAAGGGTTAAAAGAAGAAGAAGGAGGAAGAAAAAGAAGGAACTGAGACATTATGAATGATGAGATGGATTAAAGGGCGAAAAGTATGGTACCATTAAGTTTGAAACACTTGCTGGAACTGTAAACTCACAGCTTCTTAAATAAGTGGAGTTGACATTTCCATGTCATACAGGATAAGAATTATTCAGTCACATGACCAGATTTATCTTAAAGCATTCATTTTAAAAGTTTTTCAGCAAAAAGATGTAATGTAAACATAATTCATATTTATCCTACTTTTTTTATACAAAGTTGTGACAGATTGAAGGAGGAAAAGTTTGGGTGGGTTACTGTGCTGTGGTAGAAGCAGTCCAAAAATGGGTGTGAATACTTCATGATTTCATCATGGGAGTGGGCTGCCTGGAGGTGGTAGGCCTATGCTGTGTGTCTCAACTCTAGTTTGACGTGTGTGTAGCATGGAGGAAGTGACACAGTGCAGAGTCTGTTCCAGCCTGTGAACTTGGCTCTGTTGAGCACAGCACATTGCCCACACTGTGGTCATTGTGACAGCGTTGCTCTCCTGAGCAAGAGCAACCAGCCTGAAATAGCACTAACATCTCAGGAAGGAAAGTTTGTAGCAGAGTTTGCCTCTCTACATTTTTTCTATCCGGGAAATAAGAGCATATGTGTTTGCTTTTTATAACAACTTGCCCTAGCCTAGGTGGACACAACATTTGCATCAATAGCTTTTCAAAATCATGCTTCGCTAGTTTTCTTTTTTAAATTCTTTTTTTAAACCAGTTGTCCTTTTTTTCCCTCATCTGTTGTGGTAACATCACAGCCCTTATGTCAATGTTAAAGAAATTAATACTCTTGAATTTGAAAGAGAAAAAGTAAACATAACAATATGTATTCCCTACTAATGTCCTCTGACACCTGAAATATTTCTTAGAGAAACATAATCAGTTCAGTTAGTTAATATTTGTAAATGAAAAAAAAAGATTAAAACCCATGTTTTATATTGACTCAGATTATTTTGGCCACTTGGGGGCAGCAGACAGAGCTCATAAAGGAAATTCAAGAAGCTTGCACTTATCAAAATGTCAGTAAAGCATAACATTTATAAAATTAGTTTTACCTGTACCGCACAATATGGCCGTTTCCCTTAAATCTGAAATGCATTTCAGTGCTGCAGTTTTATTGACCTGATACTCTTGTAGTTCAGTCTCACTACACTGTGTTGTTTTCTAGCCTCATGACAGCAGCTGTTTGCAGCTTAATTTATGGCAGACTAACTAGCTGATGAACATAGAGGCAAGCGCAAGCCTGTATAGCGATCAAATATGAGTGTCAAAATGTAGCCAAAAACCTGGGTATGAATGAATTCTTAAATTGTTCTTTATCTGCTGGGTGTACATATACTGCACACTTGGCAACAACTTTCTACATGTCAGTGTTCTAAAAGCAATAGAACAATATACAGGAGTAGTCCATGTATTGAAAGTATGTCTTGTTTGTTTGGCCAAAATCAAAAGAATCCTGAGAAACATATTTAATGAGTGGATCATTTGGAGAATGCTGCCATGTGTTCCCTCTCTAATGCAGGAGAACAGGGGGTCATTCCCATCAGGCTGTCTGGCATGTCACACAGATGGCTGAGAACAGATAAACACACTGAGCTGGAGCACAAATGTGGAGCTGATGACAGAGTTGGAACTAATACAGACACATAAGTAAACCCTTATCAATGTTGAAGTCTATGCATACATTTTAAAGATACTTCGATGAGATCATTTGTAACACATAATGTCCTTTGATGCAACTCTATTTCCATCCAATCATCTTCCATCTTTGTTCCATCTGCTCATTCGCATCCAAGTGATAATAGAACTACAGAGCAGATCAGATGTTTCTTTTCCCCATGCACAAGCTTTCCTCTCCCTGAAGATTTCTAACTGACTGAATGCACAAGTGCGTCCGCGCTCTATTGCTAACTAACTATGGTTAAAAAAACGCCATTACAGAACTCATAATTCTAGTAATGGAGTGTGACTTCTAAACCTCCATGCTTGTGTGCTATTTATGACATGAACACACAGCACATGATGTGTACATATACAAGGCAGTCTGTATCCGTGTCATGGCAGGTACAGTATAGGATCCGAGCTGTAACATTTACATTAAGCAAACATTTGTGAGTAGAGCATGAACTTCATTTAGCACTACACCCAGTCGGCAGTCATGATCAGCTGATGTATCTTCTCAAGGGTCTGTTATATGATGCCCCTCTTCCCACCCACATTGAGCCCCTGAGGCGATAAGGCTAAGTTGTCATTCTTTTCTCGTCATTAGCACACATCAAAGCTAATATGTTTTGCTGCACGACTCAGCAGGTTAGCATTCCTCTGTTCTGTTCAGATTGAACAAAGTTATAAAAGAGTTGGCCTGTTGTTATACCTGAATATTACAAGCTATGGAGGAGAAAGAAAATACAATGAGACGAAAGGAACTGTATATAAAGCCAGAACCAGTTTGTGACAATGAAAATAAAAATTCAAGTTATACCCAGGAATATAAACTTAAAGTTTATAATCTGACTCACCATGTTAATTTTTCCTGATCAACATGACAGTACATGCTGTATTATACTTTGTAGGCCTATACAGGTGGAATAGGGTTATACTGTACCCACACATCTATATTAGTTAACATGTAAAAAATGAGTGACTGAGATAATCCGCCTGATTAAATTGGCAAAGCTGCCAATCACTGCACTGGAATGGTGTGATATGATGAGTATAAAATGCAAGTACATTTTGACACAACTGGGCTTTGCCTTGTCAGATATTGGACCTTTAAAAAAACAACTTTTGCCTATGAGAAATGTGATGAGGTTTAATAGAGATGAACTAATCTCTATTAGTTTTATGAAAATAATATTGTTAAATTAGGTGCAGCGGTAAGCACTGTTGCCTTATAGCGAGAAGGTTCCTGGTTCGAATCCAAACTGAACAGGGCCTTTCTGTGTGAAGTTAGCATGTTCACCTTTGTTCTAAAAATATGCTAATTAGGTGAACTGGTGACTCTAAGTTGCCCGTATGTGAGTGTGACTGGTTGTTTGCCTCTCACCCAATGACATCTGGGTCAGCACCAGTCCCTTCGTGACCCTGAACAGGATAAGCGGTATAAACAATGGATGGATGGAATATTCTAAATGAGCCATTTTTAGGTTTGCATTTTTATGATGGGTGATTGTGCACAATTTTTTTCCATGCAGCAGGTTGGAAATAAGATGGTGGATTACAATTAGTACTGAGGTCACAGTGACTCTGAGAGGGCAGTGAATAATTTTAAAGGCCTGCAACCATAAAAACACCTAAATACAGTGGACATAGAAGAACAAGTTTGCCCTTAAAATATTTTAGCTACTCAAAGGTGCAATGTTTCAGCCGACTGGGGGCATTGTGACAAACTTTCAAAAGCATGCAGTGTATATAAGCAGATGGAGAAAAAGATACATGTACTTGATTTTAGTTTGTGACTTACACAAGCACTAGTGCACAAAAAAACATGTTCTCCTCACATATTTTAAGTAAAACATTCTTGCCAGCTTGCTGCACAAAGTGCAATTAGTTGTGCAAGGTGGACTAATCTGTCTGACTTGTGCCTTTCAGTGTTAAGTCCTAAATGTTATTAAAGAGGAAGTTTAGCAAAGAGGCTTTTTCAAAACCCTAGGACGCTAATAGACACCGAAATTGTTTTCCATGTCTAATAGGCTTTGAAGAGCAAAGGCTCAGGGTAGTTTCTGAAAATATGCATTGACAATGACTGTATTTCACCTACGTAGCCTGTAAATTGCCCATAAAATAAATTAAGACATTTTGCAGGAGCCACTGACTGGAAACCCTTTGGCCTACAACAGAACATATAATATTGATTTTTAGATTTTTACTGAGAGTTTTTTTATTAGATGTAGCCAAATGCACTTTGCACTTTGAAAAGTCTTGGCAGTGTGTCTTGTCTTGGAATTGATCTACAGACATCCAGACACTCCTGACAAACAGTGTGGGGCAACAACTTAAAGGTGATAGCCAAAGAAGTAGAACCGATGCAGTTTCCTGAATGCTTGTCTCCACATAGTTATTCAGTGAAAAGTAAAAGTCATGTATGCTTAAATTCTTTACCTTGAATCATCTTTCTGTAAATGTTTGGGCTTCACAGCACCGACAGTCTTTGATCTCCTTGGCTGTGGGTGTGGGCTGTGTTCAGTGGGGGCCAGGTGACATGTCGGTACACGCTCCCATAAATCCTCGGTGCTGTTCAGTGCACACAGCATGACTCCTGTGTGCCTTCATAACAGGCCAGTTAATCTTTAATCTTTTTAATAAGACATTTTACGCAAGTTAATAACAAGAGACCCCACTGCCTCACATCAAAGTTAAAGTGACTTTTAGCTTGCTGGCCTGAGTTTGAAGTTTTAAGGTTTAGCATCAGGCTAGATATTAATTTGCATGGTGCAAAAAAAGTGCTAGATATCCCTTCAGGTAAATCAGTGTCTTCATCTAACCTGCATTAGTTTGCCTTCTCTATTTCTTCAAACACAGACTCTGTCGTTTGATCACACATCACTAACAGCAATAGGACACTAGAGGACAGTGTTGGCATCGTTTTTGCTCTTATCTTTTCCCAAACATGAGTTCCATCCAGCTGAGTAGAGAAGATGTCAAGGTTGGAAAGGCAGACCAACAGGAATTCGGCATTTATGCTTTTACCTTTGCATGTTTTACTCCTTGTTATAATTCAGAAATATAACTCCATGTCATGTCCCCATCAGAACATTTTGAAAATTATCCTTTTCTGAAAATGCCTTGCTAAAGCCCCCCCCATACATCAAACAGATCAGAGCTTTATGGACTGCTCGTTTTCGATTATTTACAAGATCAAAATACCAAGTAATGTCTCTAATCTCTTCTTCTTCAAGGTTGTAACAATATTATATAGGGTAAGTAGTGTGATAGGCTACTTATGCAAGGCACTGTACTTATTGCTGCATTGTATGAATAATGGCTCAGAAGAGAGTTAATGTCTTAAAATTAGGGATGTAAATATTAATCGTGAGGCAGTTAAAAATCGATTCAAAGGTGTCAAGGTTCGAATCGGTACTCTGAAAAATGAATCGCAGAAATATCGTGAGCGTCAGCAGCTGTAGAGCAGAGGCGGTTGGTTGTTATAAGCAGGCGTTATCATGGCAGTGGAGGCATTTTTGCTTCCCAAGACAGAAAATAAAAGAGGTGAGAAGATAATAGACGAGACAAAAACTGTACAAATATTGCAACAAGACAGGGAACTACACAAATAGCTCAACCAACATGATGCAGCATTTAATCGACAACACAATGAGAAGCTCCAATCACCTCCCGATTCTCTCAAAATAAATCGTGAGAGAATCGTATCGTAAACCCAGTTTCGTGAATCGTATCGTATCGTGAGTTGAGTGAATCGTTACATCCCTACTTAAAATGTATCTAGATTTATCCAGTGTAAACATCATTACACATGTAGATATTTTAATAATGCACTTCTTTGAGACACCTTTAATCCATCCAAAGGATCTTCTACCCACTCGAGCAGACGTGTGTGTCTGTGAATGTGTGTGCTTGTGAGTGAGTGAGTTACAACTACTGTATACCCTCCACTCCCCACCTCTCATCCCCTTCACCATGCTCCATGTGTTAGATCAGGCCCCTGAATGAGTTTTCACCCTGGGTGACCATGGGTGTCCCGGATAGTAATCGACTATTCCCCAAGCTACAGCACAGAGTACACTGCTGCAGACTGCACACACAGCGTACAACTATGCTCACCCACAGTGAATCTAGCAGCAGTGGGACACAGAACACAGGTGAGTGAATACCAGCATGGAGGCTCAACAGAATCACTTGCAACAAAGCGGCGATATTTTAAATATACTAGAGATTTTTTTTAATTATTGTTTCATCCCACTTTAACAGTCTTTGAGCTGCAGGGTCACTTTGTCTTTTGAGATGCTGCTGATGAAGTTTACATGCTCTAATAACCCAAGGTTAGGTCATTTTTGGGTAATGAGGTGTGTGCCTGCCTCTGAGTATGAATGTGTGTTTGATAATTTTGCGGTGCTATTTTGTGTGCTGTAATTGCTCCAGGCACTGTGCTCATCTCTGCGTGATTCTTTTCTTCAAAAGCAGAAGTTAATGAGAGTAAAATCTTGTTATGTGCCTGCACATCACATGGACTCTTCTTTGTTTGGCTCTGCTGCCTTTGGCCTTTCACTGCACCTTCACTGCATGAACTGTGTTTCCTAAACGTACTAATAAGATGTATACATGATTTAAAATACAGATAAAAGTTGAGTGCATTCTGGTGGAAATAGATAAACTGGAATTGCTACTAAAGATTTTATAATGTGCTGGTGCTTTGTGTTATTACTTAAGTTAAAGGCATTAGCAGTTGGCTTTATTAACCCTAATGGAGATTTTATCGTTTATTGCTGCATTAATTCATTATAAGAGTCAGAAATGTATAATGTAAACTTATAAAATATTTTTTTTTGGTAATGAATCTAGATAAAACTACAGAAAGTTAGTCACTAAAAAAGTAACTTTATAGATTTTAACCACTTCTGTTTTCCATCATTGACCGTTTCGCCTTATTGACAATGTGCATGTGTAACAGATTGACCCTTTGAAACAAATGTTTGTCCATTCTTGTACATACCATTTAAACTAAATGCAAACGACGCAGAATAAAATTCTTACATCAAACTGTAACCTTTATTTCAATATATGATTTAGATGAAACAAGCATTGCTTTGACATGAATGGTTTTTGCAGGTCTTAAAGGTTCATAAAAGGTATCTCTGTCACATCAGTGAAACACATACTCTTACCTATTAAACATTGATAACTGTATGCGTTAGCACAGAGCCTCTAATACTGTCACGAAATTACAAGTCGGTTGGTGAGTTAATATGATTTATGTTTTATTTATTTGTTAAGGTAACCTTCATTTTGTTTCCCATTCTCATAGGACATGGGAACCATAAAGAGGACAGTCCATTTCTCAACAGTGCTGATGCTGCTAGCAAGAAGAATGACTTCTACGACCGGAACCTGGCTCTGTTTGAGGTCTATATTTGCTTTACATTATTTCTGTCAGAAAACAGACTTAAACAAAATTCATTAATTTAACCTTATCCCCGCTCTCTTCCTTTAGGAAGAACTGGACATCAGGCCGAAGGTTTCGTCCCTGCTCAGCCGCCTGGTCAGCTACACCAGTATCACACAGGGTGCCAAGGAGCATGAGGAGGAGGAAAGTGCTCAGGCCTCACGCAGAAAGACCCCCAAGGTCAGGACTGCAGAAGCACTATGGCTCACTGTTTCTATCATGAGCACACAATGTCTTTTGAGGTTAAGAAACATTATCCTCCACCACTGGCTGAAGTTCTAGTTTAGTATTAAGACTTGCTGACTGATTGTCTCTGCTTTTGAAAGCTCTGCCATCCCAGTGTGGCTGTGTAAGAGCTGCATACAGGGAAAGGGCTGATAACATGATTGGATGACCTTTAAAAAGTACATCAATCAATACTAATGATCAATTCACTTGTTTCCTGAAATGTCATGGTCAATATCCCCCCTCCTCCTCTCTCTCTTTTCTCCCTTCTCCTTCTCTCCCTCTTTCTCTCCACCAGTCTCCCAACATGGGCACTTTGATGGGAGTCTACTTGCCGTGTTTGCAGAACATTTTTGGTGTCATTCTTTTCCTGCGGCTGACGTGGATTGTCGGGATGGCTGGCATCATGCAGTCTCTGCTGATTGTCCTCATGTGCTGCTCATGTGTTAGTATGCATACAAACTCACATTGTGTACTGTCCAATAAAACACATTCTCTGTTATACTGGGTTCACTCCACCAGCATTGTAGGCCAGATTTTATTGCAAAACAAGCTAATAAAATCCATGTGGTTGCATGAGCAGGTGCAGCTGTTTAAGACTTAGAATAACACTTTTTGAGGGTTCAGTTTGCTATCTTTGCATTGCTTGGCCAACAATGTATTCTACATGGCGAGGAATATGCTCCCTTAGGAAACTGAATGATTTCGGCAGTCATTATGTAACAGCAACAAGTTGCCATCTTTATGCGTGTCCTTTTATCTTCTTTCCTTTGCAGACAATGCTCACAGCCATATCAATGAGTGCTATTGCTACCAATGGTGTTGTTCCAGGTAATGCTTCACTTTCACTATATTTAATTAGCCCATATAGACACATTAAGACACATTATCCAACAAATACAGTATCTGTCTTCAGTGCTGTAAGTATGTTTGGAACATAATTTGCACGACTGGGAAATAAGCATTTTTTTTAATGGTTGGACTTTGGTTACTTTTCTCAATACATACTGTAGTATTGCCATAATATATTTTTCCACTTGGGGGTAGTACAGATTTACTGTTGAGTCTACAGCATGTAGCAGGCCTTCAAGGGTTGGTGTGTGTAACACTTAGTTTTACTGTTGCAGCTGGAGGGGCATACTTCATGATCTCCCGCTCTCTTGGCCCTGAGTTTGGAGGAGCAGTGGGGCTGTGTTTCTACTTGGGCACCACCTTTGCTTCTGCCATGTACATACTGGGGGCAGTCGAAATATTCTTGGTCAGTGCTGTTGCTAAAATATGATCATCTATGCCTCATATGAAAACATCCTTAACATGCTTCTGTAATGGAATATACGTTTGTGTGTGTAGCAACTGTCCTGTTGTTTTTGTTCCTTCCCCAGAAATATCTGGTCCCCCAAGCAGCCATCTTTCATGCCACGGACCCCCCTGGGAGCGACAGTGCCATGCTGAACAATATGCGAGTCTACGGCTCCATCTGCCTCAGTCTGATGGCTGTGGTCGTTTTTGTAGGAGTGAAATATGTCAACAAGCTGGCCTCTCTTTTCCTTGCCTGCGTCATTATCTCAATTGTTTCCATCTATGCTGGAGCAATAAAATCCATGACTCACCCGCCTGAATTCTCGTAAGTCTGCAGTGAAGTGTTACTAGAACAGAAACCTTCTAAAAGTCTCACCAGGAAGTACTGTGAATTATTGTGTAATTGTTTTTTGGGAGGGAAGAGGGAGCTATTTCTGTTTAACATATTTTTTTCACAAAAAACATTATTTCAAGTTTTTTCTTTTGTTCTTTGTCTCTCTGCTTTTTATCATTCTGAGTCCTGTCTGCCACCTTTAAAAAACGTACAGTGAATAGTTAGATATTACCTTTTGAAGGCAAGAACAATCCTATGTGGGAGAATATTTCTAACTTAACTCTACTGTAGCTTAATATGACAAACAAGATACATGATGATGAGGAGGAGGAGGATGTTCCAAACGTTGGAAAATTACACAATATTTTTTTCTTCTGCCCATGTTATTGCTGTAGGATCTGCATGCTGGGAAACAGGACTTTGGCGAGAGATCGATTTGATGTGTGTGCTAAGACTGTGCTCAAAGGAAACATCACAGTGCCCAGTCAGCTGTGGGAAAAGTTCTGTCTGCCTGGGAACATGAGCAGCGCTCAGTGTGACGACTACTTCGTCCAGAACAATGTGACAGAAATACAGGGCATCCCTGGATTGAGCAGCGGAATTATCAGAGGTACATTTGCCATAAATTCACCTGAGATTTAAGTAAAATGCATTGGATTTTGTTATATGTAAAAACTCTCAGTGTTCCACGTATAAATAAATATATAATTTTAAAGACATCATGTTTATAGTTAGACTATAGTTGTAAACCCTTATTCCATATTAGTCCATTTAAAGTCAATTTGCCATAAACCTTAGTTTATTTTTGCATGATATTCACAATTTATTTAGACCTTTTCCAGCAGAAAATCAAACCACTATATTTTGAAAGGCCTGGTAAAATGAAGGTTCTAATGAAAATGTGTCACTAATGGTTGTAATGTCTGTTCTCTGGTGTTAGAAAACATGTGGGGGGATTACATGCAGAAAGGTGACATCTTAGAGAAAGCTGCGCTTCAGTCAGTAGATGCTCACGGTGCTGCGGAGAACTTTGGCATGTATGTGTCAGCTGACATCGCTACATCCTTCACACTACTGGTGGGGATCTTCTTCCCATCTGCCACAGGTATTATGATGTCATTAACCCAAAATAATATATGGTGTTATGGTGCACAGAGATTTTTTTCATTTAGTAATTGATATTATTTTGACAGCAACTTCAAGTTTAAACGTGTCTATACAAATTGAGAGATGAACTAGTTGACCCTTAGAAGCTAAAATTCCATGTCTAACATGATACGCATACAGATTGTAACTTAAGCTACCTGAATGTTTATAAAATTAGTCAAACTCAGTGACATTTCTCTTCATGTGCAACATAAGAGGGGGCTTTAAACCTCCTAATTCAGCCAGTAGGGGGCATAGTCACACTGTTTTCATGTTCTTGGTTCTTACCAGCTGTGTGTTCTTATAGGTATCATGGCCGGCTCTAACAGATCTGGGGATCTCCGTGATGCTCAGAAGTCCATCCCTGTGGGGACTATCTTAGCTATTACTACTACTTCCCTTGTTTGTATCCTTACTTTAGTGAGAAAACACACACACACGCACGCACGCACGCACGCACGCACGCACGCACACACACACACACACACACACACACACACACACACACACACACACACACACACACACACACACACACACACAAACAATGTTGCCTCTCTATACAGAATAGGAAATCAGATCTGATATACATCCATATGTCGCCTGAAGCTCCTTGACCTCTCGTTCAGATTTCAGCTCTGTGGTCCTGTTTGGGTCTTGTATTGAAGGAGTAGTACTCAGGGACAAGTAAGTTTTGTGTTTAAATGCAAGGTATTTATATTATTATTTTGTAACATTCGTAGGCAAGTAAAATATAGCTATTGCAAAAAAAGATGACTTGAGTGTGTATTTGCAGGTTTGGGGACGCTGTTAGAAAAAACTTGGTGGTGGGAACGCTCTCCTGGCCATCTCCGTGGGTCATTGTCATTGGCTCCTTCTTCTCTACAGTCGGGGCAGGTCTGCAGTCTCTAACAGGGGCTCCACGTCTTCTCCAGGCCATTGCCAAGGACAACATCATTCCTTTCCTTAGGGTGGGTCAGCACACATTGTTCATTATATATTGTTTTATCACATCACAGCCATTGTACAACAAATTCCTCCAAGGCAGAAATGACTTCTTCTATTGCACACCAGTTACCTCTAACCATTTAGTATGCTGTGATGTGATGGAAATGTTTGCATTTGGCTATATTTGTTTGACTAACAAGCTCATTTGAATATGTCAAAGTACCAAACAGTAAGTGATTTGCATATTTTTGTGTAAAGGTTTTGAATTTCTTTTTTTGTTTCAGGTGTTTGGTCATGGAAAGACAAACGGAGAGCCAACCTGGGCACTACTACTGACAGGTCTTATAGCTGAACTTGGCATTCTTATTGCCTCTCTGGATATGGTGGCTCCCATCCTTTCCATGTAAGCTCATATCCAAGCTAACCTGCCAAAAAATATAACTGACCCACACATGAACTTCTCTCAGACATATCATAGATATATTAGTTCGATTTTACAACACTGCGGATAATATGAGTTGATTTATTCCGCATGTGTTTGTTTTGATTCTGCAGGTTCTTCTTGATGTGCTATCTTTTTGTGAACTTAGCCTGTGCAGTTCAGACTCTTCTACGCACACCCAACTGGAGGCCAAGGTTTAAATATTACCACTGGTGAGTACAGGTGTATCCCCACAGTGCTTGTTTATATCACATATGACAGGATATGGTGCATGCCACATTTGACTTGGACCGTCTTGGCTGTGTCATGCATTCAAACCACCTTTGTAAGATGTGTGCTACAGTTGTTTGTGTATATGAAAAACATTGCATGCAATGCATGATGAAAACTGGTGAATAAAGTTCCTGTAAATCTCTTTATGTCACACCTGCAGGGCTCTGTCCTTCCTCGGCATGAGTATGTGTCTGGCTTTAATGTTCATCTCTTCCTGGTACTATGCGATCATAGCCATGGGGATTGCTGGGATGATCTACAAGTACATTGAGTACCAGGGGTATGTCGTCTGCACTTTTGTGTTTCTGTGAAAAAATCAGTACATTCTTGGGGGGAGGACGGTTGCATCACTGTGTTTCTGTCTAATTGTTGCATGTCTGTTGAGAATTCCTTTGGACAGCTGGTTTATTGAAATGTCTCTTAGCTATGTTTTTTTCATCGTCTCTTCCGCTCACAAACAACAACAGAGCTGAGAAGGAGTGGGGAGACGGCATAAGAGGACTGTCCCTAAGCGCTGCTCGATATGCCCTGCTGAGGCTAGAGATCGGACCGCCCCACACCAAGAACTGGAGGTGCAGCTACACCTTTAAGATGACTATGAATAATAATAAAAAAATTACATCTCTGTGGAGCCAAATTAAATTACATCCTATGATAAAAAAGATTTTTTCAAATCTGTTTTCAGATATGTGTAAAACTATAATGTAAGCTGCTTTAAACACCCCACATTTTCTGACCACTCTGAACACTAACAAATAGTTCACATGATGTTTCCACCTTAAATATGTGTTCAGTGTCATCTTTAAAATGTCAGAAAGCAAATGTGAAAAGCTGCAGGTTTTATCCACAGTCCTGTTGGACAAACATAATACTCTACCTCCTATATATATACAGCTACCTGTATAAAATTGCCCTCCACACTTTTAATAATGCTACACAACATAAGTAACACATGAAATGTTTGCTATCAGTTCTTCTTTATATTGCACGCACAATACACATAATGATGTATTCATGCAAATCACTTTTAGGAAGATGTGACATAAGAAGAGATATTCTTTTTCATTAGAAGCTTGGATGTTTTGCATTTCCTGTTAGTTTGTGAGTCATCTTTTGCTATGTGATAAGCCACCACAGATAATGTAAACTGAACTTCCTTTTTCGCTGCTCATGCCAATTCTGTTGGTCAAATGAACTTTCGGTAGAAAATGTTGCTTGTCAATGAAATGTAAAAGAGGCAGCTTAGAGAGAAGCGTGCTTAATGATTTTAATTCAAGATGTTTTAAGGACCTGATTTACAGTTAAATGCTGTAATGTTATATAAGCATCAATTTTATTCAAAAGTAATCCTTATTTTAATCTATACTACTTCATCCAGTGATCTTTTCCCTCTGATATAGTGACAGTTTTTCAACAGGTGTGCAAAGATTCATTCCTTTGTCTCTTATTGACTATCTTTGTACACTACAGACCTCAGCTGTTGGTGCTGTTGAAGCTGGATGAGGACCTCCATGTAAAATACCCTCGCCTGCTAACCTTTGCCTCGCAGCTGAAGGCAGGAAAGGGTCTGACCATCGTGGGCTCCGTCCTGCAGGGCAACTTCCTGGACAGTTACGGTGAAATGCAGGCAGCTGAACAGGTAAATACTAAAAAGGGTCTGGGTATACTGTACATGCTCTATTCTATTGTCCTTTGTGCTGTACTGCTGACTTTGTTAGAACTTATTGTTACAACTAATCACCTTTTGTGACTTGCAAAGCACGATGAAAGGAAAGCATGCTTCAATATCAGTTCAAAATCATTCATCACAAGCTATGAATGCTATATAAATCTTTATATCAATTTAAGGCATGCACCTTCATCTACTTGTAAATCTAAACTTTCAGATATCTTTTTGTCTGTCCGTCTGTCCGTCTGTCTGTCTGTCTGTCTGTCTGTCCGTCCGTCCGTCTGATACTCAGATAGTTCTATTATCTTATCTGATTTCTTCCTAATATGACCCCAGATTTAATTTCTAATTTCCGATTTTTTTTATGCCAGGCCATTAAGAATATGATGGAGATTGAGAGGGTCAAGGGTTTCTGCCAGGTCGTGGTGGCAGCTAAGGTGCGGGAGGGTGTTGTCCATCTGATCCAGTCCTGTGGTCTTGGGGGAATGCAGCACAACACTGTGGTAATGGGCTGGCCGTATGGCTGGAGACAGAGTGAAGACCCCCGAGCCTGGAAGACTTTTATCAGTAAGAATCACACTGGACACTTAAAAGCCCCAATAAGCATTTGGAGTACATTTAAATTGATCTGTAGAGAATGTCAGTTGTGGCTAAATAAATGTATACGGTATATTATATCTTCATGCCACCTTGTGCTCCTCTTTACTCAGACACAGTCCGCTGTACCACAGCTGCCCAGCTCGCGCTGATGGTTCCTAAAAATGTTTCCTTCTACCCAAGCAACCATGAACGCTTCACAGATGGCAACATTGATGTGTGGTGGATCGTCCATGATGGGGGGATGCTAATGTTGCTGCCTTTCCTGCTCAAACAGCACAAAGTGGGATGAGTTTTATTCCGTTAAGCTACTTTAGACGTTTTCAATACTGAAGATTTACCGTCTCTATGTTTGATACAGAGTGACGCAAATCTTTGAAGGATGTTTCACAGTGTTTTAAAGTTTTCAAAACGTATTTAAGTTAATGTAAAAAATCTCAAATGAAAAAAGAGGACAAAGTCATTGTAATGACAATCAAAACAAATCGACCATGTGATTATTCCTAACTCGAATGCACACTTTATTTTGACATAATTTAGTAATTTTCTTGCTTTTTACAACCTTTGTTTTGTAGGATAGTTTCTCTAAGTATTGTTTATTATTGCACTTTATATTACACTTGTGATGAACCAGATGGTATATTTGCATTTCAGGTTTGGAGAAAATGCAAGATGCGCATCTTCACTGTAGCCCAGATGGATGATAACAGCATCCAGATGAAGAAAGATCTGGCCACCTTCCTTTACCAGCTGAGAATAGAGGCTGAGGTGGAGGTGGTGGAGATGGTGAGAACCCCTTTAACACATACCAAACCAAGCAAAAGTGAAGACTTCAAGTTCTGACTAGAAACTGAAACAAATAAAAACTGAAAGCCAAACCAGATTGCCTCTTAAAAAAGCACATTGCTTGCCTTGAGCCAACTTACAAAAATGTTTCATTTGGGTGACACCATATTTTTCTGTTTTTCTGTTATTGTACTTTAGCACGACAGTGACATCTCAGCATACACATATGAGAGAACGTTAATGATGGAGCAGAGGTCCCAGATGTTGAGGCAGATGAGGCTTTCCAGTGCAGAAAGACAAAGAGAAGTATGTCTGCTTATGCAAAATGTTTTCATGCTGAAACATTTGTAATGTAATAGATTAAATAACCCTTTTCATGATAAAACAATGAAATAAAGAAACTTTTTTGATGTTTTGATGTTCAAGTTTCACAATTGTTTGTCTAAAGTTGTACAATTGTGTTAGTAGTTATTTACATACAGTATGTTGCCACCCAAGCTTTGTAATAATCCCCTGGCCCTTACAGGCACAGTTAGTGAAGGACAGACACTCTTTGGTGCGCATGGGAAGTCTCTACTCAGATGAGGAGGAGGAAGTGGTGGAGGCTCCTCCAGAGAAGGTACAGATGACATGGACGAGAGAGAAGTGTGAGGCGGAGAGGAGGAACAGGAACAATGCACCCGAGAACTTCAGAGAACTGATGAGCCTCAAACCGTGAGTCAAGTGTTAAAGCTTTTTCCTCAACTTCTATATTTTTGGGGGTTTGCTGGAGTGCAAGCTTACCTGAAATAGTTAAAAATAAAGAATCCTTATCTGAGCTAATGTGCTTATTTTGTGTCTCCAATCCTGCACACCAGGGATCAGTCCAATGTGCGGCGGATGCACACAGCTGTGAAGCTGAATGAGGTAATAGTCAACAGGTCCCATGATGCTCGATTAGTGCTGCTCAACATGCCAGGACCACCTCGAAATGCCGATGGGGACGAAAACTGTATCCTTTCCAAATAGGATTGTACAATAGGGGCCTTGGATCATGCACTTAGTGAAAACTGTGTTTAGGCTGTTATTTTGTTTTTGTTTTACTCCTTTAACTTCTACCTCAGACATGGAATTTCTGGAGGTGTTGACTGAAGGTCTGGAAAGAGTGCTGCTGGTACGAGGAGGAGGTCGGGAGGTTATCACTATTTACTCATGACCTGTTATTAGCTGCTTAGCTGCTACTCGGATGATGGGCGTCATCAGAATACATTCCAGCCCTGAACAGGAGGCAGCACCTCAACTCTGCCTTCAGATGGTTCTGGGTGGAGGCATCAATGTAATACTTTTATTGTGAAGTATAGACTTTTGAGTTCAAAAGATGTTTATTCTATTTTTGTAGAATAATGAGACACATTGGTGTACATATCCACCTATCAGTCCACAGCTCAGCAAAAAGCTGTTACGTTTGTCCCTTTGAAATCAAGGCCACAGTGTCAAACTTTAGAGTGTATTATTTATAAGGTCACAGATTTTTATAGGTGCCATATTTTGTTTTCTATCAGCTCTTTGATTTCTATTTATTTATTTATTTTCCCACATCTCCCCACTGAGGCAAAAACAGTGTTACAAAAGTAGCGTGTAACATTGGTTGAGACTGGCTTTCAGAAGTACAAAGTTATTGATTTTTTTTTTTACCATTTTCAGCCAGTTGACAGCTGTGAAAGCCAAACTGCTGATAGCATGACAGGCTAACAAGCACAACATTGAACAAGAGAGTTTTTAAAGTTATTATTTATGATTTTTGGACTGATTTTTGTGTTTCTGGCAGGAAAAAAGTTTGTGAATGACTGCTGATAGACTGTTTTTCTTTTGCAAACCAGAAAAGCTCATCCGTACACAAATGGCTATAATTTAGATCCTTAAGATTTTTATGAAATTCAGACACATTTTTGATATTTATCGTTAGCATTTTTTTCTGCAAAAGCAATAAAATGAATGTACATTTTTATTACCTTTCTACAGGAACTTTATAGTCGGTGTCCACAGTTTTTCACCCTAAATGCAAGTTATTTCACTCAGCATAACTCTAGTGTGTGTGGTCCTACTGTAAACAGATACACCCGTTACATTTCTGTAGTACTATATACACAAAACAAACATTCTGTTACCACGGTTACCACAGGTGTTTCAGATCAACTTCAACTATCCTGATCTCAATAACAGGAGTTTTGTTTCTTTTGAGGCTTTTTCTGATAAGCTAAGCGTTATCAGTGTTTCAGACTAGCAAACAGAGTCGAGAGCAGCTGCTTTTTTTAAATTTCAGTGTAGACTAAGCAATCGGCATGGCAACAGTGTTTTATATGTGATTGGAGAATTCCATAACATTGGTCAAATATTAAATACCGGTACTTATCACACTTTTCTAAAAATCTTCCCGACTGATCTTTTATAAAATACGTATTTTTTCAGAACAGCAAAAATTTGAGTGGATTTTTGTACTTTATAACTGTTACCAGCCAGTTACACGTTTTTGTTAATCAGAACTGTGGAACAGTACACTCTTTAAAAGGAAATCATGTTAGCAGTATTTTCATTTTTGAAAATGATATTAAAACTATTTGATTATGAAAACGATGCATATGATTGAGATATTAGTGTTGAAGTGAGCTCACCAAAGTTAACGTGCCAATATAAAGATAAGAAAAACAAAGGGAGTATTTTTGGACAAAGTGAAGTTTAAGTAACACTGAAATGAACATGATGTTTTGTAAAATGTATAATATCTTATTTTGCAGTAAGATAAAATAAAAGAGCATCTGTTGAGAAATGGCTTCCTGTGTATTTTTTGAGACACTTACCTTAAATTGAAACCTTCGAATTATATAGTTTGATATCTCCACGACGAAAATGAATTCCACATTACAAGTATTGTTGCACAGGACAACAAAGGAAACCAAAAATACAAGTTTAAATAAAAGTACAATCTGCAGTTTTATTTAACAGGGTTAATCTGCTTCAAATCATAATTCTGCAAACAGATCCCAAAATCACAGCAACAAGATTGAGCATCAATCAATAATAATGAAGAAGAAAACAGAGCTTTTTACATATCCTATTATATCTGTGCGTTTCATTTATCATATATCATACTCAGAGGCTGTATAAATTAATCTTAAGCAGCGGCTTCAAACTCAGTATGTGTATAGGTGGCCATTTATCAATAATGACCTGTGGAGTGCTGAGGTGACCCGTACACAGCTGCAGCAGTCTCATTAAGCTTTATGAGGAAGAGTAGCTCAATCAAGTTTCTAAGTATTCATTCCATCTTTAGTAGTCTTTGAAGCAGCAGAACTAAGGCCAGGATTAACAGATCTTTTGGTCTCTGGTCAGCTCTGGAGGAGGGAGTTTGGTCAGAGGGCAGCCTTCTCCTGGCAGGGGGTCTGAGGACCAGCCTACAGGGGTTCTGAACTTCCTCTATGGGGATCTGGACCTCACTGGGAAGGTTCACACTCAACTTATCACGGACCTGGAAGTACAGTATAAAGATAATGTGGATATTAATATAAAGTATCAGTCAATCTGGGCGCCTGTGGACGAGTGTTTAGTTTGTGCGCCTCATGTACAGTGGATGGGGTCCTTGAAGCGGGCGGCCGGATTCAAATCCGACCTGTGGCTCATTTCAGATCCACTGATCCACTCTCCAATAAAAGGCACAAAAATCAGACAATCATTCTCACAATATCAACTTTTCTGATGGTGAAATCTTGTCTTGATAGAAAAGTTAAAAAAATAAGATGGTTAAGAAATATAAAGTTCAATATTCAGTACTTGACATGAATCATATTTGCCTAAGCTACTGAGTGCTAAGACCTGGTGTACTAATATACTTTTACATATTACATAACTATCCTGGATGATTTTTTTTTGCTTAAAACAAAGTTATCGTCTTGCTCACCCTCTCCACCTCCTCAAACACTCGCAGGAAGTTCCTCCGAAGGACATCAGCGAGGTCATTCTCAGTCCAGTTCCTCTGCAGGAGTTCCTGGATCAGGGCGGGATACTTTGACACATCCTCTAACCCCTGAGGAAAGCTGTCAACGAAAAAATGAATAATATTTGTATGCACAGTTTTTGTCTTTCAAAGAAACAATTCCTTAAAAGATTACTTACCATTATGAATAGAACCTTAAAGCGACGCTTACTTACGTGTTGCTTTTAATTTGATTTTGACATAAAACTAGTTCTGGACTGGATTGTTTCATATGAACCATTCTACAGTGAGTTTTCTGCAGCAGACCCTTTTTTTATGTCTTTCAGAAGTACAAAGTTATTGATTTTTACCATTTTCAGCCTGTTGACAGCTGTGAAAGCCAAATTGCTGATAGCATGACAGGCTAACAAGCGCAGCATTGATCTGGCTCAAGACCAAACTGAAATATAGAGCAGCAAAGACAGGTGTGAACCTGCACATGGGCATGTGTTTTGTTTTATTGTAGTTTAAACAGTATTAGTATATACGTTACTAAGTTCTGTCTTAAAACATCCCCACTTATTCTGAGCGTAGGATACCCAGACGCACTAAAGCACAACAGTGCTCTAGATTTACTGTTGCAAGTATGAAAATGCTTCAAATTATCTGCATGTTTGGTTTGCAGCTGAGTTTTTCTCACCTTATAGCCCCCTCAAAGTCCCCTCCTATTCCTATCGATTCAGCTCCAATCACCTTCTTAATGTGATCAAAATGATCTGGAAAAAATGAATCAAATGAGATATAAGAAATACAAAAACTATACGTAGATATTTACTGCATTTCTGAAAAAACACTCTATTGAAAGCCTCACCAGCCACGTGAAAGATGTTGGCGTCATCCCTGCAGGAAATGAAATTGTTGTGGAGATTCACCATGATCAACCCTCGGTTCTTTTTCTGTAAACAACAACAACAACAACATGACAATATTGGCACCAACAAGTTTAGTAAGCAAGGCGGCGCTGATAAAAATAAAAGCTATATAATGAGACAGTTTTCAGACATGAGTAGCTGTTATGTCTGCTTCATTTACTCTCAATTATTTCTAGTTGTGGTAAAGATCAGGTTAATACTTGTCCTTTCAAAACAGCCAGTAAGCCTGAGCTGCAGCACAAACACAGACATCTATGTCATAATGAAAAACATGCTCCCAGGATCAGAAGGGGTCCAGAGTTGAGTTGAGGTAAAGTTAGAGAAGTCATTTTGTATAATTTATTGACATCCGGTGTTAATCTACAGCAACTACAACCTGATAAATTGTACATGCCAAATTAAGAAGGGATAAAACCAACATGGTCATGGATATCATGAGGATGTTAGTCAGCATGCTGTTTGATCAGACAAGATGAGAACTTTGCTGAATGGTTTAAAAAAAATGTAAACTCCCAAAGAGGATTCTGTTTTTACACCAAGATAACATGATAGTGATATCCGCTACAATGAACTTGTCTCTTAATAATCAACACAACATTCAGAAACAACTTGGGCTTAATGGACACAGACTACTGACAAAATAAAGAGATACTTCAGAGAAGGTTTGGAGAAAGAGAAGAGGAGGTGACACAAGAAAGAGAATATTGATAGTGTTGTTAGCTTATACTTAACCTCAAAGTTAGAACCTGCAGATGATTGGGCACTGTACAGCAATTTACGAGGCATTACTACGTTTAATATACTTTGAGATATTTGTTTATGGAAGCAGCCTTCTGAGAACCTTCACACTGTTATATCCCTAAAAAAGTGTTGCAAAATCCACATATCTATTTTTTTATTTCAGATCAAAAACTAACTCTATTTGTTAGCATGAACATCTGAAATACATGAACAGTGATAAATAGGGATGTAACGATACCTCGCGATTAAAAATCGATATATATAAGGGACAATTCAAATTGATGAGACAAAAAATATATTGCAATACTTGTTTTTTTTACCAGCAGAGGATGCTATCTGCTTTTGACTTCTCTTGTCAAATATCAGTAGCTGAAAAAGAGTTGTGTACAGACATGGCGAGATAAATTAAGATTTTGCCGTTAAAAATACGTCTTGTTTAATCGCGAAGTTTTAGAAGCAAGGTGTGAACACAGGACAAGAACAGTGTGCAAATGTTGCAAGAGGCTGACAAACGACAAAATAAAATAGCATACACTGGGAAGTGGATTTAACCCCCCCCCCCCCTCGCCGAAATGAGTACAAAGCAAAAGAGATAACTAAAGTGCAGCAATGATTATTCTATTCAACCTTTATTTAACCAGAAGACAACTCTTTGAGATTAAGAATCTCTTTTCCAAGAGTGTCCAGGCCCAGACAGGCAGCAGCATCGAAAACTACAAACAAAGTCAGTTGTTAAGAAAAGTCGATGTTGTTTAAAAGCTTTCTGTGCTTAAGTGCCAGAAACCCAGAGTGTCACTAATCACAATATGGATTATTTGATTCATAACTATACAGCCTCAAAGTAACTTTAAAACCTGTTTAATCATTTATCAACTTCAGTCTCATTTCTTTATAAAAATGGGAAAATTACAAAAAAATTCCCCAAAAATCTTATTGCAAACCCAGTATCCTGATACGTATAGTGAGTTGAGTGTATCATAACATTTCTAGTAATACACTGACAAAAAGACAAATTGTTTGACATAAAGTTTGATGATTTGTAATCTTAATACTACTTACAAGAAATAAACTCATCATCCACAAGTAGTACTGCTTTTGTTGGACTTAAAACACTATTTCATGTCTGAAACTTGTAAACAACACATTCAACTAAGTGCCTCGAACAAGAGTCTAAAATCAACATAGATAAGCTGCATCTATTAAGAATTTATTATATTGACTGTAAGTTTGTGGTGAGACAGATTTATGGGGAAAAGTGTTTTTTGTTATTTTTTAATCCTTTTGCTACACTCACAAAAAAAAAACCTAACAATGAAAATTGATCAGGTGTACAAGTATAACTTATAATGTAATAAATGCATCAGTGATTTCATTGATAAGATAGAAGAGAAAGCAGTTTGTCACTTGTTTGTCTCACCAGCTCCTGCAGCAGCCAGTCAGGTACGTTGCGGCTGTGGTTACAGATGGAGTGGGAAGATGAGTGGCTAAAAATAACGGGAGCCTTTGAGTGCTTCAACACTGCCCCGGCTGTGTCCCATGAAGTGTGGGAAAGGTCCACTATCATTCCCAGTCTGTTCATCTCCTCCACCACAGCCTAGCAAACAGATTGAAGATAAATGTAAGCTACAGTTTACAATATCATTGAAAGGAAACAAGTCAATATAACCAACCACATGAGATGTTACACACACAGTACATGCACACAAACACATCATTGTTGTTTATATATTGATCAACAGTTTTGCCGTAATAAACATTAGATGTAAGATGACTTACAAGTCCAATTTATGGTTAAGTGGGGATACTCTGTAAAGTGTCTCACTTCCATGGAATAATAAAATGTGCAGAACATTTTCGTTAGAGCCCTGGTTTGGGAACCAAATTTCTAAAAAGGGAGGGGAGTGTCTTTTTTCTAGACTAGCTCCGAGTGAGATTCGCTAGGCGGACGTGGGGATACTCACAAGCCCGTGGCTAACACTTCAATGTTCGATTTCCTTCCAGGCAACGTGGTGGTTGCCTTTATGCGACTACAAGTCCCTAAGGGGAAAGGTCACACTACAATTCAGAGTATCTGGCTTTCTAGGAGTCTTTTGGTGATTTCCTCTTAATTATTCCGTCAAGTGATTCTATAGTTATTTCTATAACCAGAGTGTGAGCTGCATTCATACTTGGCACTAAGTCAAATACATTTTCAAATGAGCGTTAAACTCGGACAAACTGTTAACATTGCCACCATCTAGATCGATTATTATTGGACAGGATGTCCACAATAATCAAACAATTTGATGATCATTTTATTCAAATATTCAAGTAGTTGATTTGAGAGAATATTAAGCTTACCTTGCCAAAGTGTGTCAGACTGTTGTTGTGTCTTTGGTAGACATGATAAACTTTTGAGGAGGATTCTGCCCTGCATTGAAATGCAATATTGTAAAATAAATAAATCACTTAAGTCTTGTGCCGTTGTAGGTATCACATCTACTCGCGGTACACAATACGATTGACCTCACGTTTTTTTATGATGATGTAGCACATTGTGATTGGCTGTTTGTCGGAGAGTTTACAGATGTAGTTTTCTCGGGTCTTCGGACAGAAAATATGGATGAATGCTATAAATCTATGGATCATTTTTTACCACGAAATACAAGAGCGGTCAAAACTGGTGTAAAATGTCACATGTTTTGGACGCAACAAGAAGTTAGAGCACATTGTGTACATTTGATGTTAAACGAGTTAAACATATTACATGAGGCTTACACTTTATTACCAGTAGGTGGTGGCATTACAAACACTGAATATTGGCATGTAAATATGTTCAGACAGGGACTCTCATCAACCGTGTACCATTTAAGGCAGTTGGGACTGTGTGTATGAGTTCTTCGTCTTTCATGAGGAGACATTCATCTCTCTCTCTTTGACTCTCTGCTGTACAGCCAATCACAATGTGCTACATCATCATACAAACACAGGTGAAGTGCCCCTAGAAGATCTGACCACCCGAGCAGATCTGATACCTACACCGTCACTAATACAAATAGAACATTATTTTTAAACACTTATTTGCATTAAAGAAATACATTCAAACATATTTGATCCTTGTATCATGTCAGAAAGCAGTTTTTTTTGTTTTTACTTTTTGGGTGTTCAGGGGCTCCGTAGTATTGGACCTTAAGATCCTGTAGATCCTTAGTATTAATACTATATGTGTCCTGTGGCCCAATGCCAAACCAAACTCCTTCTTGAAATTCAGGGAGAATGTGTGTGCTGATACATTTTGCATAGCAACAAAGTACATTTGGGCCCTAAACTTCATTATTCATTTTGAATGCATATATTTCTATCTTCAATTGTGTACACTTATTTGCATTTAAATAGATCTCTTAATTACCAGGGGGTGTTGCAGGTATGTGTGAGGGCCATGGAGCGGACCCCAAGCTGATAAAACATCCGCAGAGCTGGCAGACTGCTGTCGATGGAGTGGCCCCCCTCGATACTGATTAGACAGGCTATCTTATGTCTCATCTCAGAAGTCTTTAGTTCTGCAGCAAAAGAAACACATGTATGACACAAACAGTACTAACAAACTATCCAAAATAATTGCCACCAGGTCAGACATTGTCTGGGTTATATGATCATTAAGAAAGACTTTTTAAGAAAAAAAAAGTGTTTCATGCAAAGATCGTTATCATGGCTCTTTTCCCAAACGCAGACTAAGCATAATACATATTTAAGAGTATAGATTCATAAATCACAGAATTATGTTCTTTTACATAAATTAATTAACTAGACTGAAAAAGAATCGATTAGTCTTTCATCTCAACATAATGTTGTATTAATTGCCTGCATTCCCACCTTGGGGTATACTATACTGTACCTTTGGCAGAAGTGACCAATTCAAAGTCCTGGTACTCAGTGCACATGCGTCTGACCACATCTATTTGTTCCAGAGTGAGCCTCACAGCATCCTTCTCCTGGGCCCCACACATCACATAGACCGCAAACATCTGACAAAAGGACGGCGATATGACACAGGAGATACAATCAAGTTACTGAGGAGGTCATTCTAGGTCAGGTCAGGTCCTGAATGTAAAAGTAGGACAGTTGAAATAAAGTCAATATACATTTTTACAAAACTTTTCTCTGGAGCCAACTACACTTCAGAGAACCCCAGTGTTAGGATTTAATGATGGATTTAATTATTGTACCTGTGCCTGTACATGGCCTGCTTGTAGACGGGTGATATCGGTTGCCACTTTGCTGACATTATGAAGGTCAATTTTGCTCAGCCGATTGTCGTGAAGTATCCTCAGCTGGAGCGCTAGGTCATTATGACTGACAGATGGAGAGACAGGGTGTGAGGAAAGACAAACGGATGAAGAGGCATACTAATTAGATTTATCAAATTCATACAAATGACTAACTGCAGTGTAGGCAGGATGATAAACAACTTTTACCCATCAATAAGAGGATATTTGGACATCAAGTCATGTACTCTGTCTCTCTCAGAGTATCCAGAAACCAAAGGGCACAAGAGGGAGAGCACCAGCAGAAGCCTCATGGTCTTCTTCCAGAGGCTGCATGTATCATTTGTTGCAGTTGAGAACATTTCCTGAAGAGAGAAAACACATTACCCTTTACAGAAATAACAGCTGTTCACACATGGTCTTAATGACAGACTAAAATGTGTGAAATTATGTCAAAAATACATGCACATACACATGAGAGGAGACAAAAGTTATAAAATTGTGGGTTATAGCCTAAACATCAGGAAACAGATATGACAGCAAATACACATCTCTTTTTTGTAACAGTAGGCTATATAAATATCTTTAAGGGCCTAACCTCAACAATTAGAAATACATCATGACAACATCATAACTTAATGCTTAATATTCTATGTATAGCCTGAGCCTATTTGAAACAGTAGGCTACGGTACGCAAACTATAACTGTATATCTGTTCATTTGATCGCTATACTATGACTCTAGTCTACTGTACAAACGTATGTGCAATTTTATGTTCAAGAACGTTTACTATCTGTAAAATTGCGAAAAACAAGGTTATTCAAACAACAATAAACATACCTGTCAGGTCATCAAATGGCAACTTGTTGACGACCTTGTTGAACAAATGCACACAAACAGTAGGCTACGAACTTTCCAGCTCTCCGACCAGTGCCTACAGTACAACAAACCTACTGGCATTCAAAACTGGCAGATGTGCTGGCTGCAGCATTCAAGGACTGTCGGAAAAATCGAACAGATTTATTGAAGTTCATTATCCCGTCTTGCTTTGTCGACAGGTAGAGAGCTCTTAATGCTGCTATTTTAATACCAGTCTTAATTCAGTATTTTTAGGGGTTAGCTCTAGATGTTGGTTTTCTTTGACTTCTGCATCTGTTCCTCCTTCCCTTCGAACAGCCTGGAAAGTTAGAGTTGTAATGAGGGTAATCGATGATTATTACAAATCGTACGAATGGTTCAAGTTACACAATTACACCAGAGTAAACATTTGAGTTTTAGGGTTCCACAGCCGACCTAACTTCCTGAAATTTAGCTAAGATTGTAGCCTACTTATCGCTCTTTATTGTATTTCGATTTTACCTCCCGTGGAGTTAGGAATTTACGAGAAGCATTTGAAAGCAGCGTCTATACTTGTTGATTTGACGTTGCCATCTGCTGACTCTATATGGTTATCAGAAAGGCTCAAATTGTGGACTAAAAGCGATTTTACATCTGACACGTCTTCATAAGTAGCCTACCTTCTAATCACCGAACTTGTTCTCGTTTGTGTGATTATTTATTTGTCGAAACATACGCTGTTTGATTACTCTTCAATAAAAACTAAAAGTAAAAAAATGGCCCAAAAATGGCGGACGGGGGTGCCTGGTCAGGTTAAAAATTGCCTTGGAAATTAGGCTATTAAAGTAAGTCTAAATAAAAATGTAAGCATTTTGATATGAAGAATGACTATAAATAAACATGGTTGTAAGGATGGCCTAGTGAGAACACTGTGCAGGCTATAGTATTATATTAAAAAACACTCTAATTTAGGTTACTAAAAATGGTACAGTCCGAGTTTCCTCTGTTGTAAAATCTATCCATGGCTCTCATTTCCTGTTTGGACCCAGCAGGTAGGCCTGCTATGGTTGAAAGCTCACATAAACAAAGTTGACTAAAGTTGTGTAGAACTTTTGTTGAACTTTAAATCATGGCTGTATGCCTGAAATGATCCAGCTGAATGTAGTTCTCACATTAGCTACATTTGCTTACTTTGAGGCCTGGCCTGGATATATTAGCAGTTCAACCAGGACCAAAGATCTTCTGTTTTGTAGACATGAATTATTTAAAAAGCAAACCAGGATGTGTTAAACTCTTAAAGGTCCCAGAGTAGCATCATAACTAAGCTAACAGTCATTTCTGTTTGCAGCAAAGCATTTTTTGAACTGCCAAACAGAAGTTTGGAGGACTTCTGACACTCATCAAAATGGGGTAAGTGCTGAAAAATTAGCTTTAAAATGTTTGTAAAACTTATTTGGCTGTGGTTATAAATATAGGCCTACTACATGCTGCTTGTTAGTATTTATTAAGGTGTATGTTGGGATGAGATAGTCAAGGCCTTGTCTCCAAACTGCTCCTGGTTGTTGAAAAGGCACTGAAATAAGGCATCTGCCGAACAAGCAATCTGGGGTCATACTGTATATTGCTTTGAGATTTGTAACCTTGAAAGGCATGATATCTCAGTTCTAGATGAAGTTCCTCATAGTCAGTATGAGGAAGTGACTACACAAACCGTTACTGCAACAAGCTATACTCTGGAAAAGCCGCAGCACCAACTCTTCCTGCTTTGAGGTTGCTGAGTGGTTCAAGGAGGTACTGTGTGTATTGCCAGCAGCTACAAATCCGAAAGAAGTTTTCCTTCTAATAGTGCAAGGTTGCTTCCACTATTTTCCAACAGATAGAAATTCATGACAAATACTCCTGTTCAGCTGTGTTCTGCAAATTCTTAGCGTGTGCACACAGTTGTTACTTGGGCTCTTTAAAATGGCACATGCCTGCCAGTGACGTGGCAGATATTTGTGGGATCAAGAGTCTCCAGTCTTTGCTTTTTATTTGCAGGTCATTGCTATTTTGTATTTTACCATGGAGAAGTATCTTCAGCTCCCAAATCAGAAGTTATCTCTCTCCTGATGCTGTTAATTCTTGACTTTGAGTGTTGATGTTTTTTTGCAGACAAAAAAAGTTGCATGTTGTGTTCATAGCAGTAGCTAGAGGAAATAGATTTGTCAAAAAACTTTTCAGGTGTGTAAATAGTGTTAGGAAACAAAGTGCACCCTTGCCTTTGTAAGTATTCTGTATGGAGAACATTCTTATTTTCTTATTTTTATTTTTAGAAAAAACATCAGTCTAAACATATAAGATGTCCAGACTGATTTTTTTATATTGGGTATAGTCACTTATTACTTCCTTGACCCCGTCTGTGTCTGTGTCTGTGTCTGTGCAAGACAATTAACATTTCAGAAATCACTCCACTGGAGCAACACTTTGCTTTGTTTCTGAAAAGATCTGATTCTGTGAAGCCCACACCAAAGGAGACCACCTCTGCTTTTATATGCTTTCAAACTCAAAATGTGCCTGTGTTTAATTAAGCCGGGTTGGATTGTACAAATGCGAATTAGTCTGGTGTTGATGGCGGCATCAGGGTGCCACAAATGAATTTCAATTAATTTCAGAGGGAAGATAGGAAGCCTGATTCTGTGTTCCTCCCACTGAGATTCGGCCTTGTACTCTGTAATGAGGAGAGTGATTCGCCTCTGATTGGAGCACCCTACTGCTTCAATGGAATAATCACAACTGTGTTGATATCACTCTACCAATCCCCCCACTGTGCCGACTGAACCCCCTGCTGACACTGTTTGAATTCAAATTAACCAAATCATTTAGTCATATTGTCGACCTTAGTGACTTTCAATAGAAAAGACAAAAATCCCTAAGGTGAAAGTGAATTTCTTGATCAGAAAGCCAAAACCTGGTAATTAGAGAAGCTGGCTGCATTTTTGTTTTTGAGAATGTGTTGAATCCCTCGGTTGCAACATTTAGAGATAACTAGTAAAACAAGTTTACCTACCATGGAAAGAATAACCCTACACGGAAAGGAAATGCTGTTGACCTCACCTTGATTACTAGTTACATAAATTATGAAACTTTAATCAGATTCTGTTTATAATTAGACATTTTTTTAAATTCAAGTGCTGAGGTGTTTAATACGGATAGCAGTGTTTCCCCTACCATTATATTAGGGGGCCGGCCCGCCCCCCCTTGAAGGTCAAGTTAAGAAAAAATAAAAACAATAAAAAAAAATTCTTTTAATTTTCTATATAGCGCCAGATCAATACTGAAGTCATTTAAGGATGATAGAACAGGACAGCTGTCATTAAAAGAAACGCATGAACACCAAGATTCCTTTAAGTGTTTGTGTCGGTGTCCGCTGCCCCCCCCCCCCCCCCCCCAAAAAAAAGAAGCTGTAAACCTAGAGGAAACGCTGGATAGAATTGTTTTGTCGATCAGTTTTTGCATCTACTGTATATATTTAAAGTGTCCATGCAGGATCCTACTTGTCATCAGGCTCATACAGATGTGATAAACACTGGGAGGAGGCCCATTTTCAACAATATCTGTGAATGAATCCATAAAAGTCTTTTTACTTAGTTGATGTATTACTACAGATACTTCAGTTGAATCCTTCACACCGATGAGGTGGGTGATCGCTAAATGAATTAAAATGGACTATTTGCACTATGACAATGGATAATACAGCAATGTGGTTAATGCATAATTATATCTGGATGTACATAAAAAAACAATAAACAATTAAGAAAAATGAATAAACAACGTTAAAAACTCTAAATAGACACTAAACTTCGAGTATCCCATTACACTCTACAATTGAGGTTATATTTTGTGTCATAATTTAAATTCAGACAACTCAGGTTTGTATCTTCTTCATATTTACTGCAGCAGATCATAGTTTGTGTTTGGCGTCTAGGCTGCAACCTAATCACTCCTCACAGTTTTAATTTACATGCCCAAATATAAGGAGTGATGGGATGATATCTTAAACCCTACCCTAGAGCCTACAGGTGGATACTGGGGTTGGTGGTGGGGCTGAGCAAGAGTGCGGTACTTGTGCAGGTCAGAGCTGGCAATGAAGGAGCAGAGGGAGAGACCAGAAATCTTGCAGCTTAAATAGACAGCTAATTGGAAGGAGGTGTTGTCAGGTGGTTGTTGAGAATGAGGCATGTCAAGAGTGAAATCAGTGCAGCTCGAGTTGACTGCCTGAACTAGCTCGCAGGCGTGGCCTCATTTAGTAAAAGTCAAAGCCAAGTAAAATAATAATCAAAGAAACGGTGCTTTAATTTAGAGAAAATAATCCAAACCATACAATATGATATAATACATAACCGTCTGTATAATAACAGTCTTTTCCTATTTGATGCAAGGACTCCTGGTGAACGTATTTGAAGTTATTCGCCTTTTTATGGACGTACTGTTTGAAGAGAAACTTGTATTCTCTTACTGTTACAAGGGTACAAGGTGCCTAATAAATCTGCTGTTCATTTCTCCAGTTATTAAACTGATTGTGCTGAAAATGGGGATCAAATTACACCGGGGACAGAAAGAAACAGCCATAGACAAAATTTGAATGTAGAAATCACAACATTTTACCCTACCTGTGCATGATTATTGCATGATATTGACAAAAGAGATTTTACAGTCTAAACAAATACAAACAGGACACATAGCAGCATGGTATTAGCTAACATTGATATCTACAGCTCAAGTTTATTGTTGTAAGATTAAAACATAATAACAGATAATAGTATATTTTCTAAACACATAAGTAGCTTTTAGGTGAAATAAACATTTTCACGGACGAGGCTGTAGAGATCTCTGCAATAAACCAACGATGCACTATTGAGCTGCAGAGATATATTTGTTTTTGAACTAATCATGTCTCCACCAGAGGGCAGCAACAGTTAAAGAACAAAATCCTTATTGGTTTTCTTTCCCTTTGAAAGTCAGTCTTTCATTCAATTTAGTTTTTTAAATACCTGCTATATGATTCAAATGACTGCGAGATGCATGATTAATACATAAACAAACTTACAATAATAATGAGAGAGTTTTGAGAAAGTCTTAGGGGCTGATATAATTATGCTTCACATTGTTTTTAAATTCTAACGCCACAATGCAGCTGTCACAGGCCATAACAATTGCATGTTTATACCCACAAGTATATTTCATTTTTAACTGACTTCATGTCGAATAAATACAGTGTTCGCCCATTTTCCATAAGTGTTTTTAAAAAGAATGCTGAGGACATTTTGGTCTCCAAACTTCTCATTTCTCGCGCCCTGGATTCTGGCAGCCCTGTAGTCAGCGTTCATTATCTGCTCTTACAGCTTTGACTTCAGCACAGCAATTACATCCTCAGCTGCGCTGATTAATCCAACATGGAGGCATTTCACAAAATGGTTTTGAAAAGACATTTCCAGACACTTACCAGGGAGTAGCTGTGGCACAGCTTGTTTATGCAGATAGACCACAGCCAGTCATATTGCAATGAGTTGTTTTCAATGGCTGCTTAAGTGTTCTCTTAACCTCTAGTGTACACTGTGCACAAAACAATAGACTGTTAGGAAAGTGATTAATTTCATCTGTTTTTATTCCTGACTTGAAATGAAGGTCTGCTGATGTCATATTTGGGTAATGCACATTTTTCTTTTGTTCAACGTTTTTCCTCTTCAGCCGTCCATTATTAAGTCCCCACTGCTCTCTGCTTAACTGCTTAACCTTCCATTCTCTGGACAATCACATAATCAATCACTGTCCCATTACTTGACAAGGCGGACAAAGAAAGTGTATGAGTGAGAAAAACCTTTGGCCTGTCTCGACAAGCAAGAGGAATGTCGACTTCAGAGGGCTAACACAGGCAGAAAACATAGGCCCAGTAAATATTCAATTTAAAGGATTCCCAGATAAGGCGAGTTGAAAAATTGAGGCAGCACCCATTCTTCTAGATAAGAGAAGACGGAGCCATCTGGAGGCTGGGAGATAGCGAACTCCCACACCATCCCAGAGACCTCACTCTCATCTGCTGCAGCGGCAGAGAGGGGGAAAATAGAGTGCCAGCACTTTCATTATTTTCACTTCAAAGTCAATTTATTCACATTCAGTGCATGTAGTTATTGGCTTTGGTAAACAAAAGATTAGCCTATTGTCTGCTATAACAGATGATTGGTCAGTCTTCACAGAATGCCACCCTTTTTGAATGATTTTATGACAATCTGGAGAGATATTAGTAAGTATTAGTTCAGTAAAAAACGTGCTTTTGTCAATTTAAATTTTGAAGAAACATTCGTTGAAACCCAGTTTATTTTTCAACAACTTTTTGAAGAATTCAGTTAGATGTGTATCATGTGAGACATTACCCATGGGGCTGCACAATAAAACACACAGTCTTAGCATTCACAATGAACAGATGGCAAAAGTCTGAAGTTTTATCAATAAATAAGAAAAAAATGTTTTTTTTACCAAGCCATGCTTTCTCAGCCAGCATGCGTACATATTGGATAGGAGCCTTGGTACAATGGCTTAGCTTCCAAATGATATAGATGCAGTCAAATGAAGCTCAAGCAAGCAATCTGGTTCTGTCAGACTTATTGGTGTCAAAGTTAGTCATATACATTAAAAAACTGTTTTCATATTGGATTCAGGAGTGACATGATGCAAACACAGGTGTTGAGTTAAACAGAGCAGATAAACATCGATAGTTGATTGCAAGCTAATTATTCACTCTTTTATATTTTTTATTTATTGCACTTATATCTTCACCGTGATATTGAACACTGTAATCACACATCGCATAACTTTCTCTTATCATGCAGATCATGTTTATAGTTATCAAAGAAAATGAGAGTTGGTTGGAACGTAAATAATCACTGTTTACCTGTTTACCTTAACAACTGTTCCATAGAAGAGCAGTTACTTCAAGGAGTCTCTGCACCTCTTTATATACGTATATCCATACATTACATTAGGAAGCAATCCAAACACTAACAGTGTTTTTTTGGGGCCTCTATCTCCTCTAAATCCACTTTGGCTGCATCTTTGAAAACAAATGTGTTTGGCAAAATGGACTCTCAGCGTGTGAATAACCTTGTCCACACTCTTATAATGCACTCTGTTGACTCCTCCACCATGCTTTTTCTTGCCAGCCACATCGGATTTAGCTCGGGGATAATTCTTTTGTCAGTATGTTTTATCTGTTCTCTCACTCAGGTACGCTATGCTGTTATCCTTAATTACCTCTGCTGCATTTTCCACTTGGCCCAGAATTCTTAATGCTTGATAACAGATACAGGTCGATTTGAAATTTACTTACAGCCGCATTATCTGTTTGACCTGCATCGCAGACTGCCTGTCCTAGGCTCTTGGGTTGAAAATTGTTAACTCTGTGATAACAGCCAGATAAAGTGATAACCTTCCTGCAGTCTTGAGGACGCGCAGTTTGCTACATATGTGCTGTATTGCAGTCGCAGCATTTCTTATTCAACCTTGGATGCTCTGCTGTGCTCTGATTCATTTAATGGGATCGAGAGGGAGGTTAATCACTACGTTCACCATAGACTGTTAAAGTGAAAAGCTGACCACTGTATGAAGGCTCATGATTTGTAATTCATTGAAAACTATATTTAAACACTATGCCATAGGGGTTAACTCTCCTTTTTTTCCCCTCTGTTTTAAGCTGTAACAGAATTGTCTCCCCAGTGAGGAGTCACTTTGATTAATTTACTTCACGAGGCTGACATCTGCGTTTGCAGATTTTCATTAAGATCAACAGTAAAAGCTTCAGACAAGGTTCCCCTTGTTATTATCCCCAAAAGACATGGTCGATTAAGAGGAAAGAGTTCTTCCATATTTGTATTTTTTTTTAAAGAATTAGCAGGAATGTTTTCTCTGTCTGTCTTGATTGGGGCAACTTTAAAAAAAAACATATGTAGAAATCTTGAATCCATTAAATTCAATTTGTATACCCTCCCTGCAGTTTTTCTTTCTTTCTTCCACTTTTTATTCTGATTGGAGTTGAACTCTGTTCCATTTGCTTAAGATGTCTGCGGCAGTTAAGCTTCTGCAATTACTCAAATGTACCTCTTTTGTGAGAAATGGTATCTAAATGGTGTGAAAACGCAGACAGTCAATGCACAACAAATGAAAAAAAAAAATCTCTGCAGCCGTTTTATAAAGTATTTCAGTCAAACTAAAATGCATGTTGTTTCTGTGGAGACGTGGCACTTTTCAGACCGAATAGTTCACACGTGATTCTGATGGAGAAAGGGGAGAACGTAAGAAAAGAGTTCAAGTGAACTGTACAATAGAAATGGTGGGTGGATAGGCTTATTGACTGAAAGGAGAGAGTAGCGTGCGTTTCCTAGGTTTTTATATTTTGCAGGAACATTGTAGTGTGAAGCTGTGTCAAGCCTAGTTTTAATCCTTTTCTCCACTGTGTTGTGTGATGTTATGCTGTTATCTTAATGATAATCTGTGCTTGTATTTCTGCCCCAGGCATATCTGTCAGACTGGGTTGGTTTAGGAGGCTGTGCCTTATCAACAGCTTTGTCATTAAATCAAGCTTTTTTTACAGACAAATTTCACTGCGGTTATTCTTATCAAAAGATGAGCACACTGATTTGCTCTTCAATCAGAGCTTTGCAAATTCACCGGTGTGAGTAAGAAAGATGAAGTACAAAACAGGATTTCCAAGGAGGGAAAAAACAAGTTTATTAATTTTTTCATCATGAGTCAAATAAAATTGGTATGTTTTGCATTTGTCATACCATTAATGGCTTCAAGCTTTTTTTTTATGTTCTTAGGTCTAGTTTATGTATTTTTAGAAGCTACACTGTAAACTCGAACATGTTGGAATAGAGATGATTGTAACAGGATGCCAGTAAATTATTTTGTCCACAGGCTGTCGACATTTCCCTGTAAGCAGGAGCCTGGGACCTGTGCTATTCATGGCTTTTTCTTTTGTCCGTGTTTTAGATGTTATAGCACTGTGGTAAACATCGTCACAGTTCTGTGGAAGTGGGCGGCCATGTTGGACGTGCAGACAAACACATCCCTTAAATGCTGTATGTACAGAGGCAAGCTTTCAGGTCCCAGTCAAACTGACCTCTGGAGGCTGGAGTTGGTACTCAGTTCTTGTGACAAAGCGCTGTTCTGTCTGAGTGAGTGTTCTGATTGTCTCAGCATTGTGCTTGAGTGGAGGGCAGCGCCAAATGAACTCCTCTGATTCAATCCTCTCCACTGTTTGACACCGGTTCAGCCAGTCAGTGAGGAGGGACGACGGAGACTCCTTCCCCCAAATACACTCTCTTACACTGAGGGAAGCTGCTGTATGGCAAAGGTCCATGAGGTCGCTTGCAGGCTGACTGCAAGACGCCAGATTCCACCCCCTCTCTTTCCTCCCACAATGCACTGAGAGTCTCTGGGGGCTGATAGCCTGGTTCCTGGGGATCCAGCGGGTCTTTGGAAAGGAGGATGCTGATGGAGGGAACAGTCCTGTGCACAGTCATTTCAGACGTCCCTCCCTCAGAACTCTCCCACACCTCTTTCACCACCTTGTACTGCAGCTTTGTGAGCTGGTGCAGTGAGCCCACTTTTCTTTTCATGATCTCAGCACAGGTGATGGTCTTTGTGACAGCACGACCTGACCCAGTGAAGACCACCTGTCTGAGCCCATCGCCGCTCATACCTCCCCCACTTACGCCCTTCTCTCCCTGCATCCGTGCCATGGCAAATCCCATTAAGTTGCGTATCTTACTTCCCTCCTTCACGCGCATCTCCAGCACCCCTGAGGCCAGTCCTGGAAAGGGACACGGGCTGTCCTCCTCAGTCCGGCAGACTTTCTTGAAGCCTTCCTGCCCTAGTTTGATAGGCGGAGGGACTTGTGGTTGTGTTGGCTTCAGCAGGTTGGAACAATTGTTTACCACCGTTGTCTGGCCTGCATTGCAGTGAGTTTGATCCTGGTAGACTGAGCAGTTCCCAGCGGTTACCCCATTCTCAATCTGGATTGGTCCGTTCACCTCTAGTCCTGGGTGGGGCCTGACAGCATCTCTGATAAGATAGTGGCTCTGGCCGCTGACCACTCCACACCCTGTGAACATTTCTTCTGTCCTCAATTCTCCAATTAAAGGTTAGTCCAGACTCACACTTTCCCCACGTGAAAAAAAGCTTAGCATTATTTTCTAATGTATGTGGCAGTCTATCCCTCCAGTCAGCAGCTGTAAAGTTTCAAATCTTCTAATAGAAATATTACCCGCTTCCCAAGAGCACTATCACGGAAGTCTTTAATACTCGCTCTCAGAAAGAGCTGCAGAAATAAGATAAACGCCTTGCTGATGAATTAAGAGCACTGCGGGGACCATGCAAGTTGTTCTTTGTAGCCTCCCGATTTCATAATACAAATAACTATTTGGAAAGTGCTTTGGAGATTCATAAGAGTAATAGAAAAACTCAGCTAAATGATTTTTTTTCTACTATGTATTTGCTATGGTGCTTTTATCCGTAATAGCTGCTGCAAAAGATATGGAGAAATTAGTTTCTTCTTAAACAAAACTTTTCTAAAGAGAAACTTAAAGCTCGTAATAAGACTCCACCTTTTTGATAGAGATCCAATCCAGCGTTGTTCGGTGTGATCTGCTGATCATGTCGCTTTCAACTCAGAATTGAACTCCTAGGTTGTCCAGCTGTTAAGTTCAACCTCCTGGATGTTTGATGTTTTACTCCAGCTTGAGTGAGTCTGTTCCTTCTCTCCTTGAGCTTCTCTGGGCGTCCAAAGTAGTTGAGGCCAGGTCTGCGTGGAGGTCTGCACCCAGGGTGTCCTCCCTGGAGCTCTGTCCTGTCTCCTGTGATGCTCTGGGAAGTCTATTCTATTCTCCACAAAGAGACATAAGGGACAGGAGCTGCCTCACAAATGCTCACAGGAGGAGTGTCTGTATGGTTGAGGGGGAGCATGAGGGAAAGTTGAGACAGCCCTCTTAAAGGCGCAGGTCTTTTCATCTTTTAGATGAACACCCTCCCCTCCACAACTGAAGCCTGCCATCTGAGGGGGAAAAAAAGAGAAGGGAAAGGCTACTGTGTTCCTTTAAAACATAGAGCACAGATCCCCGGCAACTTTGTCAATCTCTTTAGAGGACGTTCCAGTGTTCAATGTACATGACTGATTAAACTGGAGTTCTGAAATAGAGACTCAGTCAACCTTTAAAAATGCATTTTCAGCTACGAAACAATGAATTAAATTAGCTCGGTTATAATTGAAAACATCCTTCAAACAGCCACTGAAAGTCAGCAGCATTAAATTGCACTGTACTTAGCCTTTATCCTATTAGATGTTTGTGACCATTACCATTTACATAATATAGCATTAATAGCTTCATTATTGAGGCAATCAAGTGGCACGGTGAAAATGCCTGTCTCTTATCGCTTGGATTGTTATATTGTTACAAGACTGGAGAGCTCTTGTGATCAAGGACACAGGGACCACAAAAAGCATAGAGGCATGACTCCCATGTTCAGGGTGCTGTATTAATACTGACTGTCTTCATTAGGCTGGCAGATCTGTGCAGGTGAGGAGACGCGGTTGTCAGGTGGGGTAATAAGTATCTTAATGGGCCTTCCATCACCAGTGGAGGGCGCTGGCTCGCTCCTGTCTGCACAGAGTTGGGCTCAGACAGCTGTAGCATCGCCCTGCTCGGCCCAGTCTCCCGGTCGACAGGTGGATTTGTTTTTGTGTGTGACTGACAGATGGGAGAATAGGTAAAGACAGCCCACTGAGGCTGAACCTATGAGGCCAACACAGAGAGAGGCAGGCTAGTCCTAACTACTCTCTGCTCAGTATCCCATGGTGCACCGTGGTATACAGACTGTATAAACTCGCTGTGGCTCAGCTCAGTCCGTACTGTGAGGCTAATTCACTGTGGCATGTGTATTATATTGGATCCCTATGGTAATCAAGGAAAAAATAAGGAAACCCCCCACAGCTCCAGCTTCAACTGGCAAAGTGAAAACTGGATTTGAGTGTCTTTCATTAGCAGAGTTTGAATGGAAATCTTCAATAGTTTGATCTGATGCATGGGATGATTTCTTTTTTGATTATTTTTTACTTCCTATGCATAGAGTGGTGGAGCTATTTATCTCTACAGGAACGGTCCCTGACTCTTCACCAGACATTGTAATAAATATCTTTCTTTCTCTTGCCTTTTTTTGTGAGCTAAGAAATAAGCAGAAGAGACGAAAGACAGGAGGAGGGAGGGTCTGTGGCGCTCACCAACCAAACTGATCATTCTGTTGTTTGGGAGAAATTACCCTCATCAGTCATACAGAGATGCACAGCTGCCTAAGGGGATCTGGTAATGTTACTGCATAATAAACTGTGTTTGTGTGTGTGCACACGCATTTGTATGCATTCAGAGTTAGAGCAAGTAAAAGAAATGCAAAAGGGCAGGGGGGTAAAAGAAATCAGATTTTTGCACCGAGAGGTTAAATTGTTGATAAAAGCAGCCCTGCAATCATTCCTCCTTACTTCATGATGTTGGCACTTAATTTATTGCTTCTCAGTTTAACTTTGGGGACCTGTTTGCTCGCAGGAATGTGATAGATTAAGCAATTCAGCCGGTGAGTAAAAACACTGGGTTGTGAAAAAGGTGTCCTCGCACGTATATTAACTACTTTTTGAGTCTCCATTAAAAACAAAACTATTCTTGAGGCTAAATAATACCATCAGTGTTTTGCAGAAGTGCTGTGTGCAAGCCATTATAGCTCTTTTTGCTTTTTTCCTTTTAAGTGGCTTCATTTAATGATGGGTAGAGGCGTGGGGGCTCATTCTTGGTCACTCACTCCTTCACCTCCTCCGCAGACCTGGACTCTGCTCCCGGAGCTCTCCAAGCACTTACTCCTAACATTATCTGACCTTGGCTGGCATCTGTGACAGTCTAGGCATTCTCTCTCCTGCACACTCATCCCCCTGCGTTCGCTCAACAACCGCACTCATGCTTTCACTCCTGCCCACAAGAATTTAAGTAAAGAAAAACCATTTATCCCCAAAGACCGTGACAAATAGTGGTGCTAGTGTTTTGCTCTTCTCACTCTTCGCTATGTACTTCAAAAGTCTGAAGTGGTTGCTGTTATGGATTGTAGGGTTGTTTCTTTGTTGTTGGTTGCAGCCCTGCAGAGTGGAGTCGTAGAAGGGGCTGTTGTCAGGGCTGCACATAAGCGCAGTGGCTCACTGTGACAGACGCTCGCTCACTTTACGTTAACCGCGAGTGTTTTCACGGTCATCAACCAGTGGTGGCCTGGAGGCTGTCATTTCGCTCCGTGTGGAGCTCGCCCGCAGGCTCGGTTCTGCCCCACAAACTCACAGCCGGCTCTGGTGGGGGGCACGGAGCAACACACACATGCATATGTACACACACACATGCACACTGGATGGGTCGCACACACAAAAAAAACTATATGCTCAGCATAAGGCAGGCTGTTGGAGCAATTACAGAAACATGGCAGAACACGATGAAGCAGGCCACACTATCAGAAGGGAAATAGAGTGAGCAGAGGAAAAATGATGACGCCATTAATAACAGGGCCGCTCGAAGGCATGAAGGGAGGTGGAGCAGATGACCCTCTCTGTGATTTCACTGTGACAGCACTTTGAGGTGCAAATGGTTGTGTTTGTATTATATAGTTGGACGTTGAAATGAGCACACAAAAAAGAAAATTAACAAAATATTACACCAAATGTTGTGTGAAGTGATGTTTCCCCTCAAACTCATGCATCCATTACTTTTGTAAATGACAGGCCAGACTTTGCATCTCTTTCTCACACTATTCATACACATCTCGTCTCCTCTTGTCATTGCTTTCCCCTCAGCACTGCAATGCAGATGTGCCTTACACAGTGGCAAGAAACTTTCCTTGAAGATTTTTGGGAGAGAGGAACATGAGAGAGATGAATGGAGGGCATGGAAGAAATGTAACCAGGGGGGACAGATTTTGAGGGAATAGAAGAAATAAAAACAAATTCTGCTCTTGCATTAGAATGTCATAAATTAGAAGCATATGGTAGACAAAGAGCAAACGTTTTGATTTGTGAGGCCTGTCAATGAAACTGATGTCTTTAGCTTCACAACCGAACAGCTTAACAAAACTATCACACAACCTACCAAATGTTTTCATGTGTTTTAAATAACACTATGACATAAAAGGGTGGACTATTTTTGATCCAAGGTTTAATTGAATTGGATGGAGCTGGACCCATTTTAAGCTATTAATGCACAAAGTTTGATTAACAGTGTAGACGTCTTTTGAAATTGGCTGCAGCAGTTGAATTTTGAATTTGTGTTCCGAGCCTGTGTTTTGTCTGGCCTTGAGCTAAAAGTTAATGGACTTTATAGAAAAAAAAGGGATGAATTATCTCAATAATTAATTTGCCATGTTGAAACAAATGCAAAAAGTAAATTAATGCCCCAGAGCAAACATGTACTAATTTTGTAGCTTTCATGAAATGCTGCTTTCTCTATATTCATGACAATCCGACAGATTTGTCCTTTCATAAAGCATACCTGAAAATAATCAACAACGACAACAAATAGGTGACAGTCGATGGAAATGAGGGCTATGCAAAAAAAAGTGGATACAGCAAAGTATTAGGCTATTAGTTTCTACGATACTGTATTGATTTCCTTCTTCCTACATCGAGACATTAAATGGATTAAAAGTGTCCTTTGATTTCCCTTACATTTCTGTCATCACAACGAACGCTGTGACAGTAGATGTTGCGGTTCCGCTAGTAGGCTGGCTCCTACAGCCTAAAGCTGCTGTGAGCAAGAGAGAGAGAGAGAGAGCAGGGAGTGCTGCTAAAGTAAATATAGAGTCTAAAGAAAGAAACAAGATGTCATTTTATGATCGTCTCACGGCCATTAATCTCTCTTAAAGAACTAATAAACTCATCTGCAGCTCCGCACAAACTTGCAAGAAGAGGCTGGTTTTGTTTGCATGCTGCACCTCATACTGCACACTGTGTGTCACTGTGTCCTGTCAGACCTGCAGCTACACAGCCACGACACAGACAGACCGTTTAAATTCAATAACGACGTTTGTCCTTTTGGCATCTCCCTTAGATGCACAAGTTACTTAAGTGTCTGCAACAGACAGACAGAAACCAGGAGAGAGAAAAAGAGGTGTCACCTGATCACATTTAGTCTCGACATGCTTGAGTATTTACCGTGAGCGCTACAGTACTGCACAATGACAGACTGACACACAGAAATGTCCCCAATAAAGAAAAAGGATGAGAAAACCTAAAAATACTGATATTGGCCAGGGTTAGTGCTGATACAGACACTTCAACTGGATACAGAGTAATCATTTATTTATATATTTTTAATCCTCCTCATTACGCCTGTTGTTACTGTTATTTCAAATGAGTTGGTATGTGTTTATGCCTTTTTCTTGGTTGGTAATTGAAAACAAGAAAGTTCATAATGTTGGGTGCCCAGGGCTTATATTTTTGTTGTTTTAGAATCAAAACAGGTATAGATCATGTTTGATTTATCCTATTGAAGTTTGAAATGACGGTGTTGTGAAAACCCTTTCTTCTAATATATCGGATTGGAAATTCTGAATATAATCATTTTGACTGAATAACACTGGAAACCGTATTCTCATCCCACTTTTAAAGTTTCAGTAAATTATGTAGAGTATTGTAAAGTTTTTCAATATCGCATTGTGAGGTCCTTGCCAAGACCCAGCCCTAATGGAAATGTGGTTTATGCTCTAAAGTTGTATGTTCCTACTCCGGGATTGAGTGATTTTGTGTTGTGTTATCAGCCCATTAACTACCAATCCTTTGTCTAACTTTTTGTTTCACCTTCAGACTGTCCTTGTTTGTCTTCTGTTCTTGACATTGTATGAGATTTGCAATCCTTCACATCTGGTTTTATTTCATATGTATATTCTATTCACATGGATGGCATTTTTTTCAGCAGTAGCTATTCCAAGTGCATACAACTATTATCATTTTATAAAGTAGTTTTCATTATTCGTGCAGAGTCCGCTTGTCCTGCATGGTATTTCGATTTTCTCTACACATTCATTCAAAGTGAACAACAGTGCATTCATGTGTTCCAATATAACTTTTCATAATGTTATGCCATTGAAAGAAGACTCACCATTACTTCCCCCTCTGGCAACAACAGGGAATGTAATGGTTCTGCATTGCTTTTGCTTATGTGGTTCTACACAGCAATCCACATTACATGGATGCATTTTGGGGTATTTTAATCAACAGATAAGTTTCAAATTTGGCAAGAAATGAATTGCCAAACAAAATACAGCCACGGTAAACTGTACATCTTTACAAACCAACACACCTCTTACATGTCATCGAGATAGTAAAAAAAAGTCTTTCACCTCTCTGCCCCATACGAGTAGAAGCATTTCCTAAGTGCACATAGGAAGAGATGTGCAAAAAGGCTGTTAGTCATGGCATTGCTTGGTATGGATATCCCTTCTATAGGACTAAATAAATATTTTAGCCACTTTGGGGTAGCTCAAAAACTGTGAGTGTTTCATTAGTACATGATTACATTGTTACATTTACCGTACATGGTAAAACACGTCTTTGGGTAGCAGAGCATCACCTTATGATATGGTATGGTATTTCTTGTCTTAGTTTGTTCTACTTTAGACATCTGTCTTTTTGTGTTTTGGGGCTTTTTGTTACCAAACAGCCAGTCCACAGGAGGGTCCACATTTGAGCCAAGTGACAGCCATGTCCAGTGTATCACCATTACATTGAAAAAATGAGGATGTAATACAGATGTGTTTTTTTAACCAAAAATAATGAACAGGCCTTCATGCACTAGGCAACACCTGACTTACAACTAAGAAAAGGTTATTTATTTGCTACTTCATTACAAGTTTAAAAAATACAGTATTTATACTGTAATTTTAGTATTTTACCCCAAAATAGATTTCTATAGCGTAGTCTAGTAAAACCTGCTGTTTCAGATTTGTACCTACTAAACCAAGGTCTTTAATTTCAACTCTTTCATCACATCATTTGCAATTTGAGATATTTCATCAAACCGCATTGACACAATAATATCTTCCTCCTTTGGGTCCCAAATCAGCCTCATAGTATCACTGCCCTGGATCAGTGGCTCCTGTAGAACAAAATGAGACAAAGTAGGCTGTGACTCTGTGTTCCCCCCAGTCTCTCATAAACACCTTGCTGTCACTGAGTTTCCAGATGGCCACGCTCCTCTATATCCCACAGTTCATAGCTTTAAACTTCCTCTCGCACACATTTGCATCGGGTCACTGCTCACTCCGACACGCTAGAGGAAGAGGAGCACTAATCCTACCCAGCATGCCTCCCTGGGAATGGTCTCTATGCAAATGGTTGTTTTCCCCCTTTTTCTTTTTACTGGATCCCACTGTGAGAGGTGTTTGGTCGTGAGCATGTGCATCCAGTAGAGGTGCTGTTACAGAAGTATAGTTGTGGCTCTTTTTGCAAGTGACCTCCTTTTCAGATGTGGTTCAGGTTACCAAGCTGGTGACTAGTTGTTAGAAAACACAGTCTAGCAAACTTTAAGAGATTCATTCACAGGTCTATGCCAGATTTATCCTGTATTTAATTGCATCAGAGAGCAATCACTCTCTGCCCTACAAATCCTTGGTAAAGCTGAGCTTTACAATAGAGCCATAATTGCAGGAGTTTAATTGCCTGCCAATGCTCTGCTCCCACTGCCTGCTTGCATTGAAGGGCCCAATAATTAGAAACAGGGAGAAATTAGGTAGCAATTTTGTCTTGGCAATTATCATAATGCAAAAGAAGTGCCATTAGTATTGTTAGCCCCACAGTACATAATCCTTTGACACTGTCAAGTCCCTCTCTTGGCTGCTTGGTACAACAACTCTTGATTTCCCTGTAGCCTTTGCACTCCCTCACTCACTACTTAAGTCATCAGCTTTCCAGGCCAGCCGGCACACTCGGAGTCAAACTAGCAGACTGAACACATACACGCCCGGAGTGCTGGGAGGATTAGAAGCTACAGCATTAACAGTCTGTGTTTCCTTTAAAGGTATATAAATTGGGTGTTAATCCTCTTCCACCATGTCAACCATGAAATTGTGTTTGATATAACAGAAAAATTAAAGCAGGCGACAGATATTGTATTGGTACTGTTACTGCATTGGCATTCCATTATGTTTCAGTTAGTTTTCATTGTTTAATCTCCCACGTTTGATATCTTTTTAAAAGTATACCTGGTAGTGTTAGGATACTGGCAACGGCAGGATGATATTAGAGGCAGCCGCTGCTGAGTGGTTAAACTCTGATCAAATTGAGTTTAAATCTCCACATGTGCTGTGTGGTATGGTTTTTATGGTGTATATTTATACAGCTAAACATGTTAAAGTAACAACTCTTCACTATTCACCAATTCTCTAATCTTTGCCTGAAGCAAAAATAAAATGAGTTTCTTGCTAAACCTAAAAGACGGCCTGAAGAAAATATAAAAATGTGGCTTAAGGCAGGACATTTGCATTCCTCAAATAATGTATTTTCTCTGGCTACCCAGATCCACCTCCTAACCAACTTCGTATTATGATAGGGGGATACGTTGTTATTGTAATTTGATTCTATTCTCTTCCCTTCATTAACTAAGAAGGGCAAGCTGTGTTTTTGCTCAGCTGTCTGAAAAAAAGATCTATACATTTTTTAAATATCTGTATGAGAAGCCAAAAGATACATTTCAGTTTGAATGTGATGCATAAGGAGTGTGACAAAGTGTTTTTTTTTTTTTTTTGCATTTTGTTGCCAGTTAAATCAAATAAAGTGTCCTCTTAGTCTTAGTGTAAAAGTTTACCCATTCCAATAATATCTGATCAAAATCAAAATGACTTAGAGAAATCTACTGAATGGATATTCAATCCACAATTTTCTAAAACGTAATTTTATTTTCTATTTTGTATTAAAAAAAAACAAGTATGTTACACAACCCTCACACAGCCTATCCTTGTGTTTGCCTTCAGCAGTTTGTTTAAACTTCTGCCTGATTTCTCTCAGAATCTGTTTGTGCAGTCCGTTGCAAAATGGCTTTTACCATTTTTAGCCATTTCCTTCGTGTGAATGCATGATAGCAGATGCTGACTGTTGTGTTTGACACCCATGGGGGAAGTGACCCTTGCAGCTACGCAGCAGTGACATCATGTGCTAATGCACACTTAGCATTCTTTTTTTAACTGCAGCATGTACACATCTCAATTTATGTTGGTATGCTGCTGGTGTGGCTGTTGTTCATACACTATTTTAAAACTAAAGTATATTATACAGAAAGATTATGTATCTCAATATATTATAATAAATTATACAGCTAATTAAGCCCATGTTTGGTCAAAGTTAGCGACAATACCATACAAGACTATGCTGCCCAGACTGAAATGAAAACCAGGTCGAAGTATAAATTGCTGGCTGGACTTAATGGTATGTTAAACACAATGTGCATGATTCTCCTCAATGAATTTCACATTTTTTAATAAAATAACATCAACCAATATCACATATGGTATAACCTTTGTTGTTTTGTTGAAGAATATTTTTAGTAAAGGTGAAACAGCACAGACATGATGTGATGTTTTTAAGTGTCATAATAGCAATTGCCATGTGTGGTCCGTTAACTTCAATAGAAATGGCCTGAAAAGTCTGGTACCAATTCATTTAAAATTCTTTGATAACAACCAGGAAGTTGCATTAAATTTGATCCGCATTCATAGGGGGACCAACTTAGAATTAAACTTGACACCAGGGACACGGTAATGCAGATAAAGGGATGTGCAGGACCTGTTTGTCTCCTCGGATAACTGTGTTGTGTGAGGCAGTTAAACAGGAAGGTGTTATCTCTGTGCAAAACAAGAGGTGCTAATACACGGCTGAATAATGAAGAGAAAACGACTTTGGGATTCAGGAAGTCCTTCACCATTAATGTTGAACAACTCTCAGTGGCTCCCAAGCAATCAAGCAATGGGATTTACAAAAGATTTTAATTTGGATGCATTATCCAAACTCCTCACAGACCAAAAGGCAGGCAATTGCTCTGACAAAAGATACGCATTGATAAGTTTGAAGGTCAACAAGCTGCTGCAGTGGAGATACCAGCAGCTGGTCTGTACCGCACACGGTCAAACTCAATAAAAAACAGACATGCTTAATGTATGTGTGAAGGGGTCGACCAGGTGGCATAAACACTATCAAACACCAAAACTGAGTGTACAATTAGCCTTTTTCACTCCTCATCAAAGTTTACGACCATTGAAACGCTTCTGTTCCATCACAGATTTGAAAGTCACACGGAGCACAGCTTACAATTTCAAAACGCCATAAAGGAGAAGAGCTAATGAGGCCCTGTGTAGGGAATAAAAGGGGGATTAATGAACAACACGTTTTGAAGAGGCGAGGCAGCCCTCGCCTGAAACCCTTTACAGTGTATGCATATATACGAGGTGAGAATATTCTGAGGCTTTCACACGTCGCCGTAGTATTGAATGGTCTGTGCCGCGCTTGGAGGAGCATTCTGCTGATGGAATCAAAACCCCTTTCACAGATTCAAATGAGGTGCACTCAGCTGTGATTGGTATTGGAAAAGCATTTGTCGGAACAGAGGCTCACAGAAGGCTTCTTAAATACAAGGCAATCACAGTGTCGAAACGCAGAGACGCGGCGAGAGGTGTGCCCGGACTGCAGAGTGGAAAACAGGACAAAGGATTATGATGGTAATAAGCAGTAAACCAAAACAAAGTCATCCCCTGATCCCTCATTCTCTCTCTCTCACTCTGTCTCCGTCTCTCCCTATCTCTCTCACCCCTAAATCCTCTAACTCGCTCTCTCGCTCCTTTCTCTCCCTTCTCCCTGCATCAAACGCACCACATATTGACAGGGCCTATTTTTTCGCTGCGCCTGAGCTACAATTTAAAACTCATTTCTCATTATTTGCGGTGAATCCTTACACACACAATTTCTAATCTGTCAAAACCATGATGGCTGCTGGCAGAAGCAGAGGCTCGTTTTATGCAGATGCCCGGCTGTACACCTACACGCAATGTCAACTCCTGCACACCCGGCTGGCCCTATTTTATTACAGGCGTCAGCAAATCTGCATGCCGTCAACTGTGAACCTTTCGTGCTAATCTTTCATTTATTCCCCCCCCCCCCCTCCCTTTAGCTGAGCTTCTGGTGCACATCCCAGTGATAACATGAAAAAGCAGATCAGAAACTGTTTCTAGCTCACATGTTTAAAGAAATACTCTACTGTGAGAGACCTGAAATACAGAATCTGCAGGCTGAGGCCACAAAGGATAAGGTCGAGGTGGATGAGCTTGGTTGGCTGCAATGGGGAGGGGGTTTACAAACCTCTAATTTGGCTTGTTTAATGGAAGGTTGTCAGCGCTTCACGACATCCTAAAGTGGCTCCCCTCCTACTTTTACTCGCATCTTCGACTGACATTGGAAGGTAAAGTGTGTGCGTTTGTGAGACAAAAAAGGGGCAGGGGACAAAAGCCACCATTATTATGCCTACTAGAACATGGTTTGGCAGCAGACGAAAGAAAAGAAAAGAGGGGAGAAGATTGTGTCTGGGATTGTCCAAGTGTGGCAGTAGTGGTCCTCAGTCACTTTATCAGTGCCACAGCAGCCTTTTTTTCCCCTTCAATCTATCTGCCCAGTGACTATTCTTCCCCCCTCTCAGAGCAGGAAAAACACTCGCTCGTTCACCATGGATGGCTCAACACAATCACCAACCTTTTTTTTTTTTTCCCACCACCAATCCTGCTCACGCTATCTCTTCACTCAACAGTGCTTTTTGTCTAAATGCTATTCTTTTTTCCCCCTTTCTATCGCTCAATCCCCCCATCATATTTGTAGAAGTGCAGAGTGCTGAAAAATCACCACACTTCAGCTCCTCTGCACATGCAATTTCTATCAGTTCACTTAACATCAGGGTTTCTGGGTGTAAATGCCACACCGTGTCGAGTAACTTATAGGATTTGTAAAGAAGGTGTTTCTAGTTTCTACACACAAATGATTATCCCTCCATGAAGAACATCAGTGAGACAGAATGACTTGTTCTGGGTGTTTGACTATTTGCTTCGCCCTTAAATGAAATATTTGATCATCCTTCGATTGAGATTGTGCACAGCTTTGATGCTCAATAGGTTTCATATGATATTTTATTCTTCATAGGTTGTATTGTAAACAAACAACTCTATGTCAAGTCATCTACCTGTATGATACTTACTCTCCACTAGACAGCTTAAAAATGTATATTGGATAACTCTTTAATAAGTACTTAGTCAGTATTGATAAGCTCCAATGTCTAGGTTGATTTCAGTTTGTCAATGACTAAAACTTTGTAGAGCTAAGTCAGGGGGTTGACGTGAAATGCTTACTGAAACGTGAAAAAATAAGCTTTATATTTATAAATGCATGGCTTACCCTTCATATTTGTGGTTAATCTTACACCTGTCCAATCCGCAGCTCTTCATTGATTATCACTATGTCAATAATATCTGCTCAGAAAGTCTAATTAAATGTGTTTTTTTTATAGTAGGACTAGAAGATATCCATCTTATACCTTCCCAAGAAGAATTGAAAAAGTGAATAGAGAATTGTTGGTAACATTACTGCCTTCCTTTGATCTCCATGAATTCTCGCTAATATCATTTATTATACTCTGTCAACCCATGAAGGCACTTAGTAATCAATATAATTAGGTTATATTAAAAGCTAAGTTTATTGTACTGCATGTTTATGATGGTGTTGAGGCTTCAGTTGAATCTAGTGGCTATTTCACTCTAAATAGATGAACTGGACTTTGTAATTAGACTTCTTAAAAAGCTGTTTGGTTTGCTTACTGTCAAAAATAGAGTGAAATAGCCAACACTATGCCCTTAAGACCAGGATGATGTTGTCAAATGGTTTCAAAAAGTGTATTCAGTTCATGATAACAGGAAAGGGCATACCCTGACAACAGAAGTTTTGAAAATGGGGAATTATTCAGCGTTTTTGTTGAAAAGTAGCTGTTGTTAGAAATCATTTTTTTAAAATAGTCTGAGTTTGGGCACTGAAAACTCAATTTGTTTTTCCAATGCTTCAATTGTTAACATTTCTGTTAGAAAAAGTGAGCCCCTTTTTTGTCATTATTGTCTTTCTTACATTTTGGTAACAAACAGCATACAGTACCTGTAATATTAGAACCGTGAGCCACATTTTTGTAACCATGAAAAGACTGGTACCTGGGAAATACACTTCAGAAGTCAGAAAATCAAGAGACCTTTTTTTTCAAGGTGAAGTGGGAATAGAGTAGAAACTGCAACATTGTTATCTACACCTAAATGCTGCAGAGGAGACATTTATGCTTGGTCAGCAACAGAGGTTAAATAAACCAGTAATCTGTAGATCACAGATGAAGAGATGTGTGCTCTTTGTGTCTTCAGAAGACTGAAATAGCTTAGTTTAGATTCTGAAGAATGGCTCTGCGGCTGTCATCATAAGAGAGAAGAGGTTAAAGTAAAAGATATGTCAGCAAACCGGAGAGAGACATGTGCTCAATAGGCACAAGTGCTCGCTCTGTGTGAGGGGAGCTACCAGGTCCCCGCAGTCATAACTCTATCATAGTAACAAATAAAAAAATCATTATTTAAAGTAACATACACTTCACAAGAGCCTCCTTTTTTCAAGACCTCAGCAAAGCCACTTCTTCTTGAGGAAATTCCGTAAAATGCAGGTCCATCAATGAGTAGCCCTATTGAGATTGGTGTTTTAAGGCGCGATATTTACTGTACATCTCCGTGACTTTTTGCCTTCAATAGGAATTTTGCGGAGGGGTAATTGGGGACAAATAGACCCCCATCTGTACCATCTTCAGATGTAGTAACAGAGGCGTAACAGGGAACAGACGGTAAGTGCAGAGCTGTGTGTGTGCACGTCTGACTGTGTGTATGTGGAGCTCCTGCTGTGCCGTGCTCTCTTGGCTTCATCGACGCTGTAAGGCAATGTGAATTCACAGACCGAGACACCAATGTGTGAAATTAGCAATAGCTATAAACTCTCTGTGCAGCACATCGGTTTCATGCTTTGTATTTAAATTATGTTAAATTGCATTGTCCCTATTAAACAAATAAATTAAATATTCAATAAAACGCCGTCAAGGAATCAATATGAATGTACAAAGATGTAATGGATGCAGAGCTTGCATAGTTACTGTGCTGTTGCGGAAACTCAATCTGAAATGGGCTAGTATTACTTGATTTTTACAGGTGCTTGATTGAATCCATTTTCACTTTCAATGTAATAGTCTGGTTAAGTGCTACACACACCTCATCCCTTTAAACAAGATCACTGAATTGATCAGGAAAATCATTGGACTAGACTTGAAGGACTTAAAAGAAAGTACTAGAAATAGCCTCAGACACATTAACTAACACACACAGTTACTTTCAGGACCAAGGTACAGATCTCTACCTCTTAAGAGAAAGCGTGCCATTCTTTGTGCCCACTTCATCAGTCGTATTAACATCTAAGCTAGTCTGGATACTTAACCCACTGCCAACTTAATTCATTATTTCAAAATGATTTGTCTGTATTGTTTTTTCTGGTGTTACTTTAAAGTTCTTTTAACGTTCAACTTGTACGTTGTCTACTTTTTTTTTTAGACTGCCTGGTGTTGTGTTGTGTTTGCACTGATAAATTTAAACAAATGAAGTTCCAATGGAAAAATAAAGTTATTTGAATTGAATTGATCATTATGTCAACAAAGGTGCCAGTATTCCAAAAATGTAAACAAATACAGGCTAAAAAACAAGGCCACTTTATATTTTCTGTTTAACCACATTAAAGCTACAGTACCAAAACCTCCTTGAGCATGAGCATCTCCTAAAATGAATTCAAGAGTGTGTCACTATTAAAATGTGTCTATTGTTTTCAGATTTTAAACAGTGTGAGGCTTTAATATCCCTGGTCATTCAGATGCAAAGCTAATTAAACTACATAATTTGTACATTTATTGCAATTTTAACAACAAAACAGCAAAGGCAGTGTAGTTTCTCTTTAAATTTCCTCCCCAACAGTAACTAGTTTGTCATTGTCGCCCACAGAAGCACATCAAAACAAACTAAACTGAGAGTGTGCTGAGGCTGAGCGGATAATTGATCAGGCTGAAATTACCATGGATTTGTGCAGAGCTTATGCCTGAAAATCCATTGTGCTTCAGGTCATCTATTGGGAATCATAGAGGTATGTAATACAGTGAAATGGGCTCAGAACACAGTGTTAATAATCTGTTTACACTTCAACCCCCTTTCCATTGATTTCCATTCTCACCATGCACCACCTGACAAACACCCCCCCCCCAAGGACTTGTGTAAGATGGAGTGCATTTCGAATGAAACAATGGAGCATATTGCATTCTATACTTTTATGCAACAAAGGATGGCATTCATGTTTCTATTGGTATTAACTATTTTCAACATTTTTATTGATAAGAAATCAACTCTTGATATAATGCACAATTGTGGAACCCTGTTTACTCTGTTTGCTTGGAGAATACAATAGGCTTCTGTCTGTATGTTTTTTGTACAATATGTTAGTTTGTGTACAGCTGCCTGTGCGCTTGAAAAGTAATTCGCTCTTTCTGATGCCAATTCTAATTCTTACAAGTACACTGTTAATGAACAAATGATTGCAGATGAAATTCTTTATTGATGTACTTTGTATAATTTGTTGAGAACAAAATGACGTAACAACGATCAATGAACCAAAATCATTAACTCATTAAGGGTTAGATTCAAATCACACAGAAAATCTAAGTAAAAAAGTTGAATTGACAGATCCAGCCTTTATGAATTTTATCACGGCATCTCAATGTGACTCAGTAGTGTGTATGGCCCAAGCATGCCTACTGTATGTGCACTCGCAACCAGTTCTGGGCATGCTCCTGATGATAGATAAATGATGATGATGATGATGATGGTGGTAATGATGATGGTTTTTGTTTGATAACGACAACTTTTAAGATGGTTTCTATACTGGTTAGAGCTCTCAAGAACAGCCGTCAATGTTGTGCTCTGCCTCTGTGCGTTGCCTGTCAGCACCTGTGTCCAATCAGACTTAAAGCTGTTTGTTTACACTTACTGACATTGTTTCCTTTTTTCTAGATCCTTGCTTGTGTTGTACTTACTCTGATGTACGTCGCTTTGGATAAAAGCGTCTGCTAAATGAATTGTAGAATTGATGAGTCAACGGAAGGTGTCTTGGGGGACCTACACCTGGATCAGGGCATCAGTGAGCTCCTGGACAGTCTAGAGCATTACTTGCCGTTGCCAGATATCACTGATACATAACGTCCCATAGGTGTTCAGTTGGGTTTAGGTCAGGGGAATGAGAGAGCCAGTCAATGGCATCAATGCCTTTTTCATTCAGGAACTGCCAACACACTCTGACCACATGAGACCAGCTATTGTTCTGTACCAGGAGGAACCATGGGCCCATTGAACCAGTTTAAGGTTTCACAATCGCTCTGATTCAACCCGGTACCTAAAAGCATTCAGGGGTACCATTGGCTATGACATCGAGGTCTGTGCGAACCTCCAAGGATATGCCTACAATTCTACAATTCACTTAGCAGACACTTTTATGCAAAGCGCCGTACATCAGAGAGTAAGTAAAACACAAGCAAGGATCTAGAAAAAAGGAAACAATGTCAGTAAGTGCAAACGAACAGCTTTAAGTCTGATCGGACACACAGGTGCTGACAGGCAATGCACAGAGGCAAAGCACAACATTGACGGCTGTTTTTGAGAGGTCTAATCAGTAAACCATCTTAAAAATCATCGTTATCAAGCAAAACCATCGTCATTACCATCATCATCATCATCAATAATATCAAAACCATCATCATCATTATCATTAAGGTTGTAGGTATTCATGAAAGAGCTGGGTCTTTAGCTTTTTCTTAAAGGTGCTCTGCAGATCAAATGGAGTTTGGAAGTTTATTCCACCACCGGGGGGGCAACAGAGGAGAAGAGTCTCGTTGGCGTATTAGGACCCTGTTGTGAAGGTTGGATCAGACGCCTGTCATTGTCAGAGTATAGTGGGCGGGAGGAAGTGTAGACCTGGATTATAGAGTTTAGGTAAGGGGGAGCCATTTTTGTCGCTGTTTTGTAAGCGAGCAGCAGAGTTTTAAATTTGATACCAGCAGTAACTGGGAGCCAATATGCCTTCAAAGACCATTACTTTTTTGAGGGAAAATGTTCACTTTTCACTTTTCTTTAAATCTATTTTATGTTTACAATAAAAAACTGACTTTACAGGAGCTGTTTATTTAAAAAACGAGTTTTTAAATTATCTTTTAAAATAATAGAGGAATTGCATTCTCTGCATTACATTTTCATAGTCTTGAAAGACTCAATCTTAACACTCTTTAGACCAAGGTATTTAATGTAACTAATGAATTAATCCAATTTTACAAAGAGCAGAGTTTACTAATTCATTCTCTTCAGTTGAATTCTGTCTGACTCCAGACGAAATGATCAATTAAGGACTCTGAGCGGAGTAGTGCTGCTGGCACGCTCCAGAGACGTTCCATTCCTTGCTGTGGAAATATGAGCATTGAATTGAGTGGGAACAAATGGCGCCATAGTGTGTTGACTGTGGCTTGGGTCTCTGGTTATATTTCAATCGAGCTGCAGGGTGGTGTGCTATCAGCACAGGTCCTACTAGAAGATGCCATCATCGTGGAGTCTGTTTTTGATCGTTTATTCAGAAACATTCATACCAGTGGACTTCTGGAGGTCATTTTGTAGGGTTCTGGCAGTTCTCCTCCTGTTCCTCATCGCACAAAGAAGCAGATACCAGTCCTGCTGCTGGGTTGATGCCCTTCTACAGCAGAAGCGGGCCTACATGCGCACCCTGATTGGGCAGAGAGACTGCCTCATAGTGACAAGGACACTAGCAGAACACAAAACTAGCTAAGAATCAGTCAGGAATGATAAAGTCTGATCTATAATTCTGGGTCAAAGCCATACGTTTGCGTAGCCCCTTACCTACAGACGCCTAAGTACAGTATAGCCTGAGTTGCACCTTCAACTTTGCGTCCAAAATGCAGTCTGCAAGCTGCGATTGGTATGCTGGGTTGTATTGAATGGTATTATGCGTGTGTTTGTGTGTTATGGTGTGTACTCTAGTGTGAGAAAGATGGCTGCAGACGACATACCAATTTGTCAAATCTACTTGCTGACATCTGAGAATACATCGGAAGTGCATTTCCTCATCCATGTCCCTGAGTGCCCGAACAAGTGCAAAACTTTTCCCCTGTCCTGCCTCAACTGATTCAGCAGCCACACATTCAATCTCCCTCCTTTTATATCCTCTCTTTTTTCTTTGCAATTATTGCAGTATAATCAACTGCTGCTCAATATTTACCGACTCCAGCTCCAACGTAATATGCTGGGTTTCAGTAGCCATGGTTTCCTGTACACAGAAAAGCAGTGAATGTTACAGAACCGGAACCTGAAGATATAACTAGCATAGAAATCTCACTGCTGACTAGCATTTGTTAGGCGGAGTATTGCAGAGCTACGCACCTACGACACACGACTTGTCATAAACTAAACTGTTTCTTATCACGATTTTTCATTAAATAATATTCAATTAACACTATATTTTACTCTGAATATTTATTTACATTTCGTTAATATTGAATACCCTTTTTTTAGCTGTGTACTTTTATAAAGTACATATATTATCATTGTGTAGTATCCACTCCATTTTTTCAAGGCTGCTGTGTGTATGTGTGTGTTTGTGTAGGCTGTACTTCGATAATTCACCTGCCTCTTCTTTCATCCATGCACAAGCTAATGTGTGTGTTAAGTGTGTGTGTGTGTGTCCCTCTACAGCCCCGTCTGCCTTTAAAGAGGCTGTGAATGATCTTATTTAGTGTGCACTGATTGCTGCTTTAACCTGGCGGCCACGCTGGCTGCTGCTGCATTAATAATCGCAAGGAGGCAGGTGAGCTGGCGAGGCCCGCACCTTGTTCACCGCTCGCTCGCTTGCTATCTCCACGGCACCAAGGAGAGAGCCAGCAAACAGCAGGGGAAGTGTGGCGGAAAATTACAGTCTTCACATGCCAGCCAGGAAGGCTGCTGCTGCTCGGTGGGGGCCAGTGCTGTGTGAAGAAGACAGAGGAATTGGGAGGACGTCAAAGTGTATAATGCGTTTGTGGAGGGAGAGGGATTGAATGTGTATTTTTGTGTGTGTGTCCTTCTACTTCTGTCCATGTTTGAGCCAGTTCGAGCGGAAGTTTGCAACACGTTAGGCCTCTCTTCTTGAAGGGGATAGTAAGACGTCAGGCTACAGTTTTGAAACAGGATTTAGTTTTTTCTTTAACACCAAGAAATAGAAAAGAAGAAAGAATAGTGATTTTAAACTCAAAACTGGTTATCTGCTCATGCTAGCTTTTGATCAGCACCATCTTAAGGAAGTACCCTGCGTGTCACCCAGAGCATGCTGGGATTTTATCCAAATCTGTGACCTTGCACAGAAAATACAGGTACAGAAACATATGGAGATTTATTTTTCTGTTAGCAAGTGGCCATGCAAGTATTCATGTGTGGGATGTAAGGGGGAGAGAGAGGGAAGGAAACCAGAAAAAGCAGATCGTGGCAACAATTCGCTCCACCAACAGACCTCCTTTGTGTCAATATTAACTAGACGTGTTGAAACTGCTGCCCTTTTAAAGCATGGCCAACAATTCCCTCTTTTAGTCCAGTCCAGACGACATTTTGATTGGTTGTGTGAAGATTAAAGCGTTGCGCTCTCTGCCAGGGAGAACAGTATAATTGATATTTCAGCTCTGGGCAAACTTGCTCTCGCAGGCCAGTGGCTGTTTCAGCAGAAAATTAATGTTAGCACAGCTTGGTGGCACAACGCTCGGCATGTTTCAGGAAATATACTCTGAGATGGGTCTCTCTGGTCGACTGGCTTCTGCTGTGACTCTGTGTGGGAAATGAACATCCTGTTTTGGGAAAAGACATGTACTTCACCTTTGTGCACTGGCACACAAACACGCGCGCACAAATGCAATCACACACACGTGATTTACCTCAGTAGTAAAGATCTGAGCAACAAAGTTTGAGCATGTTTTATCAATCAATCTTTATTTATCACGCCAATTCATAACAAATGTTATCTCAAAACACTTTATAAAAAGAGCCCGTCTAGACCTTGTCTTTATTATGTTATACAGAGACTCCGCATTAATCCACAATGAGCAAAGCACTTGGCAATATTTAGCAAATAAGCAGTGGCAAGGAAAAAGCCGAAATGTTGAGCAGAAGCAGACCCATGTTGAACAGCCATCTGCTGCATCTGTGTTGGGCTTGGAAAGTGGGATTGCCTGCATGAAGTATGCTGCTATTGCAATAATTGAGAAAGCTTTGCATTGTTACAGACATTTATCTATTTTCTGTGCATTCTTACTTTTTCTTCATAATAAGGGCTAGAGCAACATGCTGTGCGAGGACCCTATTAAAAGCAAGGAATTATTATTTTTTTTTCTTTCGTCTTTGTCCAAATGAATCACAAATGTGTCTGCCTTAACTTACCCTAAATCTCACCAAAGTTTAAGTCCCATTTAACCCCTTTGTTAACTGATCAATGAACATCATGATCAATAACATCCTGATTCCCTGCTCATCATTCTAGGGGATTTTAACAGAGCAAATCTAACCCACGAACTTCCTAAATACAGACAGCATATTAAGTGCCCCACCAGGGGAGCTAACACACTAAAGGATTCATATCGCTCTGTTCCCCGTGCAGCTTTGGGACTCTCTGATCACTGTCTAATTCACCTCATCCCGACCTACAGGCAGAAGTTAAAAAAACTGCTAAGCCTGTAGTGAGGACTGTAAAGAAATGGACAGAGGAGTCAAAGCAGGAGTTACAGGCCTGCTTTGATTGCACTGATTGGAGTGTTTTTGAAGCTGCATCAGCAAATCTCAACAAACTCACTGACACTGTGACATCTTACATAAGCTTCTGTGAGGACATGTGTGTGCAGACCAGGACCTTCTGCACATACAACAACAACAAGCCCTTGTTTACACCTCAACTTAGGAAGCTGCGTCAGGCCAAGGAGGAAGCCTACAGGAGTGGGGACTGGGACCAGTTCAAGCAGGCCAGGAACAAACTGACGAAGGTGATCAGGGTAGCTAAGAGGAGCTACACCGACAAGCTAAAACAAAGCTTTTCAGCTAACGACCCTTTAGCAGTTTGGAAAGGCCTGCGAGAGGTCACCAACTACAGAAAACCCTCCCCCCACCCTGCAGGTAACAAAAGACTGGCTGAAGACCTCAACACCTTCTACTGCAGATTTTCTCACCCATCCCCCAGCCCATCAACATCACCCCAACACTCAGACTCTGCCCTACCTGCTCCCCCCACAACCCCCTCCCCCTTCCCCTCTGACCCCCCATCTGCACTGACGATCTGTGAAAAGGATGTGTGCCAGCTCTTCCAGAAACAAAAGATCAGAAAGGCTCCAGGACCAGACGGTGTGTCCCCTTCATGCCTGAGAGTCTGTGCTGAGCAGCTGGCCCCCATCTTCACGCAGATCTTCAACTCATCACTGGAGCTGTGCGAAGTGCCCTCCTGCTTCAAAAGCTCCACCATCATCCCAGTCCCAAAGAAACCTGCCATCACAGGACTAAACGACTACAGGCCCGTCGCCCTGACGTCTGTGGTCATGAAGTCCTTTGAGAGACTGGTGTTGAGCCACCTGAAGGACATCACAGGCTCCCTGCTGGACCCCCTGCAGTTCGCCTATCGGGCAAACAGGTCGGTGAAGGATGCAGTCAACATGGGTCTGAACTACATCCTGCATCACCTCGACTCCACAGGGACCAACGCTAGGATCCTGTTTGTGGACTTCAGCTCGGCATTCAACACCATCATCCAGGATGTTCTTCACCAGAAACTCACCCAGCTCACAGTGCCGGCCTCCACCTGTCAGTGGATCACCAACTTCCTGACTGACAGGAGGCAGCAGGTGAGGCTGGGGAGCATCACATCCAGCACCCGGTCAATCAGCACTGGCGCCCCCCAGGGGTGTGTTCTCTCCCCACTGCTTTTCTCCCTCTACAACAACGACTGCACCTCAGGGGACCCTTCTGTGAAACTCCTGAAGTTCGCAGACGACACCACCATCATCGGTCTCATCCAGGACGGTGACGAGTCTGCCTACAGACGGGAGGTGGAACAGCTGGCTCTCTGGTGCAGTCAGAACCATCTGGAGCTGCACCCGCTCAAGACTGTGGAGATGACAGTGGACTTCAGGAGAAGCCCCCCCCCCCCCCCACACACACACACACACACACCATTCTGAACAGCACAGTGTCTACTGTGGACTCTTTCAGGTTCCTGGGATCCACAATCTCTCGGGACCGGAAGTGGACCTCCCACATAGACACTTTAAGGAAAAAGGCCCAGCTATCATCCAGTCTGTTCTCTGCACCTCAATCACTGTCTGGTTTTGATCTGCAACCAAACTGGACAGACACAAACTGCAACGGACAATCAGGACTGCAGAAAAGATCATCGGTGTCGACCTTCCCCCCATCCAGGACTCATACCGATCCAGGGCCAGGAAACGGGCAGGCAACATCACTGCAGACCCCTCACACCCCGGACACAAACTTTTCAGACTCCTCCCCTCCGGCAGGCGTTACAGATCAATGTACGCCAAAACAACCCGTCATAAGAACAGTTTCTTCCCCCAGGCTGTCACTCTGATGAACGCTAAACAGTCACAGAGTGTCAGACCTGTCGCTGTGAAATAACCCTGGAACAAAACTGTCACTGTGAATGTACATATACGTAAATATATACTATTTTTATTTTATTTAAATTACCATGTACACACACTCTTTAATGTAAATACTGTAAAAAAAAAAACTACCTTATGTTCACTTCAGCATCTTTTTTGCACTACTCACCACTGCACTATTATCTTATTTAGTCTTGTACGTAATATTAGTCTTTAATTATTTGTTTATGTTTTAGCTTATTGTTGATATTTAATGTTTTTTACCTTTGTACAAAGAGAGCACAGTCTACCGTAATTAAATTCCTCGTGTGTTAAACATACCTGGCCAATAAAGCTGATTCTGATTCTGATTCTGATGAACATGAAAATTCGGGGTGTGTGTCAGCCTTGCACTGACGAAACCCCCCCGTTTTCACCGCGGTATGAGGGCACTTTCATCGCCACTTTTTGGTATATTTTGTCCTAGCCGATAGATTAAAAGCTTACACAAATTTTAACTACTTTGGGGATTACCACCTAAGCACACTTCTTTATCTCCACCTAAACATGTTTTGTTAGACCTTTTTTCTTCCAGAGCTTTTGGGGAAGTCACTAAAAACACTTTCCCTAGCTTTAGTACAATATTTAGAAATTGTATGGAAAAATAAAAAATACCTCAAAACTGTTTTGGATTTGGAAAATATTTATTGTCCCTGAGGGGCAATTTGGTTTGCAACAGAGGTCCATACAGGCAATACACCCAAAAAACAGCACAAAGACATAAATACATACACAAAAACTTAACTACCATGGATATCATCATGATGGATGTGAGTGAGATAAGGGACACAAAGACCAACAGTACATAGTAAAAGTGTACAGGCAACAATCCCTACAGCTTATTTAAAAACCCAACTGCTGATGGGACAAACAACCTCAAGTATCTGTTAAATTTGGCCCTCTTAACATACGTGAACCTCCTCCCTGTCGGCAGAATTCTAAACTCTGCATGCTGAGGGTCTTCCAAGATGGCCAAGATCATTCAAGTCAACGCCGACAATCTTTCAGCAAAGTTTGACAATATTTCCCAGCCTGTTTTTGTTAACGATGCTGAGGTTACCAAACCAGCAGATCATCACAAAAGTAAAAATTGACTCAATACGATAAATAAAACATTTTCAGAAGAGATTTGTCAACATTAAAACTCCTCAGCTTTCTCAAGAAGAAGAGTCTCGGATTGGCCCTTTTGCAGATGGCATCAGTGTTCGCATCAAAGGTCAGTTTTTCATCAACGATGGTACCCAAGTATTTATACTGACCCACTGTATCTACAGCTATGCCGTTAATAAACGTTGGTGCTTTGACAGGTGGATTTTTACGAAAGTCAATCAGCATCTCTTTAGTTTTAGAGACATTGAGATGCAGGTTGGAGTCATCGCACCATTTTAAGAAATTGTCCAGGACAGCACCATGGCCCACCTCGTGTTCCTGTAAGAGGCTGACTATCACAGAATCATCAGCACATTTAACTATGAACCTGGACTCGAACTCACTCTGACAATTATTTGTGTAAAGCATGAATAACAATGGTGACAAAACACATCCCTGTGGTGGACCTGTAAATGCAACTTCTTAAAAAAGCTGCAGTGAGATGAGGAACATGTGGTTGCAACAATGTCATAAAAAGCCTTCCTAATCCCAGAGGAATTACGTTTATAACAGTGAAAATGCTTATTTTATAGCATACACATTACTCTGTTTTACATTGTCAAAATGTTGCAATGATATTTAAAATGTCAAGAGCACTTCAAATAGGAACACAACAAGAGTCTGAGTAGCTTTTGATCGGTCCCACTGCAACTCAGGAACATCAAGTTGCTCAACAGTGAGGAGCATCTCCTGTCTACTTCATTAACACATGTATCATTCAGTCAGTGTGAAGAACATAAAGATCAACCTAGCATGACACAATGCCGGCGCTCTCGTTCCGACAGCACCCTCATGCTGTACTTGTCCTGAATGGGCCATTTAAGTGGACACAGGGGATTAGGCAGATGATGGCAGCTGAGGTCCTCTTATTGGTGCAGTGTGACTCGGACCACATTAACACGACATTAGTCTCATTTCCATTCCGACCGCGTGCACTTCCACACAACACTGGAGAGCTGTGACCAAAATCATTGTGACCCTCACGCTCCAGCCTTTCATTTCCTGTCACCATTCAAACCTACCTTATCTCGCTCTCTCTCTCTATTCTCCCTTTTTCCTCTTTGCCCTTTCTCTGCTGCCTTTTTCTTCCTTGTCCTTCCCCCCTGCACATCCCTTCCTCTCCTCTCCCCATCTCCTATTTTTCTTTCTTTCTTTCTTTCCTGTTCCACATCAGCGGCTGGGTGAAGTCTCTCCCCCGTCACGCTTAGCCGCACTCCCCTTAATTACCATGTATTCTTCTTTAGCTAATAAAAAATGCTGATGAAACCGATTACATGGCAGCAGGGCTTTGTAGTGAGTTGGATTTAGGCATGAACGGAGAGAGAGAAAAGAATAGACAAAAAAAGAGGGATGTTAAAAAAAAAAGAGAAAAAAGGAGAGTGAGACAGTAGGGGAGAAGCGACAAAAAAGCTAGAGACAAAGGGGGTTGTGAGGAAAGGAAAGAGTCGGAAGGATAGACAGAGGCAAAAAGGACCGAAAACGATGGATGGAAATGAAAAAGGGAAAAAAAAGGAATGGCTTGGGCAGTAACCCGTTTGTTGTCTTTGTTGTTGTTTGGGTCAGGGATGCTTTAGGCCCTGAGGGAACTTCCTCATCTTATCACAGTGAGCAGACGGCTGGCACATCTTTCTCATTACTAGCCTCTCAGTTATAGATTACTCCTGCCTTACTCCTCTCCCCAGCTACAGGCATTCTCTGTTACAGTCTACAGAGCCACACTTGCACCAAACGCAGTTTGAACTCCTGAATATAGACTTTGCCTTCTTCTTTTCCTTTCAAGAGCATTAAGTCTCTCTGTCTGTCCATGTAATTGTGGTTTCAACTGCAACCAACTGTGGCTCGGAAGAGAAAATGAATTATGGCTTCTTGCTTGATTGAAAAGCCTTCAGAGGAAAGCTGGTAGGTGGTTCATGATACACTTTTTCTCTTTGCTTTATACTGTGTCCCTGCTAAGCTGGATGAAGTAGTGCTTGTTTAGTTTCCAACTTGATGCATTATCACGTGTGTGAAGTTTCAACCCATGCGGAACAAACTGAGAGAAAACAGATGAGAAAGCAGTGAGTGTTGCTGCAATCTGTTTGCTATATTTGAGATACAAAGAAGTAAGTAAATGTGATTAAGTGTGAAAAGTCCTTCTCATTTTGTACTCAATAACTGAGTTCTAATAAGAAAGATTGGCTGCAACAAAGTGACCTCTAATGGAAGAAAATGGCTACTGCTAAACTAAAGGTTTTTGTTCTTGGGGAAAAAAACAACCTGAGTAACCATTTCCTACCTTTTTTGTATTCCAGATGTTTGTATATATATATATGACTGTAAATGCATATTAAAAATGGCTCATGTAAACATTTTAGATCATAGACTGCGGCCTTTGTACCCAGTGCAGTGTTCTGTGTGTGTGTATCTGGACCCATTAGCAGCAGAATGGTGCTACACAACAAATGATTGGGAACAAGCTGTGCCATTATTGGTTTGTTGTCCCATTTCATGACCCTTTTTCAATGAAAACAGAAGCCCTGTGAGGCATCCTCCACATTTACATGTTAATGTTGGCAATTTGTAAACATAAATTGAAAATGTCAGAAGCTCAATAGCTAAATGGAGATAAGTAAACACATTATTGAAACGCTGTGGCCACTTAAAGTTGGGTACCCATTCCATTCGAAAGCCAAAAATTATTAGGAGGACGGGAAAGGATGAGGAGGAGGAAGAAGACAAAGAGGGAGTAAGAAAGAGAAAAAGAGGGCAGGGGCGCTTTAATTCGCACAGCACGTACTTGCCGAGGGGGTGAGACGATTAGGTTTGTGATGAGAGGCAGCAGTGTGACGGAGAGGGCATGGGGGGTGTCAGGATGAGCGAGGATGAGGGAGATGAGAAAGAGAGAAGTATTATCTTGCTGTGCTTTCACAATCCGACACGTGCACAACTGCACTTTTAAAAGTGTAGACATGCACATCAACTTGTGCATGGCTATGCCCACGAGCACACATTTAAAATGTACACATATGCACATAATGTTCACACTCTCTATCTCTGTCTCTGTTGTAGATACACGCATACACAGTCATTGGAGAAAAAGAGTCAGTGCATTTGGCACCAGGTTCCCCTCCATGCACACACATTCATCACTCAGTCGTAGGCCTGACAGAACACTCTGCCCCACAGGCCACGGGCCCACACATGCAGACACACACCTTAACTCTTTAACACACATGCACAGACAAGAGAATGATGAGACATCACGACTACCAGCCAGCTGTAAAATACCAACAGGCCAGAGACGTGTATAAAAAGACATTCATGCTGTAGTATGCTGTCAATAGATAATGTTTCAGTTGTGTCTGTAGATTGATTAATAGTTCAAGCTCAGCGACGTTATCGATCCAACAACTACTGTAAGTCTGGGGAACATACTGCAAACCATGGCTGAAAATATGTACATATTTACATTGATGTATTGTGTACTGTGACAGCCCACAATGAACTGCAGGAAGTCACACACTTGTTATAAGTCGATAAAAGACCGTATAAATGGTAATTGTTGCCATTGTGAAGTTACTCAATGGTTTGTAGACCGCTGAAGAATTGTCTTTGTCATTTTGGGGGTTGCTGTGTTTGTTGTCGGAGCCTGATATTATGACGTTTGTACGAGATGGGCTAGAGAGTAGTGTAAGATAGGGAATGCTTAGGTATCAGGGACATACAATCTATGCCCAACCCATAAGATGGTTAACTGGATGGTAAACAACAGAGTTTCCAACGGAATGAGGTTCTGTTTATTTTTCATCTGACCTGAGTTACAAGACTAAAAAAGGCTAAGCAAGTCAGACGGCCACACCACAAACTACACATAACTTTAAGCCCAACTTAATTCATGCAGTTGAGTTGCCTAAAAAATCATTCGTCATAGCTGGGAGAGTATCACATCATCTAAACCATGTTTTATACCAGACTGTGAACATGTTTAAGTTTACTGTAAAATCTGGCCTTTTTATGCTCTAAAACTTTTTTGTCACTCGCTTATCTTGATAAAAATGATTTCTAGCCCTATTGATCATCTAATTCAACTTTTGACCAGAAAGGGAATAAGGATTTTGTAGAAAAGGGTAATACAATCACTGCCTGTGCTTTTTAATTTAGTATTCTTAAGGGAAATGTAAAACATAAACAATGCTAGCAAATGATACCACTATGTATTTTTTAACGTTAAAAAATACATAGTGGTACAGTAGCCAAAAAGAAAAATCTCTCAATACGTTACCATGCAGTTAGAATAGGTCGATTTATTGTGGTGAGCCGATTTAAACCAGACTTTTCAAGTGCATGTAAACATGTTTCCGGCTGAAATGATACTCAGTGGAATTTCTCGAAGTCAGACTAACACACATTTATAATGCAGCTGGGGGTCGATTTTTCTTCTGCATGTGTGCACCTAAATCGGACCATGTACGAAATGTACAGAGCTGTAAAGTTGTCTCTGTTTTCACCATTCAACACAAAACCCCCACTTCGCTGTTTGCCAAAGTTAGCATGGTCAACCAGAAAAAGGTCCAATAGTTACTAGCTGAAAGGGGGCATATGGCCACCTACTGTATGGAGTCAATAAATGGATTCTCTCATCGCTTGTACCAGGACAAGGACAGTATTTCAATTAAATGGCCTAATGGAGCTGTAACCGTAGCTCGACTGAACTGTGCATGTACACGTAGTGTCTGACACCCATTAGTTGATTTTAATAATTTACTAACTAGGGCCCTATATGTTGAATGAGAGTAAATCATAATATTTGAGGGTTGCTACATTAAATGAGTCTCTCTCTCGCACACAGGCACCAAGCAACTTTCTTTATACACAGCTTGTGTTAACTCCTGACCTTTTTTCTAACAGGCAAACATCAAATGGGTCGACTTGCCCGATGTCTGGCAGTGTTATCTTTTTTTCTTTTCTTTTTTTTTTGTTGCTGATGTCTTCTTAAGAAAACATGGCTGAAAAACAAAAGTAATAGGGGTCTACCTTCTACAGACACCAATTGGTAACTTCATTTACAGTAGGGACATGGTGTGAACCTCCCAAAGTACTTCATATCCTAGTTTCCGTTTTGTTTGACAGCAAAAATAACGGAATTAAAAAGCATGGAAATAGTTACAGCTATGTTTTTATGAAAGGCAACTGACATATTTGAAAATTGCCTCTGGTTTATGGTAAACCCAGCTAAAACAAATATTTCTGGTATTTTGACATTTTGTAAACGTATCATTTCATCATAGAAACCATTTCCACTCAAATGTTTTCCATCTTTTGTTTTAACAGGACACTCTTTGGTCAGAATCGGTAAAGTAAGGTTACCATGTCAAATGATCATGTGCAACAAGATGTGCTAATGTCAGTCTGCTGTTAAATATTTATAGTTTTTTTTATGCCCCGAAAGGTCCATATAACCCAAAAACCCTTCCATTACACACATGTGGTCCAAATGTTGTTGCTTTTAAGACAACACTGGAGGTGCCCCTTTAAGTCTAAATGTAAACTGCTTTTATTATTTTCTGCTGCAATGAAGACAAATGAAAATGTCTGTTCTTTTGTCCAGGGGCATTAAAGTATACAATAAATATAGTTAAAATTCTAGTTTAAAGTATCTTCAATGGCTTCCTTTTTAATGTGCAACATGGGGGCTGATAAAATGCTTCACTTTGACAGTAAATCATCTTTTATTGTCTTAAAATGTCATTGCACTTTGTTGCTACCAGGCATTTTACTGTCAGTGTATTAACCTCTCTTTTAGAAAGAGTCAAAGTGCACTGCACACAACACTCAGGAGGAATATTCACATATTTTTGACACTTCACTACAAGCAACATACAAGCCGACCTTTCCATTCGAGACCTTTTACTCTTCCCACACTATATGAATCCAGTCAATGGTGCAGAATTTGATGCCTCTGTAGCTGACAAGCGGATCATTTTACATGACAAAATGTAAACTAAAATGCTTAAAAAATAATATCGGAAACAAAATATTATAGGTTATTTGGAAATTACGTATTTTCTGAGATCCAATTAAAACACATTTTCACGTATATTGAATTAAAATGCAAATGTACAAAAATAATTCTTTATTATATCACACAGCATACAGTACCCACATTGTTTTAGTCATTCCGGGTAACAAAAATACAAAACCTATTTAAACTTCTTCTCTCACTCTTGATGCAGGAGAGCACAAGGAAATTGTTTCTCTTTTTCATGATACATTAGACCTTTCCTCTGAGTGCAGTTTGAGAAAATTGCAAATGTGCATGTATCCCAGGCTTTGCCTAAAGAAGAACATTTGTGTGTCTGAATGTGCTCATTTGAATGTGAGCACTTGTGTGTGCATTGCAGTATTAATGGACGTTCCAGTACATTTGGTCTGACGCCAATGGGCCCAATTGCTTAGCATGCCTGCAGGACATTAATTGATGGCCGGGTTACGCTTCCTAATAAGTGTCATAAATAACGGTTTAGCAGGACGAGGGGGAAAATCTCAAATACATTAACCACTGTGTTGACATCTTAATGGAGATTCAACTGAGATGTGATCAAGTGGAATCCGTCAAGAAGGAATCCATTAATGCGGGGCCGAAACCCTCCGCAGCACAAACTGGTGGCAGCGATGACGGCGACGGGACAGACCAGCTTTACTGCTGCTCGTGTGTCACTCGTAGCTTTAATGGACAGCCTTGTCAACATCCTCATCCCTGCTCGCACATGGCCCTCCACCAACACAGCTGTTGAAGATCTGTCAAACCTCCATGTCAGAGAGCCACACACATCCTCCCTAAAGTCACTGATGGAGCCAGTAAAAACCAGGGACCGTTCACTGGCAGCATCATTGATTTTATCCTCGAATTATTGTTGAGGACACACTATGCCTTGCATACCAATGACAGGCCTCTCACACACAGACACATAGGAGGGTCAGATTAGCCCCAGGTTGATACAGTTTTTGTTGTTGGAATGGAAGATGGAGAAGCTTGAGCTGGCACCTCTTTTTGGTGATTTTTTTTCATGTGCACATGCACACACAGGCACACACAAACATGGGAAATTCATAAAAACCTACCCACACCCATTTAGCCAGATTTACCTTTCGTATTGGGTATGCAGCCAGGAAGCTCATCAGTGGAATTGCAGGTTGAGCCAACTGAGGATTTTTCTGTGTAACCGTGCTTCAAATGAGTGGGATGAAAAACCTCTGAATTCCCACAATGTACTGTAAGTGGTGTGCGAGTCAGCAAAGGTATGAGCATTAGTTCCATGCTGGGGCTAGATTATGGAGAGAAGTGTGTGTATTTCACTGAACGTGTGGAAGAGAGCCAGAGGATGCATGTTGATGCATGCTCAGTTTTGGTGTGTATTTGTGAAAATGGGATTTGACACGTGTGTACAGTAAGTGCATGCTTATAAGCATGAATGTGGTGTTTGTGTACATCTACACCTCTGAATATAGATGAGCCCTTCTTTATTCCCTGTTTCTCTTGTCTGTTTTTTATTTTTGTTGTTTTTCAGTACTTGCACAAAAAAATTCCTGAAGACAAAAATGTAATATGACACAAATGAAACAATACTGCGAAGAAGTTTATTGTGGATTCAGGCGACTACAAAGCTGTTCCTGTCATCTCTTAGCTGACTCTGTCCTGTTAATGCATGTTTATATCCTGTAAGATGAATCTACTTCCTCTAACTGACTTATGCACTTTGTATTTTAAAACTTCAGAAAACGTAAACAAAGCCTCTTTTGGCTGACCAGGTGACAGTGGTGGTGGGCATTAAAAATTAAAAATTAGCCAAAATGATTCCTGATGGTTTGTTCGTAGCTTATTGACAACAGTAATTTCAGTCAGTTGCATGACCAGCTATAACGTCCTCATCATACATTTAAAGTAACTGTGATTAACTTTATTTTATGTCAATTTTTGGCAGCCCCCGTGGACAAAACAGTTACATTTATTTCTTTACTGATCCTGTCCTCTACATGTGTATGAGGTGAATTCTTTTCCTTTGCCATTTAACTGTGAAACTTTGCTGCTCTGTATTGCTTTGTAAGAATTTAACTTCATGGCAGTGGGGGCAGAATTTAAAACAACTTCTGTGAAAATGTCAGTAATCTTCCTGATGGTCTCTTATTTGTCACAAGGAGTCATCAGTATACATTTATTTTTGTTCCCTAACCACATTAATATTAAGTAATATTTAGAACATTTGTATACATAATTCCTGTTAACATAATATTATTTAAAGGAGCAGTGTTTTACATTTAGTAAAACTGTTCCCACCCTCACTCTTTATCTGTTTCAATAAAAGGCTTAACAGTAGCTGTTCAACGTGCAGCAATAGAAGTGCCATGCTCAGCTCTTCCAGCAGAGTGCTGAATGTAGTCTATCATTAGCCTACATACTGTCTTGACAGGTGCTTTTGTTAAAGGAAATTCCCTCAAGTTATCAGCGAGGTCTTCTGAAGTTTCTATTGTAAATGTGCCACTGTTTAGGATGTGAGTAGACCTGCTACAGTGACAGTTGCTGAACGTGTGCTGGTGTATGTGGATGCTAGTGTGTGTCTGTATGTGAAAATGTCTGTCGGGGCCTGTGGGGTGACAGTTCTGCTCTCGGCAAGTAGGTAATTAGCATGCATTATTCAAATGAAAGACGGAGGGAATGAGGGTGGGGACCTGTCCACCTGGTTGTCAGCACTGGAGCCCGTCTTGTTCAGCGCCACTTACTCCGCGCGTTTGGAACATCACAGCGTGTTCTTGTCAATGTATTAGCCTCATGTTAAGCATGAGGATAATGCACTTTTACAGGGGCCTATTATAAGGCGAGATATGATCCAAGTAAGCCATAGTTAAAGACGTCAAATCTTTAAAGTGGAACAGAAAGGTCTGCAATCAAAGTATATATTTAAGTCAGGTCAATTTTTTATGCAGTACTGTAAAAAGATCTGGCAAAGCCAATCAGAAGAGAAGGGTTCAATCTGGGTGTCAAAACAGAAGAAGGCTTGACATGCTTAAAACCAAACTATCACCAAACGTCGTTCAAATAAAAGGACACAAATTAGCAGCCTGACATATTTGATCCAGCTGTAACATTATGGTAATAGTTTTTGGTCTATGTGGATTCCCATATTTTGTAAAGGGTTCCTTTTACTGTGTCTACTTCTCTGTCTTTACTCTCTTTGTATTGAGGCTTTGTATTGTTGTCGGCCTTAAAACTCTGTGGAGCAGGAGGTAGAATTGTAGATGCCTTTTCACTAAACAGCAGAAGCCAATTGTGATATTTAGCCCCAACTTAGTCAGGCAGCAGGACCTGTCGTGCGAGGAAGTCTCCTTGTTTAGCCAGCGGGACTCTGCAGAGGCTGAAGCATTTGTATCTCCACAAGCACGTGTCATTGTTAGTCTGAATGAGTGGTATCATGTTTCTGCAGCAGTTACTCTTGCAGCTAAAATACATTGTGTTTCTCATGGCAAAAATGTAAATGTAAAAATAAAAACTAGAAAATATAATATGCTTTGTTACTTTTTATTGGTGAGTAAAACAGCGGACATAATTGTTAAAAATACACAGATGCAATACCCGAGGATATGAACTTTGGCATGACTTCCGACAGTAACACTGACCACCAGGTGGTTCATTCACATCACAGGCACCTCTGCTGAATTATCATCTCTAGGCTCATATTTTAGCCAGATGAGTCATTAGCACCTTTTCTTATCTGACTCCTATTCAACAGCCCAAACACACACCACCCCCCCACGGCCGGCCTCTGTTTACCTAATTGATCAATTAGCTGCTTGAGAAAGCTCCCTCTCCTCCATGTGTCCCATTTAGCCAACATTTACATGTGTCAGTATAATTGTGTCCCTATCTCCTCTCCCAAATTATTTACTTACTCACTCACCCACACCGCAAAACTCCCATCATCCCCTAGGTGAAAGACGGTCCGACTGGAATAACAATGTGTATAGTCTGGATCACAATTTTTTTTTTTGTTGTTAAACCAAAAGCAAACTTTAAACAGTATTAAGGTTTTAATCTAGAATTTCTATTGAGTTTTATTTACTAACAGGCGCATTTTACCCACCAACTGCTTTTTGAGCAAAAGTTTATTAAAAGTAAGAAAGCATTCCTGAATGTAGCCAGACATGGAACCAAAGTCAAAAGATATTTCCCAATGAACAAAACGGAACAAGGAAAAAGGAACAAAACGTTTTCAGGGGAATCTGTTTTTGTGTCAGTGGCTGACTTTTTACAAAACCCTTTCCCCCCACAACTATCCAGCCATGGGTCTGCTGGCCCGAGGTCCTCATGCAGTTGGTTGACTGGGCATGAAATCAGACTGGCATAACCCTCTCCTCCCACAGTGGATTTACACAATTTACATACAACAGTCTTTTGATTGGGCTGGACCACCAACTAATCCTTTGTTCCCAGAAGGGCCTCTGCTGTACTTTGTCCACTTTGTCTGTCACATACTCTTACTGCCCCCTAGTGGTGAAAGGACACATTACACCCTGGTAAATAAATAGTTCTCAGTAGACATTTGTTTGTGGTTTAATGGTTAAAAGATGTGTTGGAAAACAGTAATTTACTGTATGCCTGCACTGCAAACAAACAAACAAACAAACAAACAAACAGTACGTAAACATGCTGCAAGTCATTTTATCATATTTGTCTTTATGTTCATATATTTAGGTCTTTTAAATAATTACAGAACTTAGTGATATTTTAACTTGCCGTTAAAGCGACTTTTATTTTTAATCCATCTGTTTATTTGGCAAGACACTGCATTGTTTTTGCATTTTTTTATTATCTTATTTATCAAAAGTAATCAAGAATATTTTTCTTGTAACCCCACAGCAACCACAAGATGGCGGTAAATCACTTGAGTCTGGTTTGTCTGGTGTTTTTTTTGAAATTGTCAGTTTTTCTGTTTCATATGAAGACATAAAAAATTGAAGACATATAAAATTAATTTCTAGCAGTGTTTCTTCCTTATTTCAATGCTGTCACAGTTGGAAACTGTGCATCTTCTGTAATACTTGAACAGATTGAAGAGTATAATCTAAGCAGTTCTCTTTAAATTAAGAATTAAAAAATCACAACAAAATTAAAATGATGATTGTTTGGGGACAGTCTTTACAAAAGCCTTCCACAAATCTGCCTATAGGGATCAATTTAATCATAAAAAAAAAGCAAAATCGGATTGAGAAACATAAAATAACTCAGCCACAGACCTTACAGAATAGTTTGAATGAATATGAATATAAACAATTGACTAATGGTTGTAAAGAAACAGGCCTGTAAAAACTTAAAGGAACATTATTCTCAGCCATCACCTGACTATAATATCAGTTTTTCCTTGTAAGCAAGATACTCCGAGTGCAGCATGAACAGAGGGTTTGTAGTCTGTTTCCCATTAATGTAAGTTCATGTTTCCAGCCCTGTCCAAGTGTCCTTGAGCAAGAAAACTAAAGCCTGACCTGCTCAGAGCTTCTCTGACTGAATCTCCCCTGCAGTCTCCTGAATGAAAGTCAGATTTGTTCTTTGATGAGAGACTTTAGAGTTTAAGGAGGAAGGTGGTTTATCATAAGACCGTGGGACGTGCACAGGATTTTAGAGGGACAGGGGCTGAAATTCACAAAAGAGTTGCACTTAAACATTTAATATCAAACTCATTACTAAGGGTAGTTCTAACAGTAATACATGACAGTTAATTAAATAAATGTAAAGAACTTGCAGTATAGGAGCCTTTTATGTAGTTTAATGTGTGGAATTTTTCTTCTATAGATGTCAGCTTCGTACTGTGGGTCACTGCAACTACAGGTAGATACCCTCTGACAGAAGACAGGTGCGTGCGTGCGTGCGTGCGTGCGTGCGTGCGTGCGTGCGTGAATCATACAAGTAATATCAAACAACAAGAAATAGCATAGGAATATATTATACAGTGCACCACGATTCTTCTTCTTGTGCCTCCTATTTCTTGTGGTGTCCCCCAGGTATATATTTTGGGTCCTCTCTTATTCTCTGTCTGCATGCTGCTGCCCTTAGGGCAAATATGGCATTGGTACTGTATCGGCTTACATTGTTATGCTGATGGCCCTCAACTCTATGCCCCAATAAACCTGGAACCCCTGTTCTTTCACGAATCATGTCCTGTCTGGCAGAAATTAAAAGTTGGATGTCAAAAAAATTCTACAGCTCAATGACTGCAAATCTGAAGTTCTTATTATTACTCCCTTTGGCCCTAGTACTAGCTTTATTAAAAATCTGCCCACCAGCCTTGGTGCCCTATCTAATAATGTTTGCAAGAAAGCCCACAACCTAGGGGTCATCTTTGACACAGAGATATCCATTGATACCCAGTTGACAAAAAAGCAAAAAATTATTTTCCATTTATACACATTCCTTGTGTATGGTGTAAAGCTCAGTGAAAAGAAGGCAAGGTTTAAGTTGTGCCATGTAGAAATGTACAAATAGAAGACATTTGAGTATTGTATAATACATTTATGTATAATTTTTGCAAACTTTCTCGCAGAAAGGGGTTGTAAAGCGTTGTTTTTTTTAATTGTGTATGGATACTTTGTTTTACAGTAAACATTGCTTCTCTGTTTACTCTGACCCCGTCTGCATCATGCAATGATCACGTTACAGCCAGCTGTAGTCTTTTGCTGTAAACTTGGCCAAACTCTGTAAGTGTGTCCATGCGAGCAGGCGACACGTGTAAAAGGATGTTTGCAGGCAGTCATTTTTTTGTTAAACGATTTCTCTTCCTAGTCATTATTCTCAAAGCTGAAAACAAAATGTCCCAACCCCACTGATTGGAAAGACTGCAGTGTTTCCTCATACTGCTGTCACTTCTCACTGTTGGCCACGTAAAAATAATTCTTGAAATACAATGCATGGAAACTAGTTGTACACTACACCATAAAATCCACAATCCAGAAGCACATATCGAACCGTGGCTGCCATGGATACCGTATAGTTCAATATTTTATTGAGAATTGTTGCATTCCAACAGTTTACCAAAGTGACAACACCGGTCAGTAAAATAGATAAATACATTAACATTGATAGTACTATAAGGGATGGTATGAGATAAAGATAATTTCAACAACTGAGAGGATTGTAAAACGTTTAATAGAACAATACAGATTGCACAGCGCAGTTTAAAAATTGTTGATCATGAAAATAATGTTTTGACCATAGACTAAATATATTAATGGACGAAGCCTGATGGACGTAAATGGTAAATGGACTGGCTTGTATAGCACTTTTCTAGTCTTTTGACTACTCAAAGTGATTTTACACAGCATGTCACACCTAACCATTCACACCCATTCACACACTGATGGCAGTGGTTTCTATGTAAAGTGATCATCGAAGTAACGATTCCCATTCATACACATTCATACTATATGCCACCGACGAAGCAGCGGGAGCAACTTGGGGTTAAGTGTCTTGCCCAAGGACACATCAGACATGTGGCTGCAGGAACTGGAGATTGAAGATTGGGAGACAACTAACTCTACCAACTGAGCCACAGCCACCCATCTGTTCATGCAGGGGGCTTTTGAAGCCCATCAATGGCGGTCGCCGGAAATGCTGTCTCACCCTAACTTTTAGTCTCCCAGCCTGGTTCCCTTTAAACCAGGCTGTAAACATGTTCATTTCTGCTGTAAAAACTGGGTCTTTTGACTGGGTGTGTATGTGACTTCCGGTGCTTCAGCAGCCAGCCTCAAGGAACTCGATAAACTGCAGGACTTTGCACTTCCGCATTGGCTTCATTTTTCAACACGGAGGTTGCCGCTTGGTTTTGACACATGTAGGGCCGTTGTAGACTTGTGTTTGTGTGTGTGTTGTGATGGAGCGATGAGCATATGTGTAGACAGAACTATTTGGGTTATAATAATAGAAGCATTGCATTTCCTTTCACTTGTGTCTGAGGAGGTTAAAGCCAGAGCTAACGAAGGTCCTCAGAACTTAAACTGTTTAGTTTGGAAGCAAGCCAGGGCACATAGTGTGTGTGTGTGTGTGTTTGCGTGTATGCGCGCATGTCCTGCTACATGTGTGCATCTGTAATCTCTGTGGAACGCCAGTGTGCTAATGGTACCACGCTCTGTCAGATTCAGGCCCCCATCACAAGCATCCAGTTGTCAGAGTTCAAGCTAGGATCTGCCCATTAACATGGAGGCCGGAGGATTCGGGCTACGCACACCAGGAGAGAGAGAGAGTCTGACACAGAGCAGCTTGCTCTCCCACAGCATGCACACCACTCTGCACTTTCCAAGGACATTACAGCTCCATTCCACCAGCTCTCCGGTGGCAGGCTATCATTAGCGGCTTGCTAGAGCCCAGAGAGGTGATAGCAGGGGAATTGTGGGCTTTCATATCCACAAGCTGGTCCACAGGATGCCAGGCAGAGTGTGGTAATTTAGCTCAGAGGTGATGGAAAATAGTAGGTTAGTTTAATGACAAGTTTGTGTGGCCATGTAAAAGCACTCATCAGAGAGTGGGCGATCGAGAGAATGGGTGAGAAGCACCAAAAATGAAGGGATAGAAGAGACTGAGTCTGAGTGTGATTTTGAGTGTGTAGGTACGAGCCCTTTTCTGATTAATGCTCTGTTTTCTTACAAGCTAATTGTCAGTGGCTTTATAGTGTATACAATTGAAAATAAATCAAAGAGGAGTCGAGGATAACATTTAAACTTGAAATCGTATTACAACTTTATAATTAGAAATTCAGATTTAACAACAGATAAGACAAAATCTAAGATCATCCCTTTCATTTTTGTTGACACATAAAGATTAGCTAGACCAGAATTCTGTATGTTTTGAGTTGATTTCATTTATACAGCACTTAATAAAGATATGATCAAGTACTCAAAGTAATTTCAATGCATTTATGAAAGCCACATCATTTGAACTGAAATAAATGAGACCTTATAGTTTAAGTTAAAGCTAAGAAAGTACATTTTGATGATATCTGTTTGTTGAAGCATGTTTTTGTGACTGCATTTTTAGGTTGAAGTAAAATGAATGAGTAATAAATAAAATATTTTTTTGTTCATTGCATACAATAGCTGTTTACCTCCAGAGTGACCCTAAGAAATCACAGCAGTTCATCTGTGCTTATCTGTAGGCTAATCTATGTCAAAATGTAGTTTAAATTTCAAATATAAAACTACAAATTACTTGAAATCATCATTCATTAATGTTGGTGTGCCCTGCTCCAACACATTGTTTATTCATGCATCTAATTCACTTTGAATTTCATCCCTTAAAAAAAAAGAAAATCAATCCTCCATCTCAGTCTCCCTTGGCAACAGGTTATAATCCATAGTTACGAGGAGCAGTTGCTAGGTGCGTTGCCGAGATACAGACCCTTCTCTCCACTGGTGCTACGTAGGAGGCCGGCGGGTCCTCGATGAAAACTAAGAGACAAGGGTGAAAGGATGACAAGAGACAGGACAATGAGGAGTGGAGGTAGACGTACACACCTTACAGAGGCTGAGGATGAAAAGTAAACACAAAATGTAACTGCCTAAGTGGGCAATCTGCACACCTCCATTTTCCAAAAGCTCCATTTTTACAATATCTGTTTGTGTGAATGTGCCTGTGTGTGTGTGTGTGTGTGCATGTGTGTGTGTATTTCTGCAGCATGTAAAAGACAGTGACAGCAGAAAAGAGAGGAAAATTGGGAATCATCTCTTACTCCCTGAAAACCTGGCTGTTATGCGAAAAAAGAAAGTAAAAAATTGCTGCACAGATTTCTTCAGTCACTAAATCATTCTGTTTTTGGAATTTGTATTTATTTGGAGCGTGAGGGGAAAAGTGAACAACAAAGTAAATAAAATAAAGCCCTTTTGAGTATGGTCAAAAGTTTTAGTCGTCCCCTGGACTAAAAAAAAATAATTCAAAATAATCAGAATGGGAATCAGAAATACTATATTTTCCCTCGGGGTGAAATTCTTGTAACACAATACTTGTAACATCTGTCTGACCTTTTTTTTTCTCATATAGTCCCTGCACACACAGATAGTAACTTGTTGTTTATTAGTGCACACAGCCAAATAACCACCTGAGTTACACAAGCTGTCATTTTTTTCCAAGGTTGATCCGATTATCACGGTGATGATAGACACCCATGGGAGTGCTCACTTCTCACGAGTTTCCTTGTTGGTAGAAATAACGTTTCTTTTGGTGCTGAAGCTGCAGGAGCCATCTGCCGCTCCCAGACATGATTATCCCCTCCCTCTCCCCCAGGGGGCAGTAGCACTGTGCGTACGCGACCACTCAGCAGCCTTTACAGTCTGCTTTTCCCTGAGATCAAAGGCACAGATCTTCTGCCAGCCCGAAAGAGCCAACATGGCCCTGTCTTCTGTCTCCCTCAGAACAAGTTTTCTGCAGTTTTCAGGGGAAGAAAAAAAACAAAAAAAAACATTAATATGATGTCATAGGATGAGAAGCAGACCTCTCAGCTTTGAATGTGCCCATCACTTCTGACAGTGTTATTAGGGAAGATAATTCTCACAAGCAAATAAACACCCATGTGAGTCTGCCTTTCAGGTTGGCTTATTGTGTGTGTATTGTACTGATATTGTGTCATTGGCGAGGGAGCAAATATCAGGGTTAGCTAGAGGTTGGGCTTTTGATTTATTTTGAGGCTGCAGGGTTTATAGATGATCACAAGAAACACTTTACATTCACTGGAAAAACCATCTACATCGGTCGCTGACTGACAGCAGTGGAAATAAATTTGCAGCTTAAAAACAACACATTTTGTCTGCTCCCGTATGTCTGACTTTCTCTCTTACCTTCTTTCTCTCTGTCTTTCAGGACTTGAGAAATACATTATACGACTTGTAAGAAGTCCTCAAAATGTTTGAAAATGTGTTGTTATCGATGAATCATAATACATTTGAAATCTCTTCTGTTGGCTGCCTTGTTTGATGTCTTCATGCGAACAAAATTTAAACAAAGGAAAAGAGAAAACTGAGAAAAAGTGCTTATTAGTTGATGTGCAGCCTCTCACTGAACAGAAAAAGAATGACATTAAGAAAAAATGTGTAGAAGTACATTCCTAGCATGATTCTGCTTCATTCTATTTTGGTAAACTGCTTATTTCCTGTTATTGTGTAAAAGCTCATTGTGCAAGGTAATAGATTTGGCTGAAACATCAGATGGCCTTCTGGCTCAATGTCTGCCCTTCAGCTCTGCAGCCTGCACACTGAAGGCTTTGTTTGAGCAGAGACCCCTGTTGGTTGATTGGAATGACTTCCCTAATTGGATTCAATTCCTAATTGAAACGTAATAAAAATGCATCAGTAGACGTGGCGCCAACAATTACCTCATGCAAATCTCTTGATGAATTGACGTGAGGGGCGTAATTGCAGCCGTTAAAAAAATGCATTGATTTCTCCTGGAATAACATCAATTCAAATCAGTTCACACTCAGCGCTTCAACCTGCCTGCGGAAAGCATTTGTCACTGCTCCGGTTCCCCGTTTGAAGGTATACAGAAAAAATGGAAACATCTGCCGTCTTTTAGGCTTGGGGGATTTTGTTTCAAACGTGTTTTATTTTTGCACATGCAATAATGTATTCTCGACACTTAGAAAAGGAGGAGGGAAACAAAAGATAAATGCTTTGTTCTGTGTTTTTGTTTTCACTATGATGGTGCATGGGTTTTGACTTCTTTTAGAAATATACACGCACACACACACACACACACACACACACACACACACACACACACACACACACACACACACACACACACACACACACACACACACACACGCACACACACACACACACACACTACATACTACTAAGCACAGCTGGAGAAAAAAAGCAAATGAAATCAGATCCACACAAAGGAACTATGAAGTCTTTGATTTTTCCCTCCACCAAATGTTCTGAACATTATCCGTCTGTCTGTTGATCAGGGGTGGCGGTCTACAGAGAAAGGGTTAAAGCATCTGAGTTATTGCCTACTGCTGTAGTCATAGCAACAGGTTAATAAGTAGCTTCTCTGATCTTCCTCTGTTGCTGCACAGGTTGCTAAGATACAAATAGCATCCTGGACCCAGTGGACTGGATTGCAAACATCTTTTGATAAGAATGAACTTTAAACATTTAAAAGTAATGTGTAAGTAAAGGAGCACCATATGCAGTGTACAAGTGTAAAAGAGGTGGAAAAAAAACTTCAGCATTACACTTACTATCACTAGGATTGCAACTACCACATTTGACCTACACAGGCCGAAAAAAGGAACACAGCAAAAACAAAATTGCTTAATCCAGCTTGCTCATACCACGGAGGCTAGTGGTTGGCCCGTGTCTAAAGGTAAACGGGCCAATCAGCTTTGGAAAAGAGTGGCTGTTCCTAGACGCGTGTGCGAAACCAAGGGCAAATTAAAGCATTGCCTCCGAGTTGCATCATTCTCCCCCTCACAGCTCTATTAGTAGGCCAGCCACAATGTCTCTTTACGAGAGCTCCTCTCAGAGCAGAATTAGGCACACTTCCCCTGCAGTGATATGTCTTTTCGGGAACTTCATTGCCATCGTGTGCCAGTTCCAGCTTGATAACAAAGCTGAGTTACTGGGTAAAATACAAGCCTGGGTATCTCTATTCTTTGCAAGGTGACGTAAGGGCAAGTTAGATGTGCAATTTTTCAGTGGGATTCTGAGGAAAACAAAGACAGATAAATGAAGATCTGAATTAATAAACTAGATGGTGTCCTTACCTTTCTGTTATACCTTAAGTTTATTTTATCCTTTGTTCCTCTTCTGCCTCACCAAGTAAAGGGAGCTGAAAAGTGCATTGATTCACAAAGACGGACTGTCCACGCTGACACAACAAACGAACAAACAAACCAACAGCTTGACTGGAGGAAGCTGTGAGGCCGCAGCAGGGAGCACTGAAGTCATTTTTGATGATAATGCCTGATCCCTCTGTTCTCTCTGTCACTGGTTCTCATGCTTTCACTACAGCTCGGCAAAGCTGTCAGCCTGCTACGGCCACTCATTCAAGTGCCCGTGTACGCATATGAGCTCTCTGGAAGGTTTTTCCCCACAATTGTGTCCATGCTCGTACATAATGATTTCAAACAGCGATGGAAACATATGAAAGTCCAATAAAACATTAATGTGTGTGTATTATGCTTCAGAAATAAATAATTACCCATGTGGGGTAATTTGGACGCCTATAAACAGCAACAATTGTGTATTTGTGATTAAGACAGTAATCACAAAGTAATGACACTAAAGTGTGATTTATGAGAATGGATGAAATTTCACAGCTGAAAGGTGGCAGGTTAAACAACATTGACCTACCAAATACAGAGAAGGATTTAAACAAGGGCCAGAGCTAATACATCAGTGAAACAAGGGGTTTGGGGAGTGTGTTAGTTTGTGTGTGTTGCATAAAACCAGCCCTGTATCAAAGGTCAAAGGTCAAAGGTACGCCTACACCTTATTTTTTCTGCCTCAAAACTGATTTCCATAGATTTGAGTATCCTTCTGTTAGTAAGATTAAAAAATATCCATGACAATGGTGGAAAAAGATATTACAGACATGTGTTATCTTTGACGAACATAACTGTCTCTGCTAGCACAGACACTGTTTCACGACAGTTGTTTCTTATTGTACCACAAAACTTTACCTAAAACGAGGGCTGATGGTTATAGTCTCTAGATCATTGAGTTGAGTGGCAAGCTCACTGTTTCCTATCAGAATGACTCCGTTTATATAACAGCTCTTACCTCCGACTTGAAGACAATGAATAAAAAATAATACAACTCCCTGAAGGAAGAAAAAGGTCTTTAGCCTCTTAGTTAATTAAAATGATACACTGGATTGTAAGAGTTTTAAACAGCACAGGGCTCAACTCACTCAGCTGCCACACTGATAAAAATAAATAATTATACTTAATGGGAACTGACTTGATTTTAACTTCAACAGAATTATTCAGCGTAAACCTACAGATGAAAGCAACCCTCCCTCCAATACTGATTATTAAAGGCTCCTTCACTCCCACCAGCCTCCATGCTGCTCTGGGTTCATTCAATCTCAGCCTTGATTACTGGATTGGACTCATTGATTGAAGGGCAACTTTAATGACCTATTATCCCAAGTGTTAATCAGGTGTTGACAGACAGTTCTCTGTGGGACCGGGCAGGGCGCCGAGCAAAAACGGACGGAACTTGCTGGACTCCTGCAGCTCAGATGAGTCGAGGGGTCGAGCAGCAAACACCCCGCTCAACAAGATTCCCTTCTGAGCACAGTCTGTGCCCAGCAGTGACATCATCTTTAGCTTGCCCAGGTCGGCATGACTCAGATATTTTTGTGCCTTTTTTTTATGCCCTCATTCGCTCTCCCTTTATCTTCCCTTGTTACATTTTTAGCACCCTGTGAATTAGCTCCAAATGAGGGAGAAAGAAATTGATATATAAAATGTGAGGCCTGTGCGTGCTCCCGATGTGTTCTCATTTAATTTTGTATTTATGGAATATACGCAGCTGGTAAAGTTACGTAAATTCAGAGGTACCATGTTAACCTTGTCGGATATTAGTCATTCTAAAGGCCAGAGGTTTTAATAGAATAAGGCACAGATCATTAAATAGGGTTTCTGATAGGTTGGGAATGGAATTACTTTCTGAATGGGCATAATGCACTTTCACTGATATGTGGTCAGTAATATGCTGAATTCCATATAGTTCTTTCTTAAATGTCTGTGTACAGAATTCCAATTAAAATGTAATCATTAGCTTTTTGAGGCAGATTGAATATGAAAACTGCTCTGATTTGTTGATACTATGTGCAGATTTAAACATTTCTGCTCGTATTTATCTGCAATGTAATTGTAATGCAATTGCAATAGTTGTGTGTGGTTGTCCTTGTCAACTTATTTGAAAAGTAAATGAAATTGCAGTGTGTAAGGTGTTAAAGTAAAGACATACATCCTTGTAGTTGCTTTTTAGTTAGTACAAACTTTAATTCCATATCTACAAGTTAATGTGTCTTGTGAGACGTTGTGTCTGGGTGGAAATCTTAGTCTTACAGAGACAGTAACATGTCCAAGTTACACCTGTATGCCTCACCTTCCCTATCTCCCAACTAAATCTCTCGCTCTTTTGTCCCTCCCGCCCCCACATCTCCCTCTGCATCCCTCTCTTTAATTATCTCCCTTTTCAATCCCAGCATCTTCAAGTCTCATCAATGCTTCTTAATTTCCATCAATACCACTGCAGCCTAAGCTCTCCACACCTGTCCAGTCACCATGGCAACCTCACCTCTGACAGCATAGAGCTCTGTAAGACATGGCATGCTGTATTCTCCTTGATTAGATATTGATTAAGCTTTTGTAATACATAATAGGATCAAAGGGATTGTGCAGCTTTGCTTACCCAGGTCCTCTTCACACTTTCATTTAGTTATGTTCCATTGTTATTCAGGAATCTGCATGTTAAGAGGGATGGAATCGAATTTGCCACCCTTTGTCGTCTCCATTCAGAGTCTCCTTCGGGCACAAGACCCTTAAAAAAATCTGTGGCACAAAGTCTCTTCAATGCAAATGTGCAATTTATAGACAGTGTTAAGTGCACATTCAGGTTTCTGATGGGCATATCATATGCTTAGTGTTTGCAACATGTTTCCTATTAGTGAACATGCTAATAAGCCGCTGAAGTGTGCAGTGACTACCGCATGCTTGAGTGTCCCTAATGGATGCACTGATAGATGAATGGATGATAAAAGTCAAATGCTTAATGCATGGTAAGTGACAAGAGATAAGTCAATGTGGTAAATATTTGTGTAGGACGCAGTTAAGAAGTTGAAAGGCCATTAGCTAGGATTACGATGACTTGATTCCTTGTTATAATGAGGTATATAGCATGAATTTAAAACTGTGTGCCATTTAGTTTTTTATGTGAGAATAAAATATAAATATTGAACATCTTTTTATCTGCAGATGTTGGGGGAGTTAGAGATTGAAATGCTATTTAATGTATAACTTGATTTTCAGTTTTTTTCTAAGTAGTAGGCGTCTTCCCTGTAATTACCTTTAAAACCAAACGCACATCCCACACATTACCCTTCTCAAATAAGTGAATATTATGAATCACAAATCCTATAGACACTAGTTTGAGGACACTAAGGATTTGGTACAGATCTTTAAAACACTCATTCACATGTGTTTTTGGTGTCAGCTGCAATATTTGAGCTTCCTAACACCACACCATCCCAATCAAAATCACAGATAAAGTAAATACACACGAAGAAACACTCCAGCCAGACAGAGGGTTGAGTGTTTGTCAAACCCACATTGAAGATTTAGAAGGCTACAAGGTTGAGAGAAGTGCAAAAAATGATTTTTCCTTTCCCACAGTGAAAGCGTAGGGGAGTCAGAATTGAGGATAAACCTGAGAATGGCAAAAAACCATGTTTGTAACAATCTGACCTTTTTTATACAACTCAAACAAGGATAAAGACAACAAAATGTAATAACTTTCCCCTATCCAATCCATACTTCATGATTATCCCTCACTCCAAAAACATTGGGGGAAAAAATGGAACTGTCAAAAGAGTCTTGTTGTTCCATTTTCTTTCCCCCGGCCCCCTCCTGGAGACAAACAAACAAACCCCTGTTAGCACATTTCATTAGCTTTAGGGGTTACAGAACAGATTGAGTATCGACAATGGTTGCTGCCGAGGCTTATGGCTCAAAGGCAACAGTGGAGGAAAATCTCAGGGGTAGGAGATGCAATCGAAAGGACCAAAATAATTCAGCAGGACTCACTCGAGGAACAATCCAGTTTGTCATGTGGAATCATGGAGTGTCTGCCGCACAATGAGAAGGCGTCCCCAGAGACTCAGTACGAGAGTCAACATGTGAATAGCCAAGAGTTAGTGTCCCAACTGGCCACTCTTTGCCTTTTTTATCACCTGCAAATTTAGCAACCATAAATCTGTTTTCCACATCAGTGCTGCTACATGGACGCACCACAGAGGACCATAAAGTAAAAATGATGTTTGGTGTCTTGGGATGATTCGCTCATTGATGTTCCCTTAGGTGTCATGCTCTACTCTGGGAACAATTACTGTCAGAGTTTTTAATGTTTTCCCTCTGTTGGGATGAACGGGAAATTATTGAACCATGTTGATTTGATGTAGGGACGTCAAGGTGAGGAAATTTGTCACACTGACACACAGACATTTAACAAGATTGAGTGTAATTATGTTTCATTGTCAATGCTGCATTCACAGGAAGTAGCACAAAAACGAGGACTTATGTTACTGAAGAGCAGGATGGGGAATTTCTGTGGCCTGCAAAGAATAACATCAGTAACATAACATAACAGTAAAAGTGTCATAACCTTTTGGCAGTGGCCTACAATGCATCTCATTTTTCATCATTGTTGTGTTTGTCATTGACAAATAGTATTTTTTTCCCTCCTGTACATGTTTTGTAATCATAATTACTTGTTGCAGATCTGCCCTCAGTTTCTTGTTGTTGGGAAAAAAGTATTATCCTAACTTTTGACCATAGCTTGTGACAGAATTTAAAACTTTGTGTGAAGCAACATACTCTCCAAGGAGAAAACAAACAGCCCAGACAATCATTTTGTCGTCATGCCACTCGTTTGGTTTGTTTGTTGTCCGATGGCATCCAGAAATTGTTATCCATCTGCTGTCTGCCTTTATTGTATGTATTTGAATGCAGCATAAGTTTGATCTTTCGCTATTGTGGTCTTGGTGAGTTACCTTTTTACACAGCTCGGATGTAGCTGTGCTTACCCCAGCTCTATCACTTGAACAGAGCTGTAACGTCTGTTGTCCGACTTGATTGATTAGATAGATTAACCGTTATCTTTATTTTGAACATGTTCATAAGTAGGAAAAAATCTTTACAAGAATAACAGAAGAAGTATGAACATTGAACCTGTGCAATAATTTAAATGGCAAAATGTGATGTAAAGTAAATAGCAAATTTTCAGAAATCCAGTACAGTTGTTTATTCATACCTCTTGTCTTTGTGTATTGATAACACTAACAACTACGGCAAGGGTATTTTTGAGTTAAATAGCACATTTGAATGACCTCTCTTGTCATACACAGATGGTTGTTTGTATATGGACTTCTCCTCCTCTGTATTAGGCTTTGAAGCATTCAGTGACTTCTGACTGACTCCAAAGGTTAATGAGGAAGGAGGAGACTGGGGTCCATAAAAAAACACACCAACCACAGGCTTCAATGTGACCCGACCCTCCTTACCGTAACATCTCTGTCGATAAAACGCAGCAGGAGGAAAACCTCTGATTAATCGATCGACCTCCTGCTTCTCATTCACAGACACTAACCAGCAGCACCCATTGCACCTGATTTTGTTTTCACTGTAACATCTCCACAAGACAAGAGATGAATATCCATTTCCCTTTAATCAATTCACAATTTATTCCCCTCCCTCTTCCAATCTCCTTTCCATTTATTATGCATTATTCGCCCTTTTTAAACGATTTCCTACTAACCGTCTCATCTCATTTGGTATTCGGATATGGTTAGCGCTGTTAGCTCAATTAATACAATGACACGTCCTAAATGCATTCTCTCCACTATCCTAGTGACAAGAGGACACCGAACACTTTACATCTTTGCAAACGGGGTCATGCATGCACGCCTTGATGGATCCAAACCATCAGGAATTATTCAATGGAGCTATGTAAGGAGATAAAAAGGACAAAGCAGGCTCAATCTTCTACAGGACTGTGCTTTATTTTAGTCTAAGCAGAATATAATGAACTAGAGAACTACAGAGTTCAGGAGCACTATGGGAGATATCACCTCGAATCAGGAAAGGACCCGAGCCAACGCTAATTCAAATTACATCTTTGTTTTGAACAAAAAGAAAACAGTAAATCAGTTTGTTCAAGTCCAATAACCAAAATCATGATTTTCATTCATTGTGGATATAAATACCCAAATACGTTATGCCAAATGTATTCAGTATGTGAACAAAGGAAGGGGATAAAATAAGATGGTGAAGCTGGGAATGTTGTGATTCGTGATATAAAGATTTATGGTGCAAAATCACCCATGAAAAAAGTAAATCATTTAAAGGCTCTCACTGGATGCTTGATTGGAGCAAAGTGCTCAGTTAGCTGAGTTTGTTTACAATTTGGTCCTTGTAACCAATGGAAATGGAAGAAATTGACCACGTCCATATTTGTGTCAGAATGGGCAAGAGGCGAAACTGACTCCTGCTGTTGTGTTTGTAGTTGTTCTTTTCATGATTTTTGACCAATGAAGAAATAACATTTGGCATCCCCAGAATACACTGTGTCTGACCGCTGTTCACAGGTAGTACTGTCAGAGAGAACAGGCTGGGTTTAAGGCAGAATTCCCTCCTAAAATCATCCTGAATGTAATAAAGCAGTATGACGCTATCAGCTGTTGATACATCTTCAGTGGATAAGGTAACATTATAAAACAAACTCTGGAAGAAAATTCTAATAGGTTAAAACAGAGTTCCTGTCAGTGATTACCAACCCTTCCAAATTAAACAAGGACAAAGAAACACAGATCTGCAAACCAAAAATATATTGTGACAGAGAGAGACAAAAGCATATAAGAAAAGCACACAAGTTTTAAAAAACAATTAGATAAGCAAAGGTCTAGAAACCAATCTGACGGCAGATGAATATTTTTTGGTCTTTTTTTGTCATTTTTCTCAAAAAAAAAAAAGGCCTCAAATGAGATTCTTCATAAACATGCAATGCTGATTCATTTAAACTCAGTTGTGCAATGGACTCATTTTTTCCTCTGAATCCACATGACCAGTCCCATTAATCATTCTTTTACTATGCATTTTCTTTTTGTGTGTATTTGTATTGATTTAAGAGCTTTCAGTGAGCAAAATCTCTTTGAACGTTTCCATCCATCAGAGTTCTCATACAGGGATTGTGCAGCTGAGAAAAAAGAAACAAGTAATCAAAGCATAATAAAGAAACCTCATGACAATGTGTCTATCCCAGCTTCAGCAGATAATAAGAAAATAAAACAGAGAAAATAAAGAACTATTTACCAACATGAGTATAAAATCCCATTTTTCAACATCAGTGCTTCACTATACAAGAAATAACATCATTTTATCTTCTGTTTTTGATAAATTATTTCATAGCTTCCTTCTCTTAGTTTCACTGAAATATATTAACTATTCTTTTAATTTTTTAAAGTTTGAACATGAGCTATTGTACGGCCTATAAAGAATGTTCAACAGAATTGAAAAATAAGCTTTATTGTATGTACAGGAGTTACGCAGCTGTGTGGTCAGGAGAGCAGTGGCAGATTGGGTCGAGCAGGTGGGGAGTTCTGCCAGGGTTCTACAATATCTGCCCTCTTTGTTTGTCCCCTTCCCCCAATTTCAGCTCAACCATGTACATGTGAGTATTAAATGATGATTTATGTACATTTTGAACAAACTATTACCTAGAATTTTCATTTTGTAAAACTTGCCTCCTTGTATGTCATGAAGCCCGATCTTTAAGCTCCAAAGAATATAAAAAGTGGCATGGTGGCTGATGCTTTTTTTGTCTCGTTGTTAAGTGGTTAGCATGCAGATGGATGAACTCTTCTGTCATTGGCATATCTGTTCTTCAAACCCCGCTCTGACTAATCCAATTACCTCACAGGCGATCTTTCTACTGTCAGAAGAATCATGACATATCGGTGTAAACAGAATCTTTTTTTAAAGGATCACGTCAGGGCTGTGGCTGAGGGTTGACGCTAAGTCAAATATGCCTCCCTAAGCCTTTGTTCAACCCTAAGGGTTGTAGAATGCCTGTTCAAAACCATGTTTTAAGGGACTTCAATGCACTAAAACTCTCTGATATCCCTGCACCTCTGTGGATACATTATATAGTGACATCATTGTCCCACAGAGTTGAGCTTCCCAACACAAACTGCTGTACAACCTTCTTGTTTTTTTATTTAATAGGCTATTTACACTAGGAATAAAAAAGTCTTTGTCTTTATTAGTTTCAGCCATGTTGTTAAACACAATTGCACACATCCAGCTTCACTGTGCATTGTCAGTTGGGCAATGGCATCTCTTTTTGTTTGTTTGTTACACATGAAATTTGATAATGATCCCAAGACCAATTCAGGCGGTTTATCAGTCCCTCTGCTTGCTCATCAATTCCTACAATACGATGCAATCTTAGAGCTCTGAACGCATATTTACAATCACCATATTTACACAAAGTTTATGTTGGTGATTCTGCACGACCTCTCTCAGAAGCTGGGGTAAGGCAATGCCCTGAACCTCTCCACTAATCATGACATCATAGCGCCTGATGCCCTGAGTATTGGGAGTGATTTTGTGGAGGTTCAGTTTAGCACACAGCAGCCCCACCACCCGGTGCTCATTTCCACCTCCACCTTTTTCCACACCTAATCCCATTTCTACAGCGAAACCCTTTCTGCGCTCAAGTGAGATGACGGAAAAGCTCTCTCCCAAAGCAGCTATTAAATGAGAGGCATTAATTTCTTCCCTCCTGTCCAACAGGTTCCTTTAATTATCTCTCCACTTTCAGTCAATTACATTTCACTTCCTTTCCTTGACAATCATTGCTATTTTAGGGTGAGTGTTATGCACCCCGGGGGTTAGAGACGGGTGGACATGCTCTAGTAGTTTTCTGCTCGTGCTGCCTGGCTGGCACCTTTAAGGATTCACGGACTTCTAGAGGACTGACCTTGTAAGCCATGTTTTGGTGGCAACAGAGAAAAAAGTAGTTAGTATACAACCCCCAATTTCAATTCCTGTGGCCACTTAGACTGAAGGTTTATACTTTTGTGGTGTTAAACAAATGTCTTGTAGGTCTGCCTGGGTTGTTTAATAGTATATACACTGTTAAATTAGATGCATATGAATTCCTTGTTGCCAAAATGCCAACTTACATGTCTCTTTTTGTAGAGTAGCGGCCAAAAATTAAATTAAAATTTGGAAAAAGCTTGCCGGGTGTCTTCTGGGCTGACATTTGTCATTGCTCTTGAAGGTGAAATTTGGACTTAACTAAAGTAAGAACTAGAAAAGATTGAGGTCACGAGCAAGGCTGGGAATCAGAAAACCGTGTCGATAAATGGAGGGAGAGGAAAATCCTTAAACAATCTTGTCTTTATTGGTAGTTCTGGAGTGTACTTCATACCTATTTCTGATTTTAATGGATGCAACATCCCCTCTGGGTTGTAAATTAACTAAGAGTGCCCTCATTAAGTATCGAAGAGCTGGTTTCACATCGCCTAATTTAGCCCTGGCATAGCAGAGATGCTACATGAACACTGCGCTGTTAGCCAAGCAGTCAGCAGGATATCAGGCTAGACTAGGTTTTGGCTCACTGGAGACTCAACCTGCAATTAGCAGTGGGAACCAGTACAGCATCTGGTACAAGATAGAGAATATCAGTGGAGCAGGCATGCAAGGCTATGCTAAGCAGATCCTCACTTGAAGAATGTTTTCTGGTGGGGACAAGCACAGGAAATATAATTGCTTATGGAACATTAGACTTCCCATCGATTAATTCAGCCTCACATAAATAATGAACACAAATGGTTGCAGTTCATGGCTTTGTTTTGACCTACTTCATGTCCCTTTAACTCATGTAGCTTCAAATTAATGTCTACAAAAGGGCAGAGGCAGGAGCGCTGTTTTTTCCTGTATCTGTTTGAAGGTCTTTTTTTAAACTTTCATTTTGATGGGCATCCTTTTAAATCAGAGACACCACTGTGTCTCACAAATGTTCTTTCAGGATTGAACAATACTGTGCTTTGCAGGTGTCCCAGCAGGGATACAAGAAAGAAAAAAGAAAGTTATTCTGCGGAAAAAAATGTGGGCCTCTATAGAGATAGTCGAGACACAATTACATGCTGAAAGAAGAAGCACAATAACTCAGTCCTTACAGCAGCTGCTTCTACAATATGAGGATTTCCAACAACAACGATGCGTTTGACCCAATTTAGAGCAACTTTGTCAGAAGGGTTGTGCTCAATGAAAAAAAAAAGGTTTTGCATTTATTTTTCTAGCTTTCTCCTTTATTTTTTAAGTCTTTTTTAGTCAATCTACATTGCAATATTAACACCTTGTTATGCTATAGAGGGTTTTATCCCACATCCTCCATCGCCTCTTCTGGTAAATTCAGCAATATAACCGGTGCCAGGTCAGCTGTCAGCAGCCTTGCCAGGGAGTAGGCACAAACATAATTCTCTCTAATCTTCCTTCTGTCATCCATGTGCATGCAGGGGGACCATCTCCCCCGTCATTTGGTCCAAGTGATTATCCCAGTGATTTTTCACTTGGTTGCTGCTAATGTATAGAGGCTGGTGATTACAGTGCGATTAGAGGGAAAGGTGAAATAGCATGTCTAATACGGTGCAGGTGATAATTGAAGGGTAGTGAGCGCAGACATTAGCCAGGAAAATGCTGTTCCAATGGGAGAGCTGCTGAACAGTTGGGCCAAGGTTTGGAAAAGCATGGCTGTTCTCAGGACAGGGGAAAGGAGACCGGGGTACACCACACACTGATATCCAGCACTCAATCCATGCCCTTCTGCTTTTAAATGACAATGAATACGTTGAAATCTCTTGGATGGCACATTGTATCAGTCGCTCATTTGGTGATTTAGAATAGGACTGGTTTACTTTTCTCTCTAAAGAAGGATAAGGACAATGGAGGGAACAACAAGGAGAGGAGTCACTGTACCAAAGAGGGCCCCAAGATACTATAGTCCAGCCTAATTTTTCTGTTCTTTGAAAACATATAGCCCTAATATGCTGATCCACCAGGGACTGGATTAGAGCTTCTAATTTTTTTGGGATTAAGCCATTGGGCATATCCTGGAAGTATCAATTCAAACCATATTTATGTCATGTTTGGTTGTAGACTTCCTCTCCTCGCCTCCCTCTTCCCCATTGCCTAGCCATGCCTTTCACTGCCAGCTGTCAGCGCTCAAAGAGCTGGTGTACGGATGTGAGCTAGTATATGACTGAGAATATTGGGAAGTGTTCAGACCGACTGAAAAAGCATCACTCTTCCCTCAAGACTCATTCCAAATATATTGATCTGCTTGTAGAGAGAAGCCTGCACCCAGAGCTCTACAACAGTCAAAATAAAGGCTACAGGCCTCAACAAGACATGGCAGTAGTGAAGTGCTTCATTCTGTACTGCTTGGTATCATTGTCAGAGAGGCTAAGCAAGCTGAATGGTGGAGCTCATTTAGATAGTCTGTTTAAACAGTAGCTTTCTTTCTACCCCGTTTGCTATGTATAAATAATGAAGAAGTCATGGCAGGGAACATGTTAATAACGAATTTACATTACATTTGATAGAGCTGATTGAGCTCTAACCTTTGCCATCAATTCTGTAAATTGCGTTTATCTTCAGAGAATTTGTTTGTATCTGCCAAGAGACAATTCCTCCAAATCTGGAGTTTTGCAGTAGCTCCAGTGGTCACTTTATACTTGGCATGTCGTTTATATAAGTCCTGCTCGTTTATAATGGGCATAATCTTTTTCCTTTTTTTTGACAAACATCTGACACCATTAAGGATCATTCATCTGTATACTGAGTTCATTCTGCTGGCAGTTTCAGTAGCTGTCACTTTACTCCTTTCTCCCTTGAACCATCCATGTGTCCATCTCTCTTTCTAGAATCATCTTCTCTTAACAATTTGTGGCTTCATAATTCACACTCCTTGTTGCAATACAAAAGGTCAAGAAAAAAAGGAACTCAACAAAATACAGCCCATGTCCATTTAGCTTGGTCTTTACAGTGGATTGTCGCTTGAACACAAAGGCTATTGAGAAGCCTGAAACATCTGCACCATCTCCAGCACAGACTTCAAAAAGTTCAGTCTTTTTTTTTTCTCTCTTGTCATCCTTTTTTTTTTCTTCTTCTTCCGGAACAGTCAGTTCATAGCTGTCAGAGAGTGTGGTGTCTTTTACATCATGATGAGCGAGATATCCAGTGGCTGATACCTTAATATCCAAGAGAGAGAGACTCGTTGAGTACAGGGGCGGAAGATTGTTTTCCTTTCTCCCTCCCGTTGCCCCCCAATTCAATAAGACTTCAAGTATTTTTTAAACAACAGCAAAAGTTAGCAAATCTACTCGTTTTTTCTAGTCTACTCTACTATTCTACAACCTGGTGCTAAACCAGCATCCAGAGCAAAAGTTTCAGCCCCTATACTACGATTCCATGTCTTTTTTTAATACATTATTTCCATTTTCTTATATTCGTACTTACAGTAGGCCACTGGATATTGATTTAATGATTTTTTTGACTAAGAGTAAATTGTAATACTTGCAGCTACAAGGTATGAGTTTTTAAATATATATTTATATATTTATATATTTATATTCTTTTAAAAAGCGTTTAGTCCTTTGGTCCCTATTTCCTAAGGAATGATGCATGTAATTTTCCTGGATTCTCCTCTTCTCTCCTCCTCTTCATCTTCTTGTTTTCTTCTTTGATCCAGAGCTTGCCCTGTCACAGAGCACAACACCTGTGTAGGCACAAAAACCAAAATGGCAGCAGGCTGGTGTGTGTGTTTGTGTGTATATGTGTGTGCGCACACGCATGTGTTTGCTTCAGTACTTGAGTTGGCATTTGCACGTATTTATACATGTACAAAGTATTTTTTTTCCCTTTTTCATTTTTTTTTTCAAGTGTAGCTTCCTTAAATGTGTATGTTTGTTATCTGTGTGTGTTTGACTATATCCTGTGTCGGTATGCATGCTTTGAGCATAATGAGTCTATAAAGGTTTTTTTTTCCCCCATCATGTCTAAAAAACAGCAGCAAAAAGTTGGTCTCTGCAAAAAATCTTCTTCAACAGACGCCAAAGCAAAACAGGGAAAGAGGCATTTGCGAAGAAAGAAAAAAAAAACTGGAAAAAAAAAAACTCTGGGATCCCTCTCTCAGTCACCCAATCTTTCAGCGGGTTTCCAGCAGGATCAAGGGACCACCCTTCCTTCATGATATGTAGCAGAGCAAGAAGTCTTTGTACTTTTACTGCACTTGTGGAAATAAGGTGTTGTGGCCCTTCATCCTGTGACAGAGAGAGAGAGAGAGTGAGAGAGAGAGAGAGGGAGAAAAAGGAGAGGGGATTCAGTGAGGTTGAGGCAAACATGCTTAGGGTTGCTGGCTCCTGGTTATCACACAGACTGACAGGCACAGCCAACAGCATGAGAAACAGACGGGGAAGAGGGGAAAAAAAAGGAGCGTGTCAATCAAAAGCAGAAATAAGTGGGCTAGAGGTGGGGTGGGAGATTTGTGTTTTAACTGTATGGAACAGACATCTTCACTGTGACAGCAGTAATCCAAGGAAGGCCTTAATTTAAACTTACTGCATGAAATAAAAACTGTAGACTTTTTCTTGAGATAGCTTCATCCCACTGTTAATAAATAGCAAACAAATTACCAAAAGAACAAGAAGGAAACATAAAGAGGAAAAGACAAGTGTGTGTGAACGGTACAATGGTGAAATGATTATGAAAAACTAATGGTTGTCTGAAAAGAGAAAAAAATGATACTAATACATAGCCTGCAATTAAGATTCAAGTAAAAAACAACCAAGTATCTCCCCTGCCTTTGTGTTGACTTTAAATGCTGCACTGTCACTAAATGTGTCTACGCTGGCGAGCTTTGGATATAAAAGATCTAGTTTACAGCCTATCATCCTTAATATGTTGTGAGCTATGATGTCGGTGAAGAAAGGCTTGGAAATCACAGTAAATCACTCTCTGGGAGTGAACATGAAAGGGTCTGACTATGTGACGGGAACGCACGCCCAGACACTCTTTGTTCTTCCTTTTCATTCCTGTAAATGAGCTTGTTACCATCTCATAATAGATCTGCTTTCTAGATGTGGTGGTGAAGATTCTTCCCTCTTTTATATGTGTGCCAAAGTGAGCCGAGCCATTAACGGCATAGAGCACTAAGAGTCCCGATTACAGATGCCCTCTTTTATAAGCCACTAGCGATTCTCTTATACATCTAACACCGAGCAGAATAACACACAGTATTCTTTTTTTTTTGCCAAGTAAACAGCTCTTTTGAAACGTCACAACTACCCCCAAACTTTGTCAGATGATAAATCATTTATTTTTTCCCTCAAGATTTTGGTCCCAAAATTACTTTCCCATCCACTTTGATGGCTTCATAAAGGACACCTGGTAGTTTCATGCTAGAAAGACCTTATCCTTCTACGGCTTGCATGGCTAGACTCCCCCTGAGTTCATTGGATAGACTACGGGAGGGAGAACCACCTGCAGGGCCTCTGAAACAATAGGGCAGGAAGAAGTTCAATGAAAATGCCTAACTCTTATCAGGGTTTGGCCTGGAGGGGTAGAAACAAACTCAATAGCAAAGAAAGGACTTTTTTCACCATGAATCTTTTTGCTGCCTTTTCTTTTAACAGCCGGAGAAACAATCATTTTACATGCAAGCAGCATAAACCTATAAAGTTTATTTATATAGTGGCACAATCCTACCAAACAAATACTAAACAAACAAGGCATCTTCGGTATTTGTATTTAGTTCAATTTTTTTTCATCCTGCATATACATCTATGCATAAAGTATGGCTGCATGGAGGAGAGGTTCCGGGCATGTGGGTCTACATCACTGCCTGCAGCTCTGCTACCATGGTGTAATTGGTTTGCACCCTCATAAATAAATAAATGGGAAGTGATTCTCATGTTAGGCAAACAAAACAATCTTGGAGAAGTACTCCCTGTGCAGATGGAATCAGGGGAGAAGTGGAGTGTCAACATTTGCCTGCGCTCTCTGCATGAACGCTGGAGATTTAATTGGCTACCCAAACACAGGGTCATCTCGGCCATCTCTCGACTAAACAGCTGTCGATTGAAGGGGGGAAGAAAAAGGTCCATTTTAGCAAAGATTTAGGCTTTCATTAGAAATCATAGTTTGCTTAAAAAAAAGTGTTGATGTGAATGTGAAGAAGAGAAATATAAAATACAGTGCTTTACACGAGAGAATAAAACAACACAAGGGCACACGGTACAATAGCACAAAGGGTTAAAGACACTTCCAGTTATAATCCACCAATGAGTCAGCACGTCAGTTACATTATGTACAACAAGTACCAGCCAAGAAAGGTGTTGTTTTACTGCACTCCACAAACTGCCAATATACAATATAGAGTATATTTAAATATATAAAGGAGGGCAGAGTATGAAGAGATAGAATTCAGAGATATCAATCAACGCCACGTCATGCAACGCAGTCACAGTCCCACCACATGACGTCATCCAAAAGAAAATGACACCATGGGTTCAACTTACAGCTGTGGGAACTTGGCCCCATGACAGGTGTGTGGTGGGGGGGTAGGTGGGTGTGGCTATAGCGGAGAATAGGCCACCTCATACTGTGATTGGCCGTGTCAGGTTGCCAGGTTGGTGGTGGTGGTGGGGGTGCAAAAGAAGGAAAGAAAGAATGGGATTTCCTTTTTCCTTAAGTCAGTATTCAAAGCAGCCTTTACATATTTGTTCCACACTCTCACTTATTTTGCCTGACAAATCAAATGAGGTTATTATGCTTATTACCATAAAAACTGGAGAGAAAAAAACAGAAATGACAAGTAAAACAGAAATAACACAACAAACAATCAACAAAGCACGAAAAAGGCCCTTTTTATGCCTCAGTGTTGTAGTGAAATCCTCTCAGGCTGACAACATTTGCAGGTTAAAAGGTTGAATTGATGCTTTTGTATTCTCAAAGATAACCCTTAAGGCAGGAATGCATATTTCAGAAACGTGTCCTGTCTACAGTAATTGGATTTGCCTCACATTGTTTGCTATATGGGTGGCCGTACAGTGAGTGCTTCAGCTTTTTTGCATTATGTTTATCTTTAAGACACAGAACGCAATTTCCACTTGCAGGGCTCCTGAGACCAGCAGGAGAGAATTCTGTCTGATCGTGTTTTTAATTCAACTTCAAAGCAAAATCGTCAAAAGAAGGGGGACTCTGAAGTTATCAACATATTGAAGACACACACGGGAAAATATCATAATTCAAGTTTCAACAAAGTTGTGTCATTGTTATAAAGTTGTTTAATGTAGAAAGTTAAACAGTGAATGTTGCACTATAGTCACTCTTTTTTTCAATAGTTTATGGTCTGCAGCAGTACGAGGTATTTAAAAAATATATAAACAGAAATTGATTGGTTAAATTCTTTCTTTAATTCCTCATAGTTTGTTGAGAATCCATAAACCAGGAGCTGGCTTCAAGGCCCCACTTGTGTTATTTCCTCTAATGTTTTCATGGGATTGCTATTGGTTTTGGTCTATTGGTTTCCCTTAACTCAACAACAGAAGTGGTGTAATAGCGAAAGAAAAGCACAGAGATGGATTGAACCAGAAGGGGAAAAAAACAACACAAAAAGCACACACACACAATCATACTGAAGAAGTGACAGAATGTTATTGTGGGGAATGTCTCTGCTTCGAGATATTCTCAGTACCTCTCAATAACTGTTGTATACTCTTCAGTACTGTTGCAGGATATTTTCCATTTGTCCCTCATTGATGTGCTCAATAAAAATCCCCCCCCCCCCCCCACACACACACACACCTCACCCTCTTTCTCAGGGTGTCTGCTTTGAAAGCCTCTCTTCAATTAGCAGGACACAGCTCTATTCAAATGCTATCACGAAAGGGATAAAAGGAACACCTATCATTCGCACTGCACCTCACCTTCCATTAATGTCATCTTGTGGCTTTTAAGGAGTCAATTCTAAAACAAACAAATGGTATTACTACGCTTTTATTTATGGAGGAATATAATCCAGGCTTATGTTATTGTAATGAAAAGTTGCCAAGCCAATTGGGCGAGGAGAGCGCACATCTATATTCTTTTGCACTGGCAGCTGCACTTTGTAACAGATGGGAGATGATTCTTTGAATCAAGCCTGACACTGTGAAACGAGCTGTTATTGAAGGATGGTGCCACTTTAACTAAACCGTCTTTTTATTGTTTTTTATGGAAGCGCTGATATTTTAAAAGCAAAAACAAGGAACTGTTGGCTATTGAAGATATGTGGTGGCAGATGTACACAAATATAAACAGCACACATAAGCTACCATGCATTTGAAAGACTGCTTGTTTACTTAACTTTGTTAAGTACAGACTCCATAAAAACAGCACCAATAAATAGTTAAAAACAGCAGATAAATGTTGTCCTCAACTAGTCCATGCTGGATAGGCTGCAGAGGACTCAAACTTATTAACTATTAAGTTAACGATGCTTCGTGTGTTGCATCACTTGCATAGTTTATAAGCATTTTACATAAACATTATTGAACACCAATTTTCTCCAACATGAATACTCATATATACATTGGCAGGTTATTTGTTGTTGAAAATGTGAATTATTAACATTATGAAAATAGCTCTGTCATTTTTTTTTTTTTGCATGCTGGATTTATAAGCATTCAAATCATTGCTGCTTAAGGTTACAATTAATTAAAATGAAGATATGAGGACATGTAGGAGAATGGCTTGAACAAAGAATGGATGCCATGTTGTCATGTTGGTTCAGAACAGTATCGTCACATTAAAATAATAATACTAAGTTATTTCTTTTTTTGGTGCCATTTATGAAAAATCTGCAAACAAAGAATGACAGAATATGAATATGGACAATGACTGCTTAGCCTGAACACATTTGTGAAGCATCACTTGAACTTAACCAAATAGTGCTTACTGGGATTGCTGCTGTTTTCTGTCATTATACAAGCCACTGTAGTAAGTAGAGTGACTAAGTGCTTTTCCATTAAGCATCTTTGTGTTTTTTTTATTTTTGTCAACACTGACTTTCTTTCTTACTTTCTCAGTGCTTATAGAAAGTAGATCTGTGAAAAGCTATACATCTACTCTCTTTCTATTAGTGGCGGTTCAACAGGAATGACCTCTGGATTTTGCCCAGCAGCTGACAGAAGGGTTATTTTAGTAAAGATATTACAGCTAACAGTATTTTTTATGAATTTGTAGCTTAACAAATTGCATCGATTCTCAATGCCTGCCTCAGTGGACGGGTGATTATGCTCAGCTATGTATTGATGAAGTCATACATTTTCAGTGGAGTATCCTGCAGGTACAAATAAGATTTCAAAGAAGAAACAAGAAAAGAAAAAAACATTTCAGAGGAGCGGGGCAACCTGACAGAAATCTGCAGAGGCAGATTCTGTGAGGTGGCACGGTAAAATCGAGAAAATACACCGCCCCAACGCGTTCACAATTACTATGTTAAAAAGAAACACATTGACCTGAGAGAGAGGAAATGTAATGTCACATCAAGGCTCAGGGAGACAAAGTCAGATTATGACTATAGAGAAAGAGTTTTACTTCATTCTCTAGCTGATAACATTTAATATTAAACTGGGCATGTTTTAGTTTTATGAGTCTTCAGATGATTTTGTACATTTTAATAGAATACTTTTTATGCAATTGATGTTTTTTTTTACAATTATTTTTCCTCTATGCTGATCTCAGCCTACACTGAGCAACTTGGAAATGAAAAAAAGTTATTTTATTGATTTAAGTTTGACATAAAAAATGATCGAAATGCTTCTGAAATTCACATGTACTTGATTTTTTTAAAGTTCTCTGGTATTATTGGTTAAACGCAACTCTCATTTATTTATATGTTTTAAGTTTTTAAACTTGCAAATCCATAGTTTTATGTTAGAATCCTTCATAAAAGGGACAAATATCTCATAGATTTAGGTTTTTAAATATTGTTTAACATGTTTTCATAAGAGATTTAAGGTTGCAATCTCATAAATAATCAACAACATGAAATAATTGTCCCAGTAAAGTGGGCACCGTGGTTTAAAACTGACATGGCACAGTATGGCCATTACTATACCTGGGTATGGACGGCAGACGAGTCAGTAAGGTCTGTTGGCATCCTTTGGCCGCTTTAGCTGCACCTTCAGCCTCTTCATGCCAATCTGAAAGCCGTTCATTGCCTGGATGGCGGCTTGAGCGCTGGACGGGTTATCAAAACTCACGAAGCCTGAGACGAGGACACACAATGAGAGAGAAAAAGAGAAAGAGATGGAGGCAGAGAAAAATGGAAAAAGGAATAAAAGGAACAACAGAGGGAGGGAGAAGAATGGGTAGAGATGAGAGAGAAACAGGAAGAAGAGAGAGACAGGGAGAACAGACGGGAAAGATGAAAGAGGGGAGAAGAAGACCCTTTTTAACTCTCAACAATGACACAACAATAGGTCTTTGTTTTCTCTTTTCAGCAGATTAATTGAAAATCTTTGAATTAAAGAGATTACATAAACCACCACAAAGGCTAATAACACAGATATTAAAAATCAAACGGGGGAAGGACTATTAGAAAGCACGAGTTTTACTTGAAGAGAGAACAAAAAACATGAAAAGGTGTGGGAAGATTAGAGAGAGGAAGGAGTTTCATACTGTGTGTGTACTTTTGACAGCAGAGCAGCATGTGTAAATGTTACCTGAGCCATCTTAGAGTGACAGGGCTCCATGTATGTGTGTGTGAGACTGAGCTTGTATCTGAGAAAGGACTAAAGGTCGTGGGGGTCGAAATGAGATGCTAGCAGCAAGGTGTGTAGGACAGAGGCGCCTGCTGCTCTGAGTTATCACCAGGGTGTCGAGGCGGAATGAGCCCAAAGCTTTCCACACTGGGACTCCTTGCCTGCTCTTATCAGACACCTCCATGATTGACGGCCCGAATTTTCCGCCTGCCAGCTGATTTGATCACACCGCTATGGGTCCAATTTAATTTGGGGGGAGAGGGCAGGCTTTTGTCAGTGCGGGTGAGATAAGGCTGCTGCTTTTA